>ML799875.1:283108-304419 GCA_009831015.1 Picea engelmannii | reverse complement strand
ACTAACTAAGGAGGATAGACCGTACCCATAGCCGTACTACCCGACTACCCAGGTACTAGAGAGTATCTTCCCGAGTGCTGTTCTCGGTGACACTATAGTAGTCCGGCGGCCGATAGGTTTATCTAAAGAGGGCTTTAGGAAATCTAGGCCGATCCGTACACAGGTGCTATTTGATGCACTACCAGTTGAAGGGGTACCGACATGGGTTACAAGGGTGGCCAACAGATGTGCGCTTAAGAAACACTTGTATTTCCTGCGTGTATGAATCCCTCAACCGTGGGTTTATGTGCGTAACGACAGATCTGTGTGGCTTAAAGATGTCGGAATACGTCTCTACCCTAAAAACAAATACCCACAATTTCTGCCAAGGAAAGTGCTCTGATACCACTTGCAAGATACCAGATAGATAAAATATGTAGACAGAAATAAAATGCTAGAAATGGAAGAATAACAGTAAAATATCCAGCATAATCTTCACAATACATAGAAATGATATATGAAACAACAATAGAGAAAGAACTTTGATTCAGAAAGCAATGTTCACAGGCCTCTTCGAGGGGGCAACCTCCAGTCGAGTAGCGCTCTGTTACAATAATCTCCAAGCTAGGGTTCTCATACCCTCGACCCTTATTTATACTAAATATGTCTATTAAGAGAAGCATCTAGAGGAAGATCCTTCTAGAAGTGGAAGCTTCTATTAGGTCTTCTTACATCCGCCTTATTCTATTTTATTGAAAGGCCTTATTAATATTGACCTTTATTACATCCGAATACAATGATCTACCTATGTGCGGGTTAGGACCTTAACAGTGGGTCATTGATCCGGAAAGGGAGAAGGGATCATCGATCCCTTCCACGTTGTTTTGAAACTTCTCTAGTTCAAAGTTCAGGAGAATTGGTGAGTGGTGAAGTGAAAATGATCGAATCCTGAAGCCTCGAAGCACCCTTTGGGTAGGCGTCGGGTCATAGCCCAAGGTTGTATGAAGGAAGAGACCCTAGCATGGAAGCTAGCGCATGTTGTTCAAATTCTTCAAAGGGCCCAGAAAAGAGTCTGTGGGTTTGGAAGAACCTGCACTTTGGAGAAAGGGGGATTTTCCATTGGAGAGTCTTGGATGAGAAGGACTTGAAGGAAATCACAGAATTAGGATTTGAGAGAGTTAAGGAAAATGAAATTATGATGCCCCACCCCTTAAAAGATCACTTAGGGGTTGGGTGTGTTACATTTGGTCATGCTTGAATTTGGTTTGATTTAGCAACATACTTCTTAATCATCCATGTTTTCACGAACCACAATCTTGTTAATCATATTTGCATCGTCAAATGCTTCCTTTTCCATTATATTGATAGGTGTTCAATTATTGGAAATTGTTAGAATAAATATGTTTTTAATCTTGGATGTCTTGTTTGTGAAAAATATTAAATAAAAATAGAATATTCTTCATTGTCGTTATAAACTAGAAACAACCACTTTATAAAAGTGGTTGTCAGGTTGATATATGCCAATCAATGCCATTTTCCACTATTCCAAACTAATGACCCCCATCGACACATATCAACCACTTTTATAAAGTGGTTTTTTCTAGTGTAAATATTTTTATTACAATCCGTTATATAAAAAAAAATCTATTATCATTAGATTGTCAACCATCGAAATACAACCCTAAATATATGAAGTTTTCATTTTTTTAATTTCCTATACTAAAGAGCAATCACATTGTATTTTCACATTAAATAGAAGTAGACAACAAGGTGTCTTGGCATCAAGTTTGTTGAAAGGCGTGGTAGTAATTAATCTTTATGCATGTATTAGTGATGGATTCATCGACCCAGTGACAGAGAGCATAAACCCTAGTAGAGAATTTGTAGCATTTATTTTTCCCTTTTTGTTTACCATGTCGATAATAACAATTATTACTCCTAAACAACAATACTTATTAAAAGAGCACAAATCCTATTATGTGACCCCATTCTCTCTACTTATAGAAATCTTGTATAAATGCACAACCAACATTGTCATTTGAATGTATGAACATCATCATTCAACATATTTATCCTTACATTTCGAGATGTTTGCTTCTGTGATTGCATGTGATACAAAAATATATAGCCTGGTGGGTTAGCAAGAGTGGTTGAGTGTTGTAGGCTTAATGCAAGAGGACACAATGTGACTCCTTGGGTTGGTTGGTTGCCTCTGCTTCCATGGACCTTACTCAATTATCCCTATAAGCTCAGGTGATGTAATCAATGCCAATGGTTAATATGTCCACCATTTGTAAATTATGGGGAAGTGGGGTGATCCCCAGAGGTTTTCCTTGGAAAACAATGTGATATGAAAATATATATCTACACATAAGAGAGAAAATTGGGCATGGATATCCAAATTGCTTCAGAGCAGTGAACTCATTTTTTAATAATCAGGTGCATAACATGTCAAATTATACATGAAATTCAAGAGAATATTGTTTAAATTTTGACTTGACTTATGAAACATTTATTTTTAATATGTTTGTTGGTATCTCTATTCTTTAAATAAATGGGTCTTAGTTGATTTCCAAGCATATATGTGCCAGTATTCTTAAATAAAAAAATTGTAGAATTTGTCATTTTATGCAGAGTTTATTAATAAGAGAACTATTTTATTTCCTTTAATTTAAATACTAAGGAAGGGAAATTGCCCTGATATTTACTCATCGCTATAGGTTTTTACCAAAGGACATGTTTTCTGATTGCTCAGACAATAGAGAGGTGTCAATTGTTTTGAATTCAAAAGACAATTAAGCATCTATTCATTTTCCCAGACTTTCAACTGTCAAATTTTAAGCATAAGATTTGACTGAAATGTAATTTTTCAAGGATGACTTCCAATTAACGTGATGAAGTTGAAAAGCTTGAGATTAAACCATCATCAAAACATTTTAAACATTTTTCAAAGGAACGATATTTCTTAAGAAGAAACAACCTAAGTATCCCAAAAATTCAAATGATGCTTTGGAAAAAAAGGGCTAAAGTTTAACCGAGTGTGGAAAAATAACCAATCAATTGACCAGCTAATCCATCATTCAGAAATCACCTAAAAATTGACCAGTTGAAAATACTGCTGAGATTTTCAAAAAACGATTGAGTCTCAATATATTTTTCCAATTTTTTGGATTATATAAAAATATTTCAAAAAAAAAAATATTGAATTCAGAATGGCATACCATTATTAAAAGTGGTTTTTAAATTTAAAATGACATTCCATTCTTGGATTCAAATTAGCATACCATTATTAAAAGTGTTTTTTTAATTTAAAATGGCTACATAATAAATTAACACCTTCATTAAATGGATAGATAATAAATTAATTCACTAAAGCTTTTTTTTTTTTTATGATCCTTAATTTTATAACAAGGTTAACAAAGTTAGATCAACGCCAACAAATTTTCTATATACTAAAGAGAAATCACACTTCAATATTAACTCTTGTTACTAAGAAGCATATAGTTAAATCTTAAATTTCTTGTACTAAGGGAACCATACATTTTAGTTCTTGTTTTCTCTATATTAAGGACACAATGCACTTTAATAAGCTCAGACCTTATATCTCATTTTTAGGCCAGCTATATATACCAAATTATCCATGACGTGAAGGGTATCTAAGACTATTCCTTAACCTCATTAACATCAAGAAGTAATAATTATATGATTTTGTAAATTATTAGACAACAATGTGTCTTGGCCATTGAGTATTCAGGGTTTAAATTTAATCTATGAAAGTTATGGTGTTAATTTGTAAATAAAAACATAGACTTAATCAATGACAAAATTACTGGTGGGAGAGTTTATTGACATTAGTTTAGTGAGCCAAGTCATACCCGACGTTTGTTAACCCTAGATGAAAATTTTCTACTTAAATTGAATGCTCGACTCCGATCATAGGGAATCAATAATAGGTCACATAAATTTTAACCAGAGAGCATGAGTTCAGCAACCTCCAACCCACAATGGAACATATGTCAAGAAGTAAGGTTATGTGGCGATTAACTCGACATTACAATCTAGAATATCTTGTAGACAACAAATAAGACAAGATTTACTTTATGTACATATGATCCAACAACGAAGTAACCATCAATTTTCCTTTATTTTGGTTGTGGATCATACTAGATGTTCAATCGTTATAGTTGTGCCCTACTCCCCCACTCAGACTTGATGAAAGTTTTTTTAAAGGTGTGGTAGTAATTAATCTGTGTGCAGGTATTATTATTGGAAGGGATGGTAGTAATTACTACCATGCATAAATATATATATATATATATATATTAATGATTACTACCAGGAATTAATAGTAATTTTTACCAAGAATTAATTACTACTATTCCTTTCAACATTACTACCAAGAGAAAAAGTTAATTACTACCGGGCATAAATATATATATTAATGATGTCCATCACAAAAAATGAACTTTATTTCATATCAATATATAAAAGAGAAATAAAATTCATATGACATTAGGAAATATTTAGGAAGCATGGAATTGCATGCGAATTTAAGTATTGAATTGCATGTAATAATATAAATATGTAGGAATATGAATATAAATATGCTTCCTACATAATACAAATATGTAGGAAGCATGGAATTACATCAAATAAATTCATATGACATATAGAAATATGTAGGAAGCATGGAATAAATTTTTTTTGGGGAGGGGGGTGATGAAGTATAGACAATACAAGCTAGTTTCCCTCAGTTGATTCCTTTCTATTTCAGTATTTTTTTATAATCCGACCAGTCCCCGTCCTCAAAATTCACAGTTTGTCAACAAGAAAGCCTAAATTTTGTGTGTTCCTCAATGTTTCGTAAGCCCCTCAAGTATTGAGATTGAGTTCTGCATGCATTCTCAAGTTTTGAACTAGTAAAAAAGCATTGAATTACAATAGTACCATGGTAGTTTAGTTTCAGTTTCGAACATAATTTGCAGTGCTATCATAAATTCATTCTGATAATCAAACCATTAGAAGCCATGCGAATGTCACATAGTTATATGAATTTAGAAGAATTATTAACTATGGGTTTAATTATAAAAATTGCATACAAATTTCTCAACCTAGACCATTTCGTGGGCCATCAAGAATTTTGGATTACCATGCATGCTTTTGTACGACCATTCTTCTGTCAAATATTTGGGAAAAAAACATTGAAATGTAACAGAAGCTCTAATTCTCATAAACCCTAATTTTTTGAAATGTAACATAATCCACAATTTTTATAAATGTAACATGGCTTAGGTGGTTTGGAATGAAGGTGGTGAATCAACATAATAGGGCGCAGAACTGGCAGCAAGCCAAACAAAATTTAAAAACCATTGTCTTGAAAAGAAAAAAAGGTCAGAAGAGGCAGAACTAACATTTACAGGTTAAATTAAAAGGATGAGGTTGTATTATAAAATCTCAATGCACTGAAAATATGAATTCACTGAATTAGATAGGATGAATTAGCTAGGACATAGACAAAATTAGCTAGTAAATATGAACACAATATAAAACATATCAATTATAAATAAAACACATATCAACATATAAATAATAAATATGTTCATACCTAAATTCCTGAATGGAATGGAACTTTTGTAGTCTTTGCAAGAAACAATCCCTGATCAACCTCCTCTCTCCTTTCCTGATGCACAATAACAATATTATAAATCAACAATTCCATTCTCTCCTCTCCTCATGTGTAATAGCATACAGATCCAAATGCAATTGTAACTTATTTAGTCATATTAATCTCCTCATGACTTGTATGCCATATTTGTTCCCACTCCCTTCCCATATTTTTTCCCACTCCCCTTTTTGTTAGTCATGGAAATCTCTACACAATTCATATGTTCCCACTCCTTTGAAAAGTTACAATAAGTGGACAGCCTAATTATTTCATAGGTCAAGTAAATGTTAAAAGTAAAAAGTATTTATTTTCATTCCTCACCATGCTAGGTTTGACAATGTAACTTGAAAGTAAAAACTAAAAAAATAAAGCTACTTATTTCCACTCCTCCCATGGAAGGTTTTGAAATGTAACCATAGGCCATGTGTAACAAAAAGTAGAAAATGTAATAGTAAAAAAGGTATAATTATTTTTCTCCACAAAATATATGTGAAAAGTGATTTCAAAATGTAAAAAAGTTAGAAGTAAATGTCAATGTTAAAAGTTAAGTAATCTTGGTTGTATTTGTTTAAGTATACTTCGTGTCAATTGAAAACCTGGTTTAGCAATTTATTGATCCTAAATAGTAAATGTGAAAAAGTAAGCACACTAACCGATGCATTTATAAATGCTAGGGAGTTACGAAAATTAAATCTCATTGATTGATTTGAGTATAAGATGAATAATATACCAACATCTTTAATTGTTGGCTATAAGATTGGAATTTGTAATTAAAAGGTTGATTAAACCATCAATTCGTGCGAGACTATTTCTTATACAAGAAAACACGTGTCATAGAATTTTATGTTGTTGTGATGGACACCTTTGGGTTGCATTTGTAATTGTAACATTCAATGTTTAATGATAGATATTAACCATAGTTTCACGAGAACCGCTCCTGACAATATTAGTTGCGGAGGATGGGAGCTTGAGTACTGGTATGAAACCCCCCCAATTGGATGGGAACTGTTTTGGGAACTTGGAAGACTTTTGGGAGCTTCAACCTCAATGAAATGGGAGATTGGGAACTAGTTTAGGAAATAGAGAGATTTAAATTAAAATGATATTAAATCAAAATGTAAATATTTGTATTTCATTATTACAAATACATAATTTATTACAAATATTTTCATTATATTATTTAAAATATCATTATAAAACAAAGACTAAACTACAACAAATATTATTTTAAAGATTATTTAAGTAAGAAAACTTAATACTATTCACTTTATAGTTGTGGATACAAAAATCTTTTAATGCATGCATGTTTTCCTTCAATCTTGGACTAAACATGAAAGTCCAATAAATCAATACCCTATCAACCAACCATATCATTGAATTTTATTGTATTTTCATATTACAAGAGTAGTACTATTTATCTTTTTCCAATTAGAAAGAGAAAAATGCTTCAAATTTACAAAGATGTTTGAAGTTTATATATGTAAAGTTTAATTTTAAAAAGATGTTAAAATTTTATATATGTATTTTCAATTTTGTTTCTCATTTTCTAATCAAATCTTTATGGATATTAAAGTTTTAATATTGTGTTAAATATATTCATATAATTATTAGTACAAATTAAATTAGTAATTTGGATATTGTTGTTGTTGCAGTAGCACCTTGTGATGGATTGAACTTCAATTTTATTGAAACAAGATTTAAAAAATGTATCATTATCTTGATACATTGTAACCTAAAATATTGTTTTATATTTTTTAATATATATTATTGCCCCTCCCAACTTTATGTTTGTAACATCCCTCTCTAGCGCACTGAGAGAACTTATTTTTGAGGACACTTGCTTGCAAGTCATCTAGATTATTATGCTATTAAAACTTTTGATTTGATTATGAGGTGTTATGGGTTGATGACATGTTGTTTTGCTGCATTGACATAGACAGGTGCTATTGACTCAGTTTTACTGAGTGTGTAGGATTTTGGACCTCGAGGATGAAAAGGCATCGATGGAACCCCTTGGACTCTAGATCGAGTCAAGGAGTGTACCATTGGGGTTTGATTGTTTTTACTATGATGTTAGCGCATCTGATTGGATGATATGACATGGATATATTCTGACATGATTTGTTGATGATGCAGGTTGACGATAGCTTGCTGACCAGACTCACATATGGAGTAAAGGGATCACGCACAACTACTAGAGATGTTGAGGGAGAGGTGTGGACAACAGCCCTACCACAACCTACTAGCACTCCTGCCGTGGCTCGAACTGTAAGTTAACGATTACCTAGTTTGAGAGGACCCATGATGTCGTGAGGGAAGACTGTGACAGTCGCTCACGATGATTCTAAGGGGCACGCAATAAGGTAGGGGCCTTATTCCTTAGAATCCGTTAGTCTCCCACAAGTTCACCTGGCATAGTATTGACTCCAGGGGTTATTGGTGTCTACCAAGTCAGTCAAGAGGCAAGTGGCACCCATGGAGCACATAGTGCGTCCTTAAGGGCACATCGCGCAAGGGAACATATGAGGCGAGTGACACCCTTGGAGCACCTAGTGCATCCTGAAGGGCACATCGCATTGTTGATGTTAGACGAATGAACCTAGATGGCCTTAGGACGAATAATGTGTTAAGTATTTTAGAACAAATTCCCAAATTAAATGTCGCCTGATACGAAAATTTAAGATTTAAGTCTAAACTATGCTAGTGGTGAAATTTTGTCTCTCTATAAAAAAATATATATATAATAATAATATTATTATTAAAAATAAAAACAACCTGAATAATAATTATGATCTTCGTTAAATCTTGTGACATAAAGGAATTAAGAAATTAATTGTTTCAAAAAAAAATCTATTGGATTAAAATTTAAAAAGTGAATTAATTGTTTTAGTACTTGATAATTTAAAATATAATAATTAAATAAGAAAAGGGAAAAAGGAGTTAATTTCCACACCTGCCTTTTTGAGTTCTAAGTAAAAAGGGGAAAGAGGGAAAATCTAAAATATTAGGAAACTAGGAAAAGAGGTAAACACAAAAGGGGAAAAAGCGGAACTTAAGGGAAAAAGTGGAAGGTCAACTTAGTAAAGAATCTACCATTTAAGAGCTTTCTAATTTAAACTGAATTAGCAATTTAATAATGGGAAAATCCTTTAAAACCTGTAAGGGAATTTGGGGACACCTAGGAGTGATTCTAGGAGTAACTCTAGGTGGGTGAGGGAAATAGGATAATTAACTAATTAAATAAATTAATTAATGGAGGAATGTAGGGGATGGGGGACACTTGTACGGAGAAGAATTTTTAGGAATTTATTTTAAAATTTTAATTAAATGAGATTTTAGGAAAGAAAATAAGTTCGAAACTCTATATATTGAAGGAGGGAGAAGGATGAAGGATCATCTTTTGTTTGCATAATGTTACGCTGCAGAAATATCTACTTGACTAATTTACTTGTGGGAGTTGGGGATACCCAGCTTGGAGAGGGGTGGTAGCTCGGCCTTACGAGGTGAGCTGGGAGCTAGTCGAAATCTTGGGATAGTGTGTGTGGCCCCTTTGTGGCTTGGGGGGCTAAGGGGGAAGAAGAGTACCCCTAGAATTGGTTTGGAGGTATCGGTGAAGTCTCGACGGTCGGCGAGCGGGAGCTGCACGGAGCACGCGGGACGTCATTCGGAGCAGGCGATCAAGAAACAATACACTCTCTTCATTTTTGTATAGTATGATGTATTAGGACTTATGCTCGGATCTGCGTATTTAATGGAAAGGTAAAATGATGTTTTTTTTTTCTTTTAACTTGGTGACTGAAACTTTCCTTAGCCTAGCTCGATGGTGGTTGAATCCCTTGGCCCTCATTTTCCCGCATGTCTTGACCACCTTACTGCGTGTGATTGTGACCTTCATGGTTGTTAGCCTTCGTCCCTAGCTCACCAGTCCTCACCTGAGAAGTCATCTAGGAGATTGATCTATGGTCATCGCCTTAGCGTTAAAGGACCTATGGATCTCAATGCCTTGCTTTTCTGTGCGAGGATGATGAGCGAAGGACGCACCTATAGCTGTCTACCTTTGTCATAATCCTTGACTGATTGTTTGTTATTGCGCCTTCTGGTGTTGAGTGACTTTGCATTTTTTTATCTTTACGGCTTGTAAATTTCTACCTCTGCAATATTTCATACCTTCACAACAATTTACCCTTGTGAATTCGACGATTATTTTGGTTTGCTGCTTGGACAAATTTAAGGTTGACAGTCATTAAATGGTAGAGTTATTCCTTTACTCCTACATTACCAGCGATCGCATTTATTATATTTGTTGGTCATTGAATTGTTTTATTTTAAAGCCAACAATTACTGTGGAGAACAACGAGATCAACTTTTATTGATAAGGATAGGTTTGTGCCGACGATCCTTAAGTTTCCACATCCCTGCCGAATGGAAAAATGTTCTAATTATCCCTGTCTGTGTTTGCTTGGTATCCCGACAGAATGGGAAAAGATAGATATAATTGTCTGTGATTGATCTCATGCCTGTGTTTTAACATTGAGACAGAAATTTTATGTGCTAATGTTGGGATAGCAAAATAGTGGATTACTCTGCATGTTTGGGTGATTTCTCTGCACTCATCTCTACGATTTTATTATTGAATCCCAATACTTGGATTGTTCCTTGACAACGTTTTTGTCTTTTTAGTTGTTGGGCATTGATCTAGTCTAGTTTAGCATTTTAATCCACTTTAGTGTGTAATTTACCCAACAACTGGATTTTGGACAGTGAGTTGATTTAAAGGTTAGCTGCGTATTTTTTTTGGTAGCAATTTAAAGTTTGTGCTTTAGTATCTACTTCACATTTTTTACCCTGCGATATTAGTTTGTGGCTCAGCTTGTCTTGTTTTTAACTCTGCCAACTCCATGGTGTAACCCAACACTTAGTTGATGTAACTCTGTGGATTCCTTCAAGGGACAGGGATTGACTTGTCTGCGTTTTCTTTTTCTATGTTTGAGTTGTTAATCCTTGCGATTCCTCTACGTTTTGATTGAAGGGGGGGTCCACGATTTTAATTTCGTGTTAAATACAACGATTCTCTTGGTGTTAAATACAACGATGCCCACGATTTATTTCACAATGATTTTCCTGTGTGTCAATCCAGCGATTCCCTTGTTTTCCTGGTTGACTGCGATTTTATTTTTCCCTTTTTGAAAAAACGACGTGACACAACAACTTAAGTTATTGACAACGATCTATAACCGTTGTGATACCTAGACATATTTGTTGCAACTCCAGTAATAGGATTGTAATATTGGGCGACGGGGAATTAATTGTTTAAGGCGTGACTGGATTTATAAGACAACAAATTTTAGGTTCTGGTACTCTATTTACCCTCTACCTTAGATACAATGATTAGCAACTTGATAGCTTCAGTTTAATTTTAGATAGCATTACCAGTTCTGGAATGACAATGATTGAATTTTATGACAGTCGAATAATTACATGACACTGAATTCAACGACAGTAAATCTAAATGTTAGTGATGGTAGTAATTATTAATGACTGTAATTTATGTCAGGGATAGAAATTCCTAATTTGAGACAACATAGATTGGCTTTACTTTAACGACAATTTTTTATGGCCATTTTTATGGTAGCAATATTTATGGTAGCAGTTTTTATGGCAACTTTTATGGTAGCTATTATTATTGTAGACTTGTAGCAATCCCTATGGCGTGACTGGTAATCATTTTTATGGCAATTTTATGGTAGCAATATTTATGGTGGAAATTTTTACGACAATTTTTATGGACGCAATATTTATGAGAGTAGTTTTTATGGCAATTTTATGGTAGCAGTTTTTATGGAAACTTTTATGGTAGCTATTATTATTGTAGACTTGTAGCAATCCCTATGGTGTGACTGGTAGTAATTTTTATGGCAAGTTTTATGGAAATTTTATGGTAGCAATATTTATGGTGGAAATTTTTATGACAATTTTTATGGATGCAATATTTATGATAGCAGTTTTTATGGCAATTTTTATGGTAGCAATTTTCGTTGTAAACTGGTAGCAATTTCAATGAAAAGCCAATTGGGAGTTATGGTTAACCTTACATTTACTCATCAGCTTAACGTGAATAGGAAGCTGGTTAACCTGACTACTTTTAAAAAAATGGCCAGACGGTGTGTTGGATGTTAAAGTCAATAATAGCATTATCATCTTAGACATTGTAATTTGAGATAGTGAATGTTGTTTATATATTAAAGTTAGAGCATACTAATGTTAGATTATATTCGTAGCTAATGTCTAAATCGTGATTTAGGCTTGCTGATTTGGATTGCTTTTAAGGTCAATTTAGAATTGCCAATTGTTGTTTAGTCGTGATTTGGACTTACTAACTGGTTGCTTTTAAGGTTAAATTAGATTTGCAATTTGTTGACTAGATTGACTCGACGATTGATTGGGATATTGGCGAAGTCATTTTTTTAGCTTGCGCTTCCCGTTGAGGGTGTTGATGTTCATTCTAATTCATGTTCGTACTTGGTCTTGTAAACTTTTAATGTTCTTGGTTTGCTCACTGTAAGAGATTTTAGTTACTTGTGTAATAAATTTTGGGTGCGTTGGGTTGTTAGGATGTTTGTCATTAACTTAGTAGGCTTGGTCTTCTTGTGTCAGGTGGGATGTAGACACCTCCTTGTTCCTCAGAACAGTTGCCAGCCTTGAGACCTTAAATGGTCAAAATCGATGGGAACTTGGGCTTGAGCATTGCTTATGTGTCCTGGAGGTCCTAACCATTGCAGGGTAGGATGGGCGGGTAGTCTTTCTTATTCTTCGTCGGTTGAGTGTCGTACATTGTTTCTAGTTGCTTGATGTGCTTTATGATAGGTCTCTATTTTGTTGTCGCGTGAGTTGCATGCGTCATGTTCGTCGTCGTGTTGCAATGTTGAGTATAAATTCTTTATTTCCCTTCTACACACACACACACAAAACAAATTCACTTGTTATGTGAGGCTTGTTGTCGTAACTAAATGGGAGGGATGTTACATATGGTATCAGAGTGGGTTCAACCCACGATTTGGGATCCCTATGGCTTTCAATGTTATGATTTGATTTATACTATTGCTAGTCCAGTTGACTTGTATTCACGCAGGTAATCATGGTTAGAGGACACCGCTGCGACAGACGACGGGGTGCTAGGGGAGGAGGTGTGATGCCTCCAGTAGAATCCACGCCTGAGGGGTCTAACCCCCAGGGAGACGAGTAGGTTCTCGGACAGGAGCAGATAGCAGTGGGTGATGTAGTTGGAATGATGAGATCTTTTCAGTGCATGTCTGAGGCACTGATCAACCGTTTAGACAGAGATGAGGCCAGGGTGCCGACACCTGCTAAGGTTCCTCTGCGTGCTCCAGTTGGTACTGGTAGAATTCACCATGAACTCGAGAAGGTCAAATTTCTCGGGTTCTTTGGTGCCCCAGACATCACAACCACCGAGGCATGGTTAGAGAACATGGCGATGTGCTTTGCACTTCGCGATTATACTTCCAACATGAAGGTATACATGGCAGTCTTCCAACTGAAAGGAAGCACTCTTCTATGGTGGAAGACACTCCTACCATAGCTGAACATGGCCATCAAAGACGTGCCATGGGAACTATTCGAGGAATGGTTCCGAGAGAGGTACCTTTTAGAGGAATTCATTGAGCGTCAGCTCAACGAGTTCAACACCTTAACACTGAGAAACTTAAGGTCAACAGGTTCATGTTTGGCCTTAACGACAACATACATGCAAAGGTCAAGATTTTGATGCCTCAAACCTTGCACGATGCCATCCAAAAGGCCCTCATAGCAGAAGAGGAGCTTATTAGTGGGAAGACTCCAGCGAGACCAATAGGGCAAGTGCCATCTGGAGCACAACAGGATCAAACACTAGCCATACATATGTCGGGATATCATAGCTTCCGGGGATCCACTTTCACTACACCTCGATGACCGATGCCTCAACAGTGGACACCTTATCAGGGACCACAGCATCAACAACAACGTTAACCGTAGCAACAACAATTTAGGCCTGTTCAGTAGAATAGACTAGGATTCTAGGTCGGTGGGCCATCATCTTCTACTTCGGGTACTACGACTATTGGGCCGAAGAAGGGGTGTTGGACATGCGGGGAGCCACACTACTAGTGTGAATGCCCTATGGAGAGGACTAGAGCATCCGGATTAGCTGCACCCTCTACCGTGGGAGATATGGGTAAGGCCCATCGGATCCAACAAAGTGAATAACCGCCAGGCAGAGCATCAGTCGACTGTTCTCGAGATGACAGGTACCTTCACTGAACAGACCCTTAGTATTTTGATAGATCACGGTGCTACCGAGAGTTTCATTTCTGGTGCAGCACTAAAAAGGATTAAGGTAAAGGAAGTTGAACAAGATGAGTTTAGCTTCGTAGAGATGGCTTCGGGAGCCAAACAAAAGGTTGGATGAAAGGTTATGAGATGTATCCTTAACCTGGGAGAGTTTGTCACTAGGGCCAACCTGTACGTCATGATCTTAGGATCTTATGATGTCGTAATTGGTATGGACTAGCTGGAATCGCATGAAGCGATACTCAACTGTAAGATGAAACAATTGAGCTTGGTCGATGATGAGGGACAGAGATGTATGATTGTAGGATGGAACCAAGGAGTTTCCCTAAGGTTCATATCTTCCTTACAGCTACGGAAGAGCATGTGTAAGGGGTGAAAGATTTATGCAATCCTTGCGTTAAATGAGAAGGGAGTAGCGGAAGGTCTAGAGCATCTTTCAGTGGTGAGAAAGTTTGCAGACGTATTTCCAGAGGAGTTACCTGAGATGCCACCAGAGAGGAAATTGGAGTTTACCATAGAACTAAAACTAGGAACTGAACCGATAGCAAGAACGCCTTATCGGATGTTGACTTCAGAGTTACAAGAGTTGAAAATGTAACTGAAGGAGTTGCTGGACCTGGGACTGATACGTCCAAGCATGTCACCATGGGGTGCACTGGTTATTTTCATACGAAAGAAGGATGGGTCATGGAGGCTCTGCATTGACTACCATCAACTGAACAAGGAAACGATCAAGAATCAGTCTCCATTGTCGAGGATTGACGATCTATTCGATCAAATGAAGGGCGCGATGGTGTTCTCAATGATAGATTTGTGATCAGGGTATCACCAGTTACAGATCAAGGAGGATGATGTCCCTAAGAATTCCTTTAATATGAGGTTTGGACATTACGAGTTTACTGTTTTACCGTTTGGACTGACAAATGCCCCAGGAGTATTTATGAGTTTGATGAATGGGGTGTTCCACGAGTACTTGGAAAAGTTCATCCAAGTATTCATTGACGATATTTTGATCTACTCGCGGACGATAGAGGAGCATGAATAGCACTTGCGCTTGGTTCTACAATGTCTACGAGAGCAAAAATTGTATGGGAAGTTGTCCAAATTCTCTTTATATCAATCGAAGATTCACTACTTAGAGCATGTCATTTTCGGTGAAGGCATCGCCGTGGATCTAGCTAAGGTCAAGGCTATTATGGAATGGCTTGTGCCGATGAATGTCCCGGAAGTGCATAGCTTCATGGGTTTAGCAGGAAACTATCGACGGTTTTTCGAGGGATTTTCGAAGATAGAAAATCCGATCACAGAGTTGCAGAAGAAGAACAAGAAGTTTGTTTGGACCGAGAAGTGCGTGGAAGCATTTCGGAGGCTCAAGGAGTTGTTGAAAACAACACCGATACTAAAGGTCCCTGACATGGACGTGGACTTCTTGGTATGCACTAATGCATCCAAGGAAGGCTTAGGTGGGGTCTTGATGCAAGATGGATGAGTGATTGCTTACATTTCGAGGAAACTGAGAAGGCATGAGGAGAACTACGCGACGCACGATTTGGAGTTGTTAGCCATTGTTTATGCCTTGAAGGTTTGGAGACACTACCTTGTTGGATGAAAATTTGAACTAAAGACTGACCATTGTGGACTCCAACACATCTTTACGCAAAGTGACCTAAACATGTGACAATGATGTTGGTCGGAATTTCTTAGCAAGTACAACTTTGAGATTACTTACATAAAAGGAACGGTGAACCGAGTGGCAGACACATTGAGTCGGAGACCGTGCATTTTTTCGGTGTTTCCTCTTTAGATGAACCTATGTGAAAGGATTCTAACTTTACAGCATGATGATGACTGGTACAAAGAGGTCGAGGGTTTTATAGGACAAAACACAATTATGGTACCACGATTTGAAGGATTTTCATTTGATAGCGATGGTTTATTGAGGTTTAAAAATTAGATCTACGTACCGCCGAACGGTGAGTTGAGGATGTTGATTCTGAGTGAGGCTCATAGAGAAATTTACATGGCTCACCCGGGAGTCACGAAGATGAGGGCAGACCTTAACCCCTTATTCTTCTAGAAGGGAATGAAGGCAAACATTGTCAACTATGTGGCCAGATGTCTAGAATGTCAGCAGGTAAAGGCTGAACATAGACACCCAACAAGATTACTACAACCACATGTTGTTCCAAAATCTAAATGGGAGGTTATTTTGATGGATTTTATTGTTGGATTTCCACTGACGTCAAGGAGGCATGACTCAATTTTCGTAGTAGTAGACACTTTGACGAAGAGTGCTCACTTTATTCTTATGCGTACGACGTATCAGACACCTGACATAGCTAGAGTTTTTATCAGTGAGATTGTGAGGCTGCATGGCATGGCTAAGAGGATTATATCCGATCGCAGATCAATGTTTACTGGACGATTTTGGACTAGTGTCCAAGAGGCCTTGGGAACCCAACTTAAATTTAGTACTGCATATCACCCGGAGACTGACGGGTAGACCGAATGAACGAACCAGACCTTGGAGGACATGTTGCGCATGTACAGGATGGACCAACAAAAGAGTTGGGAAGAATTCTTGTCACTGGTGGAGTTCGCTTATAACAACAGTTACCAGAGCACTATTAAAATGGCACCTTTTGAGTTTCTTTATGGGTGACCGTGTCATATGCCTTTGAGTTGGGATCAACTTGAGGATAGGGTCCTGGTGGGACCAGAAGCGATCCAAGAAATGGAAGAGAAAATGCAAACAATAAGACAAAGGATTAAAGAAGCACAGGATCGACAGAAGAGTTATGCCAATGTGCACCATGTCGACCATCGTTATGAGGTCGACGATCGAGTCTTCTTGCAATTTAAACCATATAAGAGTTTGATCAAGTTTGGGAAGGGAGCTAAACTTTATCCTAGGTTTGTGGGACCTTTCAAGATTGTGGAGAGAAACAGGCCCGTGGCCTATCGACTAGCCTTGCCTGATTCTTCGAGGCGTATGCATGACGTTTTTCATGTATCTGTTTTGAGACATTATATTAGTGATCCTACGCATGTTATTGACATGAGTTCCTTGTAGGTATCGGACGAGGGGGCGCTCACAGCTGAGTTTATCCACATCTTGGATCATCGCGTTCGATAGCTACAACGGCGAACGATAGAGTAGGTCAAGGTCCAGAGGGACAATTATAGTCTGCAGTTGGCGACCTAGGAAGACGCATATGATATGCGCCAGCAGTTTCCATTTTTGTTTGATGCATAGACATATGATACTGTGATACACTTTATTTCGACATTTATACTATGAAACTTCGGGATGAAGTTTAGACCAAGAGGGGGAGTATGTAACATCCCGCTCTGGCACACTGAGAAAACTTATTTTTGAGGACACTTGCTCGCAAGTGATCCAGATTATTATGCTATTAAAACTTTTGGTTTGATTATGAGGTGTTATGGGTTGATGACATGTTGTTTTGCTGCATTGACATAGACATGTGCTATTGACTCGGTTTTACTGAGTGTGCAGGATTTTGGACCTCGAGGATGTAGAGGCATCGATGGAACCCCTTAGACTCTAGATTGAGTCAGGGAGTGTACCATTGGGGTTTGATTGTTTTTACTATGATGTTAGCACATTTGATTGGATGATATGACATGGATATGTTCTGACATGATTTGTTGATGATGTAGGCTGACGATAGCTTGCCGACCAGACTCACATATGGAGTAAAGGGCTCACGCATGACTACTAGAGATGTTTAGGGAGAGGTGTGGACAGCAGCCCTGCCACATCCTACTGGCACTTCTGCCATGGCTCGAACTATAGGTTAACGATTACCTAGTTCGAGAGGACCCACGATGCCATGAGGGTAGACTGCGACAGTCACTCATGATGATTCTAAGGGGTGCGCAATAAGGTGGGGGCCTTATTCCTTAGAAGCCCTTAGTCTCCCACAAGTTCACCTGGTGGAGTACTGACTACAGGGGTTATTGATGTCTACCAAGTCAGTCAAGAGGCGAGTGGCACCCTTGGAGCACGTAGTGCGTCATGAAGGGCACATCACGCAAGGGAACAGATGAGGCGAGTGGCACCCTTGGAGCACCTAGTGCGTCCTGAAGGGAACGTCGCGTTGTTGATGTTAGAGGAATGAACCTAGATGGCCTTAGGATGAATAATGTGTTAAGTATTTTAGAACAAATTCACTAATTAAATTTCGCCTGATACGAAAATTTAAGATTTAAGTCTAAACTATGCTAGTGGTGAAATTTTGTCTCTCTATAAAAAAAATATATATATAATAATAATAATATTATTAAAAATAAAAACCACCTGAATAATAATTATGATCTTCGTTAAATCTTATGACATAAAGGAATTAAGAAATTAATTGTTTCAAAAAAATAAATCTATTGGATTAAAATTTAAAAAGGGAATTAATTGTTTTAGTACTTGTTAATTTAAAATATACTAATTAAATAAGAAAAGGGAAAAATGGGTTAATTTCCACACCTGCCTTTTTGAGTTCTAAGTAAAAAGGGGAAAGAGGGAAAATATAAAATATTAGGAAACTAGGAAAAGAGGTAAACACAAAAGGGGAAAAAGGGGAACTTAAGGAAAAAAGCGAAAAAGTCAACTTAGTAAAGAATCTACCATTTAAGAGCTTTCTAATTTAAACTGAATTAGCAATTTAATAATGGGGAAAGCCTTTAAAACCTATAAAGGAATTTGGGGACACATAGGAGTGATTCTAGGCGTAACTCTAGGTGGGTGAGGGAAATAGGATAATTAACTAATTAAATAAATTAATTAATGGAGGAATGTAGGGGATGGAGGACACTTGTACGGAGAAGAATTTTTAGGAATTTATTTTAAAATTTTAATTAAATGAGATTTTAGGAAATAAAGGAAGTTTGAAACTCTATATATTGAAGGAGGGAGAAGGATGAAGGATCATCTTCTGTTTGCATAATGTTACGCTGCAGAAATATCTACTTGACTGATTTACTTGTGGGAGTTGGGGATACCCAGCTCGGAGAGGAGTGGTAGCTCAGCCTTGCGAGGTGAGCTGGGAGCTAGTCTAAATCTTGGGATAGTGTGTGTGGCCCCTTTGTGGCTCGGGGGGCTAAGGGGGAAGAAGAGTACCCCTAGCATTGGCTGGGAGGTATCGGTGAAGTCTCGACGGTCGGTGAGTGGGAGCTACACGGAGTGCCTGGGACGTCATTCAGAGTGGGCGATCAGGAAACGATATGCTCTCTTCATTTTTCTATGGTAGAATGTATTAGGACTTATGCTCGGATCTTCTTTTTTAATGGAAAGGTAAAATGATGTTTTTTTTCCTTTTAACTTGGTGACTGAAACTTTCCTTAGCCTAGCTCGATGATGGTTGAATCCCTTGGCCTTCATTTTCCCGCATGTCTTGACCACCTTACTATGTGTGATTGTGACCTTTATGTTTGTTAGCCTTCATCCCTAGCTCACTAGTCCTTGCCTGAGTAGTCGGCCAGGAGCCTGATCTACAGTCGTCGCCTTAGCGTTAAAATACCTATGGATCTCAACGCCCTACTTTTATGTGTGAGGATGATGAGCGAAGGACGCACCTATAGCCGTCTACCTCTGTCATAGTCCTTGACTGATTGTTTGTTATTGCGCCTTCTGGTGTTGAGTGAATTTGCATTTTTTTATCTCTGCGTCTTCTAAATTTCTACCTCTGCAATATTTCATACCTTGACAGCAATTTACCCTTGTGAATTTGGCGATTATTTTTGTTTGCTGCTTGGACAGATTTAAGGTTGACAATCATCAAGTGGTTGAGTTATTCCTTTACTCCTACATTACCAGTGATCGCATTTATGCTATTTGATGGTCATTGAATTGTTTTATTTTAAAGCCAACAATTATTGTCGAGAACAACGAGATCAACTTTTATTGATAAGGATAGGTTTGTGTCGGCGATCCTTAAGTTTCCACATCCCTGCCGAATGGAAAAACGTTCTAATTATCCCTATCTGCGTTTGCTTGATATCCCAGTAGAATGGGAAAAGATAGATATAATTCTCTGTGATTGACCTCATGCCTCTGTTTTAAAATTGAGACAGAAATTTTATGTGCTGCTGTTGGGATAGCAAAATAGTGGATTACTCTGCGTGTTTGGGTGATTTCTCTTCACTCATCTCTGTGATTTTATTATTGAATCCCAATACTTGGATTGGTCCTTGACAATGTTTTTGTCTTTGCAGTTGCTGGTCATCGATCCAGTCTAGTTTAGCATTTTAATCCACTTTAGTGTGTAATTTACCCAGCAACCGGATTTTGGACAGTGAATCGATTTAAAGGTTAGCTGTGGATTTTTTTTGGCAGGAATTTAAAGTTTGTGCTTTAGTATCTACTTCACATTTTTTACCCTACGATTCTAGTTTGTGGCTCAACTTGTCTTGTTTTTAACTCCGCCAACTCCATGGTGTAACCCAACACTTGGTTGATGTAACTCTGTAGATTCCTTCAAGGGACAGGGATTGACTTGTCTCCGTTTTCTTTTTCTGCATTTGGGTTGTTGATCCTTGCGATTCCTCTGCGTTTTGATTGAAGGGGGGTCCACGATTTTAATTTTGTGTTAAATACAATGATTCTCTTGGTGTTAAATACAATGATTCCCATGATTTCTTTCACAATTATTTACCTGTGTGTCAATCCAACGATTCCCTTGTTTTCCTGGTTGACTTTGATTTTATTTTTCCCTTTTTGCAAAAACGACGTGACACAACAACTTAAGTTATTGAAAACGATCTATAACTGTTGTGATACCTAGATGTATTTGCTGCAACTCCAGTAATAGGATTGTAATATTGGGTGACAGGGAATTAATTGTTTAAGGCGTGACTGGATTTATAAGACAACAAATTTTAGGTTCTGGTACTCTGTTTACCCTCTATCCTAGATACATCGATTAACAACTTGATAGCTTCAGTTTATTTTTAGATAGCATTACTGATCCGTCAGGATTTTTCAAAATGACTATGGTTGAGTTATTATTTGCATGCATTAAATGACCATTGGGAAACTTTAACGAAAGAGCGAGAAAAGCAAATGCATCATACAACCATTAACATAATTGCAGATCTGAAATGGAATGAAAACAGCAAAACCATAAAGCACAAGTTTGATAACGGAGTTCGGCAACTTTGCCTACGTCTCCGGGCCTTTTCTCTGTGAGGGAGGCTTCTTGATTTCTTTTTGAAAGTTTATTAGTACATCTTTACAATTGCTGATTGGCTCCTAGACTGATCTGGTCTTGTTCGCCATGATCTCTAGAATCTTGCACAACTTACG
>ML799875.1:214859-245461 GCA_009831015.1 Picea engelmannii | reverse complement strand
AAAAAAAAAAAAAAAATGCACTTCTGCTTCGCTTGTAGTCGTAACGAGGGGGTTGTTACAGTTGTGAATTTTGATGTGTAATTAAATTTTTTCTGTAGGGAATTTTGTTGTCCTCCTAATGATATATTTTCAAAAAAATATTAATAACATTTAATGTGTTAAATCTTCATTTGATTAAATTATTGTCCTTGCAAATTTTTATAAAAGTTAACAATTGAATTTTGTTTTGAGCACCTAACTTAATCTACATAATATATATATAATCTACACAGAATGTAGTACTACATGTTTTTTTTTAAATTATATTTTTTATTGTTTTTCAAAGTAGATAAATTAATATTTTAATTGTATTTTATACACCTTTGTGTTTTCAAAAATATTCTTCACCTTTTTTCTGTAAAATGAAAAACCAGAGATACCTTTTTTAAGACGAACCATCCATAGAGTGTCCATATAATGTTTTCAATTTTTTGGTCATATATATTTTAAGATACACATTTTTCTTTAGGGACCTTTACTACTTGAGAGATAAACAAATTGTATAAGTTTTAGAAGAAAAAAATTAAAAAATATTGAGTGAAATAAAAAACAAGGAAATTATATGGCATTGGATAGAGAATTCAATGAAAAGTATACATGCACCAACTTTGGCAACTTCCATGGAAGAGATGAAGGGATTTCACCTATTAGAATTTTTCACTCCATGGAAACCTACAAAACTGGGGAAGGATTCTTGATTTCAAGCCCTTGATCAAGGTCTAATCCTCGATTGAGGGTTTGAAAATGCCTTGACCAAGGGATTTGAAATCCTTCTATCAAGGTATTTTATAACCCTCGACTGAGGTGTTTTTGAAATATATAGCTTATGTTTTGTTTAAAAGGCTTAAGGTTTTACCTCGATCAAAGTTTTAAGCCCTCAATCAAGGTTTGAAGCCTCAATCAAGGGTTTAAAACCTCCAATGAGGTAAAACATTTATTGAGGTTTTTTATAGGTCATTTTTGTGTGTCTAGTTTGGTAAAAAATGGGATCAAGATTCATGCATTCACCCACAATGTTTATGTTTTCAATTTTATTTTCAACCATGTACCACCTAGCATAAATTCTATTGAATTTTTTTCAATCCTCCAATAGTGCATACATGATTTAAAATGATCCTGTAACATTCCGCTCTGACGCATTGAGCGAACTTATTCTTTGAGGACACTTGCTCACAAGTGATCCAGATTATTATGCTATTAAAACTTTTGATTTTGATTATGAGGTGTTATGGGTTGATGACATGTGGTTTAACTTCATTGACATAGACAGGTGCTATTGACTCGGTTTTACTGTCTGTGCAGGATTTTGGACCTCGAGGATGCAGAGGCATCGATGGAACCCCTTGGACTCTGGATCGAGTCAGGGAGTGTACCATTAGGGTTTTATTGTTTTATTGTGATATTTGTGCATTTGATTAGATGATATGATATGAATATATTCTGACATGATTCATTGATGATGCAGACTGACGATAGTTTGTCGACCAGGTGCACATGTGGAGTAAAGGGGTCATGCATGACTACCAAAGATGTTGAGGGAGAGGTATGGACAACAACCCTTCCAGATCCTACTAGCACTCCCGTCATGGCACGAACTGTAGGTTAATGTTTACCTAGTTCGAGAGGACCCAGGATGTCGTGAGAGCAGACTACGACAGTCGCTCACGATGATTCTAAGGGTCACGCAATAAGGTGGCGCCCTTATTCCTTAGAGGCCCTTAGTCTCCCACAAGTTCACCTGGCGGAGTATTGACTCTAGGGGTTTTTGATGTCTACCAAGTCAGTCAAGAGGCGAGTGTCACCCTTGGAGCACGTAGTGCGTCCTGAAGGGCACATCGCGCAAGGGAAATAGATTAGGGAAAGTGGCACCCTTGGAGAACCTAGTGCATCCTAAAGGGCACGTCGCAGTGTTGATGATAGATGAATGAAACTAGACAGCCTTAGGATTATCAGTTTGATAAGAATTTAAAAAAAAAAAAACTTTTTCCCTAAGAAAATGTCTCCCATCATGAGAATTTAAGGTTTAAGTCTAAACTATGCTAGCGGTAAAATTTTATCTCTCTATAAAATAATAATAATAATAATAATAATAATAATAAAAACCACATAAATAATAATTATGACCTTCGTTAAATCTTGTAACATGAAGGGAGTAAGAAAGTAATTGTTTCATAAAAAAAAAAAAATCTGTTGGATTAAAATTTAAAAAGGGAATTAATCGTTTTATTATTTTATGATAATTTAAAATATATTAATTTAATGAGAAAAGGGAAAAAGGGGGTTAATTTCCACACCTGCCTTTTTGAGTTCTAACAAAAAGGGGAAGGAGGGAAAAATCTAAAAATTTAGGAAAATAGGAAAATAGGTAAACATAAAAAGGGAAAAAGGGGAACATAAGGGAAAAAGCAGAAAGTCAAACTTAGAAAAGTATCTACCATTTAAGAGCTTTCTAATTTAAACTGAACTAGCAATTTAATAATAGGGAAAGCCATTAAAATCTATAAGAGAATTTGGGGACACCTAGCAGTGATTCTAGGAGTAACTCTAGGTGGGTGAGGGAAATAAAGATAACTAATTAATTAAAGAAATTAATTTATGGAGGAATGTAGGGGATGGGGGACACTTGTACGAAGAGGAATTTTTAGGAATTTATTTTTAAAACTTTAATTCAATGAGATTTTAGGTAAGAAAGGAAGTTCAAAACTCTATATAATGAAGGAAGGAGAAGGATGAAGGATCTTCTTCTGTTTGCATACCGTTATGCTGCAGAAATATCTGCTTAACTGACTTAACTTGTGGGAGTTGGGATACCCAGCTCAGTGAGGAGTGGTAGCTCGACCTTGTGAGGCGAGCTGGGAGCTAGTCAAAATCTCTGGATAGTGTGTGTGTGGCCTCTTTGCGGCTCGAGGGGCTAAGGGGGAAGAAGAGTACCCCTAGCATTGGCTGGGAGGTACCGGTGAAGTCCCACCGGTCGGCAAGTGGGGGTTGCACGGACCGCGCGACACGTCATTTAGAGTGGGTGATCAGGAAACGATACACTTTCTTCATTTGTATGGTAAATTGTTTTAGAACTTATGCTTGAATCTGCATTTTTACTTGGGTAAGTGAACAAATTGTCTAGATGGTTTTCTAAAATTTTCTTAGCCTGGCTCAATGTTAGATTGACTCCCATGGTTTAATTCTCCACATGTCCTAACCACCTTGTTGTGTTGATTATGACCTTCGTGGTTGTTTAGCCTTCATCCCTAGCTCACTAGTCCTCGCCTGAGCAGTCGGCCAGGAGCCTGATCTATGATCATCGCCTTAGTGTTAAAAGACCTATGGATCTCAAAGCCCTGCTTTTCTGTGTGAGGATGATGAGCGAAGGAAAAACCTGTTAGCCGCCTACCCTTGATGTTTGTCCCTGGCTGATTGTTGATTCCCCCATCTAACAACGAACTCTGTGTGTGTATTATCTTGTGTCCTAGTTGGTTTTCTCTATGCCTTGATTTATAGAACCCCTACAATCATTCCATGACCTTTCCCATTGGATCCTTACGTTCTCCTACTATTGTCTGCGTTGTATTGAGGTATTCTGGCAATGAAAAATGAAATGAATTCATCTCTGCATTTTACATTGGGTATTCTGGCAATTAAAAACGAAATGATTTTTGGTTTGCATTTTTATTTTGGGTATTCTGGCAATGAGAAATGGAACGAATTCATCTCTTCATTTTACATTGGGTATTCTGGCAAGGATAAACAAAATGATTACTGGTCTGCATTTTATTTTGGGTATTCTGGCAATGAGAAACGGAATGAATTCATCTCTGCATTTTATTTTGGGTATTCTGGCAATGAGAAATGGAATGAATTCATCTTTGCATTTTACATTGGGTATTCTAGCAATGAAAAACGAAATGAATTTATCTCTGCATTTTACAATGGGTATTCTGGCAATGAAAAACAAAATGATTCTTATCTGCATTTTAATTTTGAATTCTGGCGATGGAAAAGAAGAATTTTTCTTGTCTACATTTCATTTTACCTTTGGGGCGATTTTTCCCTTGATAAAGACTATGTTTGCTTTAAAATTTTGCTGCCATTTGATTTATGTTAATGCCCACATTTTTTCTTTTCAATTCATCAAATATCCTGCTGTGAAAGACCACGATTTTGGAAATAAAAAGCGGACTGTGTGGCATGCTGAATTCGCCCACGTTTTTTGCTTTCCAATTCATCTAATTTCTTGCTATGAAAGACCACGATTTTGGAAATTAAAAACGGACTGTGTTGCATGCTGAATTTGCCCACGTTTTTGCTTTTAAAGATTGACATAGATTGTTGTTTAAAGGCCCACAATTTTTCCCTTTAAAATGTGAAGAGGTTGCTGTTAAATTACCCATGTTATTGCATTTACAAGATTTCATTGGACCGCTGCAAGTACACCTTATGCATGTTTTTGAATGTCTATTCCTTTCTTTAAACTTTGGCTCGAGTTCCTCACAGGCATGCCTACTACCGGTCTCATATTCTATTACCTAGCAATAATAGAGCGGCTTGCTCACTATGGACTAACTAATTCTATTTAGCATACCCCAAAATAATGGAACAATATGTTTACTACGTCTCCTATTCTATTTAGTCTGTTATTTATAAAATTGATTTACTATGCTACCCATAGCACACCCTCTTCCTTACTTGCTCTACAATACTTCATTTATACACACAATCAATATAATTCCATGCATAAAATAATAGGAAAAAGGACTATATTATTGTCATTACTTGTCATTGGCACACACTTATATGTATGTAATATGTACACACCATAGACGCACACAAACACACAATTAGTCACAAATAGTTGTTATAATATAATATTCAATGTATATTTGATACTATTAGAAGATACAAATATGCATACTTCTTTTCCTATGCATGCATACATAGTATTACTGAATGAATTTTTCATTTTTGCTCTTATCCGTGCTTTAAAAATCATTTAGGCTGTATGAATTTATGATTCTTAATATTATTTCGGTGGATATGTTGCTTCATTTTTGGCTCATTTAATTAGTTGAGTTTAGATGGTTCCTTAGTTGGGACCTTACTTTTAAACCTTTAATTGGACCTTTATTTAAGACTTGAAGCTAGTCTTCTCCTTATTTAGGATTCTTCTTCCTCTAATTTAAACCAGAGTTTCAGTCATCCTTGAGTCACTTTGATTTATGTTTGAATTAAGCATTTTGATTTTGGGGCGCCAAGAAATAAATAGATTCAAGAAGGATAAAGTCACTAGTTTACTCTTACGCCCTTGAATAAAGTTGAATTTGAATGTTTTAATTAATTGATTCTCTTGAGCCATTGATTTAGTAGAGATATGTAATCATTGAGTTGTTAGAATTCTTGTACACAATAAACTATAATGTGATAAATGATGGTAGTAGACTTTGAACATCATGCACAAATGAATTTGACATGATGAATGATAGAGTCTCGATGATTATATTTCCTCACGCATGGATTGAATGTATGTTTTCTTGTGTTTGGGATTTGCGCCATGGATTATGCGCTGGAAAAGTAATAAGATTATTGGCGCTCGAATATTGATGATGCATGATTAGTTATGTGATTGGATCCCCTTGCGTGATGAAAATAAAGGTTGACATTTACTCGAGCGCTACGGGTTATATGGATTCATTTTTATTTTTTAGTCGTGCGTCATTAAGCCAATGCTAACACAATGAGTTATGTAGTCGTTTTTCACTCGTGCACAGTGTTTTCAATGTAAGAATGATTGTTTAGACAACTGGTGCTCTTGGATTTTATGTAATAAATGACATCCTTAGACTTTAGTATTCCAGCACGTAATGGAATTTTTATGATGGTTGAACGTATTTTATGACTGGGCCTTGCGCCTCGAGAATAACTCATAAATACCTGGCACCTTGGTTTAATTTGATTTGTTTTGTGTCAGGTGAATGTTGACTCATGTACCTTGATTTATTGCGACATTACATCAATTTTTGTTCATCATTCGTAACGATGATGGGTCATCTTACGTCGTGTTTGGTGTTATGCATTTAAGTTGTTTCATTTATACATTTCACTGTGGGTCAATGATGTCGTGATTAATTGGGATGTGTACTTCCTAATGCAACTTAAAAAAAAAAAAAACAATTTTACTTGTTGTATGTCTCTTGTCGTCGTAACGACAGGGGCGTTACAGATCCACTAATACATGGTTGATAATAAAATCAGTAGTGTAAATGTTGCTAGTTATATTTTCAACCATGTATCGACAAGTAGAAATGTCACAAAATTGTTTTCAATCCTCTAGTAATACATGGAGGATTGAAAATGCTCGGAAAATGTTTTATTTTGTCAGTACATTGTTGAAAATATGATTGAAAACATTTGTGTTATTTTCTACCTTCTTTTTTATATTTTTTTACAATAATCAATGAATGTTGTTTATGTTAGTTTTATTTTGAAATTTCTACTGGAAAGCATAAATGCCGTCATTTTTGCTTATTGGTACAAAGTGGAAAATAAAACTAGCAATGTAAACATTTCCAAGTTTGTTTGTTTGTTTTTTAAATTCATTGAACGACAATTTTATAAGTTCCATTTACGTATTTCATCTTGGTTTACTAGTGTAAATTCCATTAGATGTATTTGTAACGACCCTCCCGATCGTCACGACAACAACCTCACATAACATGTGCAACATTTTTTCTTTTTTTCTTTTTCGGGGTGTGTGCGTGTGTACAAGGGGACTAACGACATTATACCTTGCGTCGTGACACGATGATGAATGTGACGCATGCAACGCTGAAAACTACTTAATGACCTAAGATGCACATCAAGCAACGATAAGCAAGGACGACACTCAACTGACCTCACAAATAAGAGTGACTACTCGCCTATCCTACCTTGCAATGGTTAGGATGCCTCGCTCCACAATAATAAATTTCATAAATCCTTCAAGAATAATTAAAGAAGGCCTTATGAAGTAGTTTTGAAAAGGTAGACATTGAAACACTCAGTTACGCCCATGATGGAAGCTATGTTATTTTATATAAGGTCGCATAGTGTCCACACTTCCACCTTGAATTGTTATGTCAAAGGATTCCAATGAAGGAATTATTTAAGGAAGGTAGGTCTGGACTACTTACTTCCAATAAAATCCAAATCTCGTTAGTTTTTAAAATAATAAAAAGGTATACTACTGAACGAGAACATTTACATATCTTGTAATAGAATCTAGGGGTAATCTCTATCTTGACCATCGGCTTCCAATGAAGTCTGATATCCTTTCGATAAGATTTAAGACAACTCAAGTACTTAACTATGACGACCACTGAAATAATTAAAATATTGTCCATAGAGAACTATGTCATCCATGTAAAGCCACATCTCATACATAGTTACACTCGAGCTATCCAACAATAAAGTCTAAAGAAAGTAAAACTTGAATCTTGCTTCAATAAAACCCAATCTTATAAATCTATGATGAAGGTTTAGAGAAAAATCTTAAGGACACTTTACTTAATAGGAACCTTCAATTAATTTTTGTCCCATATTGGAAACTATAATAATTAATACCAACACACATTTACACTCTAAATATCTACAATAACGAATCTAATAAGGAATTCCCTTAACATTACAACGGCTACTACAACATCAAAACCCAACTCCTAAAATCAAGGCGCTATGATAAAACGTTAACCTATAGTTAGGGAGCAAAAAGGGGAAACCGCTACTTGCCATTCCATAGGATAAAAGCATGTCGATCCACTCTGGACAACTGAGCGCTGTTAAGGGAAAAAAAAAACCACTTATCATTCAATGAGCCTTGATATAAGGGGCTATCCTCAACCGAGATTCAATATGTTCCTAACGCATTAATCGCAAAAAAAACCCAGACGCACAGGGGTGTAATTGGTCCAAATTAGCAAGAAGCACAGGTGGGTTCGGTGGTCTAACTGGTTGAGGTTCAAAAATAAAAGGTAGTTGAGGGTATTACGACTGCTAGGGTAACTTCCGGAAATTGAATGCGAAATTAACGTTGTCAATAAAGATGGAGGCATGGTCAAAATTCAGGAATGCAGGGTTAGACGTCCGGATAGCAGAGCAGTAATGGAGGTGCAGAGGTTTAAAGGAGGAAAGAAAAACAATTACACAGAGGCCAACAACATTACCCCAGCCAAACCATCGCTGGCAACCACCTTTATGGTCAGCGAATAATCATACCACGGCTAAGTAACAACGCGCAATTATAAGAACAAACTGTTTACCTAGACCATATAATCCAGGCCCAACAGTCAAGTCAGGAAAGATTGCCATCTGGTGTCAGGAAATATTCTTGAATTCCTGATGATCCATAATGATATCGAGGTTACAGGATTGTGTGTTAGCATAAATCAAGAATAGATAGCATCTTGTGTGTTGCAGAGAGGTGGGTTCCCTTCAGAAAATATTTAGTGTAAAGATCCGTATTGAGAGACTCACAGACGATGGCTGCCACACTGTATATAACAACTGCCTAAGGTTCCCAACCCTGTAAGGAAATACGGCCAACGAAAATAGTAATCCATTTGATTTTTTGTGGCTATATAATCTGCGACCCAAATAATAATTAGCACGACATACACCTGGTTCGACCTGAACTGATAAGAGGTACTATGAGAAATTCAAGGCTGCATCAAGGCGATGATCATCACGGTGAAGAAGGACTCACTGAAATTCATCATATTTGTTTGTGAAAATAAAGAAGGATAGCTCTCTATCCACCATTAACTAATTAGCTTGCGGTCAGTCATCAAATTCTGTTAACAAAAACATGGTTCATGAAATCATAAATTCTCCTAAACAACGCTATTCTCATTATTTTCTTCGGTGGGGTTCAAGTTAGTCACTGTACTCACGGATTTCAATTACTATAATCGAAGTCATTCAAGATGCAGTAGAAAAATATGAATTTCCCTTATCAGACGCACCAGTAAGGAGAAAATCGTTGTTTAAATGCCCAAAAATCCAGGAATGGGGTTAGTAAAATTCATAGTTGTTGGTGATTATTATTGTTATCCTATGAGGTTCAAATCATTGTCCAAAACATATAAATCGTTGTCCAATATAAAACATTGTACCATACATATAAGTTGTTGTCCAATATAAATCATGGCAATTCTCGAAAAATTAAATTCATTTTACCATACATATAAATCGTTGTCCAATATAAATCATGGCAATTCTCGGAAAATTAAAATCATTTTACCATACATATAAATCAATGTCCCATATATTACTATCCAGAACAGGAAACACACACTGGATTCTCTATCCGTGGTGCTTTCAAAATTCCCTGTGTAATTCAAGGAAGGATCGCAGGACTATGTACAATTTGTAGTTATATGGAAACTTGCAGCTATGACATTAACACTCAGCAGATATATGAAAAGAAAACAACGTGGATTGAAGTTAAAGGCCCTTCGCATCTCAGAACACCACTAAAAATGATGACTACAGTAAGAGAAAACCAAGGTCATAAGGATAACTGATCGAAGGGATCGCAGAGATTCTATTGGTCAAGGCGCAGTAAAAAAAAAAGGGAGACACAACAAGAAGGCACGACAACCATGCGTAGAGGTCGTACTGAAAGACGCAAGACAAAAATCTGGCAAGGACATCACAGAGGTGGGCGGCTGAAAGGGTCGCCTTCACATCACCATCCTCGCACAGAAAAGCAGGGCGTTGAGATCCATAGGTCTTTTAACGCCAAGGCGATGACCGTAGATCAAGCTTCTGGCCGACTGCTCAGGCGAGGACTGGTGGGCTAGGGAGGGAGGAAACAATCATAAGGGTCACATTCAACACCACCAGGTGGTCACGACATGCAGGAAGACGAAGGTCACAGAGATCAATCAACCAATCACTCAACTAGGCTAAAAATTCAGTCATGAAACTAGATAATCAGTTTACCTACTTAAAAACACATGCATATCTAAATCATACATCCTACAACATTCTATCATTCAACTAAAAAGTGTACCATTGCCTGTTTGCCTACTCCGAGTGTCGTCCGCGCGCTCCATGCGAATTCCGCTCACCGACCGTTGAGACTACACCGGTACCTCCCATCTAACGCTAGGGGTACTCTGCTTCCCCCTTAGCCCCCTGAGCCGCAAAGGGGCCACACACTATTCAGATGGTACGTCTAGCTCCCAACTCGCCTCGCAAGGCCGAGCTACCACCCCTATCCGAGCTGGGAAATCCCAACTCCCCACAAGTAAATCAGTCAAGTCACTAATCTGACAGCATAACGTTACGCTAATAGTTTATCCCCTTCTTCCTCATCTTCCCTTTATTTTATAGAGTTTTTAGAACCTCCAACTTTCCCTAAATCACATTTAAATTCAGTTTAAATAAAAATCTTCTAAATATTCTCCTTCGCACAAGTGTCGTCCATCCCCCTCTTTCCTCCAATAATTATTTTCTTTAAATTTATTAATTGTCTCATTTCCCTCACCCACCTAGAGTTGCTCCTAAATTTACTCCTAGGTGTTCCTAGATTCCCTTACAGGTTTAAATACTTCCCCTAAAATGAGGTTGTTAATTTAGTTCATTTTAGAAGGTTCTTAATTGCAAATTCCTTACTATGTTGACCTCGCTTTTTACCATAAGTTCCCCTCTTTCCTTTATTATGTTTTCCCCCATTCCTCAGTTTCCTAATTTTTATTATTCTTCTTTTTCCCCTTTTATTAGGGCCAAAATGGCAGTTGTGCTATTTACTCTTTTCCTTTTATTATTAATTTGAAATCTTTTTACACTTTCACAAGTTAAATAATTTATTTCTTCTTTACCATTTAAAACCACGGATTTTAATTAAATTATTACTCTCTTCATTTTACCCCAAAAATTTATGAAGACTAAAACTATTACTTATGTGGTTTTTAGTTTAAATTTTTATTTTTATTTTTATAGGGTCTTTTTCTTAAGGTTAAACAAAATTTTACCCTGGAGAAGTTTTAGACTTAGGACTTAGATTCTGAACTGGGCGACAATTATTTAGGGAAGTTGTTTTAAGAATTTATTAATGTGATAAAAGTCTTAGGGCCATCTAGGTTTGTTCCTTCATCAATATCAACACGACGTGCCCTTCAGGACGCACCATGTGCTCCAAGGGTGCTACTCGCCTTGTTTGTTTCTTTTGTGCGACGTGCCCTTCAGGATGCACCACGTGCTCCAAGGGTGCCACTCGCCTCTTGTGTTTCTTTTGCACGATGTGCCCTTCAGGATGCACCACGTGCTCTAAGGGTGCCACTCGTCTCTTGTGTTTCTTTTGCGCAATGTGCCCTTCAGGATGCACCACGTGCTCCAAGGGTGCCACTCGCCTCTTAACTGATTGGTAGACATCAATAACCCCTGGAGTCAACACTCTGCCAAGTGAACTTGTGGGAGACTAAGGGCTCTAAGGAATAATGCCCCCGCCTTATTGCGTGCCCCTTAGAATCATCATGAGCGACTGTCACAGTCTTCCCTCACGACATCATGGATCCTCTCAAACTAGGTAATCATTAACATACAGTTCGAGCCACGGTGGGAGTGCTAGTAGGCTGTGGCAGGGCTGCTGCCCACACCTCTCCCTTAACCTCTCTAGTAGTCGTGTGTGGCCCCTTTAATCCATATGTGAGTCTAGTCGGCAAGCTATCATTAGCCTGCATCATCAAGAATCGTGTCAGAACATGTCCACATCATATCATATAATCAAATGTACTAGAATCACAGTAAAAAATTAACCCCAAAAGCGCACTCCCTGACTCGATCTGGAGTCCAAGGGGTCCCGTTGATGCCTCTGCATCCTCAAGGTCAAAAACCCTTCACACTCAGTAAAACCGAGTCAATAGCACCTGTCTATGTCAAAGTAGTAAAACATCATGTCATCTATCATATCGCATCATAATCAAGGATAAATGTTTTCTTATCATAAAAGTCCAGATCACTTGCGAGCAAGTGTCCTCAAAGAATAAGTTTTCTTAGTGCACCAGAGAGGGATGTTACATACACCCCCTCTTGGTCTAGACTTCATCCCGAAGTTTCATAGTATAAATGCCGAAATAAGTGTATCACAGTATCATAAGTCTATCTATCAAACAAAAATGGAAACTGCTGGCGCATATCATATGCGTCCTCCTAGGTAGCCAAGTGCGGACTATAATTGTCCCACTGGACCTTGACCTGATCTACCGTTCGACATCGTAACTATCGAATGCGATGATCTAAGATGTGGACTGGCTCAGCCATGAGTGCTCCCTCATCTGATACCTTCAAGGAACTCATGTCAATCACATGCGTAGGATCACTAATATAATGTCTCAAACAGATACATGAAAACATCGTGCATACACCTCAAGGAATCAAGCAAGGCTAGTCGATAGGCCACGTGCCCCTTTCTTTCCACAATCTCGATAGGTTCCCCGAAACTAGGAGAAAGTTTATCTCCCCTCCCCAACTGGATCGAACTCTTTTGTGGTTTAACTCACAAGAAAATCCAATTTCCGACCTTGTACTATGGTCAACACAGTGCGCATCGACATAACTCTTTTGTCGATCCTGTGCTTCCTTAACCCTTTGTCTTATGGTTTGCATTTGCTCTTCCATTTCTTGGATCGCTTCTGGTCTCACTAGGACCATATAGTCAAGCCGATCCCAACACAAGGGCATCTGACACGGTCACCCTTAAAGAAAGTCGAAAGGCGCCATCTTAATGGTGCTCTGGTAACTGTTGTTGTAAGCGAACTCTACTAGTGGCAAGAATTCTTCCCAACGCTTTTGTTGGTCCATCACGTACATGTGCAACATGTCCTCCAAAGTTTGGTTCCTTCGTTCGGTCTGTCTGTCAGTCTCTGGGTGATACGCAGTACTAAAGTTAAGTTGGGTTCCCAAGGCCTCTTGGAAACTCGTCCAAAATCATCCAGTAAACATTGATCCTCGATCGGATATAATCCTCTTAGGAACGCCATGTAGCCTCACAATATCACTGATGAAAACTCTCGCTATGTTAGGTGCCTGATATGTCATACACACAGGAATAAAGTGAGCACTCTTCGTCAGAGTGTCTACTACTACAAAAATCGAGTCATGTCTCCTTGCCATCAATGGCAATCCAATGATAAAATCCATCAAAATAACCTCCCATTTCGATTCCAGGATGGCATGTGGTTGAACTAATCCTGTTGGGTGTCTATGTTCGGCCTTTACCTACTGACACTCTAGACATCTGGCCACATAGTTGACTATGTTAGCCTTCATTCCCTTCCAAAAGAATAAGGGCTTAAGGTCTGCCCTCATCTTCATGACTCCTGGGTGAGCCATGTAAACCTCTCCATGAGCCTCGCTCAGGATCAACATCCTCAACTCATCGTTTGGCGGTACGTAAATCCAACTTTTAAACCTTAACAACCCATCGCTATCAAATGAATATCCCTCATATCGTGGTACCATCATTGTGTTTTGTCCGATAAAACCCTTGACCTCGTACCAATCATCGTCACACTGTAAAGTGAGAATCTTCTCACGTAGATTCGTCTGAAGAGGCAACACTGAAAAGATGTGTGGTCTCCAACTCAAAGCATCCACCACTCATCTCACCATTCCCTTTATGTAAGTAATCTCAAAGTTGTACTCGCTAAGCAATTCCGAGTAATGCCGTTGTCACGCGTTCAGGTTGCTTTGCGTAAAAATGTGTTGTAGTCCACAATGATCAGTCTTTAGTTCAAATTTTCATCCAACAAGGAAGTGGCTCCAAACCTTCAAGGCATATACGATGGCTAATAACTCCAAATCATGCGTCACGTAGTTCTCCTCATGCCTTCTCAATTTCCTCGAAATGTAAGCAATCACTCGTCCGTCTTGCATCAAGACTCCGCATAAACATTCCTTGGATGCGTTTGTGCATACCAAGAAGTCCGCATCCATGTTATAGACATTTAGTATTGGCGTTGTTGTCAACAACTCTTTAAGCCTCCGAAATGCTTCCGCGCATTTCTCGGTCCAAACAAACTTCTTATTTTTCTTCTGCAATTCTGTGATCGGATTTGCTATATTAGAAAATCCCTCGACAAACCGTCAATAGTATCCTGCTAAACCCATAAAGCTACAAACCTCTGTGACATTCGTCGGTGTAGGCCATTCCATAATAGCCTCGACCTTGGCTGGATCCACAGCGATACCTTCGCCAGAGATGACATGCCCTAAGTAGTGAATCCTCGACTGATAAAAAGAGCATTTGGACAACTTCCCATACAATTTGTGCTCTGGCAGACACTGTAGTACCAAGCGCAAGTGCTCGTCATTCTCCTCTGTCGTCTGAGAGTAGATCAAAATATCATCAATGAACACTTGGACGAACTTGTCCAAGTACTCACGGAACACCCCATTCATCAAACTCATAAATACCCCTGGGGCGTTTGTCAGTCCAAACGGTAAAACAGTAAACTCATAGTGTCCAAAAATCATCTTAAAGGCGGTCTTAGGGATGTCATCCTCCTTGATCCGCAACTGGTGATACCCTGATCGCAAATTGATCTTGGAGAACATTGTCGCACCCTTCATTTGATCGAACAGACCATCAATTCTCGGCAAGGGATACTGATTCTTGATCGTGGCCTTGTTCAGTTGATGGTAGTCAATGCAAAGCCTCCACGATCCATCCTTCTTTCGTATGAAAATAACTGGTGCACCCCACGGTGACACACTGGGACGTATCAGTCCCAGGTCCAACAACTCCTTCAGTTGCACTTTTAACTCTTGTAACTCCGGGGTTGACATCCGATAAGGCGTTCTGGATATCGGTTCAGTCCCCGGTTTTAGGTCTACGGTAAACTCCAATTCCCTTTCCAGTGGCATCCCAGGTAACTCCTTTGGAAATACGTCCGCAAACTCCTTCACCACCAGAAGGTGTTCTAGACCTTCCGCTAGTCCCTTTTTGTTTAGCGCAAGGATCGCATAAAGCTTGCACCCCTTGCGCATACTCCTCCATACTTGTAGGGAAGAGACGAACCTTAGGGAAATCCCTGGTTCCGTCCTACAATCACATGTCTCTGTCCCTTGTCATCTACCAACCTCAACCATTTTTTCTTACAGTTGAGTATGGCCTCATGTGATTCCAACCAATCCATACCAATCACGACGTCGAAAGATCCTAAGATCGTGACGTACAAGTTGGCCCTCATGACAAACTCTCCCAGGTTAAGGGTACAGTCCATGACCCTTCCTCAAACCTTTTTCTTGGCTCAGAAGCCCACTCTACCAAGTTGAACTCATCATGTCTGGCTATCTCTACTTATATCCTTTTTAACATGGCACCAGAATGGAACTCTTGATAGCACCGAGATCAATCAAAAGCTAAGCGTTTGGTTAGCGACAGTACTTGAGGTCTCAGGCACAGTCAACTGGTGCTCTGCCTGGCGGTTATTCACTGCTGCATGATTCCGATGGGCCTTGCCCCAAACGCCCCTGGTAGTGGGTCCGACTGATCCAGATGCTCTAGTCCTCTACACTGGGCAGTCGCACTAGAAATGTGGCTCCTCACATTCCAACATACTTTCTTCGGTACAGTAGTCCTGGTAACTGAAGTAGAAGCTGGATTCTAACCTAAGGCCTACACAAACCTTTTGACCGTAAGTTTCTTGGTAATAAGGGTGCAGAGCATACCGAAGCAGCTCCAAAATGGGCCTCATACTCTGGCCCCGTGCGGTTACCTTGTCACAAGGCATCGAACTCATGGAGCTAATGCTCAACAAATTCCTCAAAAGATGCCCCTCCTGGAACCAGTCAACAATCGGTTCCCATGACACATCGTCGATGGCCATGTTCAAAAGTGGCAGGAGCATATTCCTCCCTAGAAGAACGCTCCTCTTCAATTGAGAGACCACCATGCAGACCTTCATGATGGAGGTCGTAAATGCAGTGTGTGAAGAACAACGCTCTTCTGTACAATCGTGCCTCGACAACACAGCCGTCCACGACACTCGTGGACTCGAGAACTCAACTCTCTCTCGAGTTCTTGGTGGATGATAACCGTACTAGCTAAGGTGCGTTGTGGACCCTCAGGGTCGCCCTCTAAAGCGATCTCCAATGGGGACCCGTTAAGGTTTTTACTTAACGCAAGGGTTAAACTCATGGGTTTTCTACAGTGGAAGGCCTAGCGATCCACAGTCTCAGGGTTGAACCCACTCTGATACCACATGTAACGGCCCTCCCGATAGTCACGACAACAACCTCACATAACATGTGCAACATTTCAATTTTTTTTTCTTTTTCGGGGTGTGTGCGTGTGTACAAGGGGACTAAAGACATTATACCTTGCGTCGCAACACGACGACGAATGTGACACATGTAATGGTGACAACTACTTAACGTCCTAAGATGCACATCAAGCAACGGTAAGCAAGAACGACACTCAACTGACCTCACAAATAAGAGTGACTACCCGCATGTCCTACCTTGCAATGGTTAGGATGCCTTGCTCCACAATAATCAGTTTCATAAATCCTTCAAGAATAATTAAAGAAGGCCTTATGAAGTAGTTTTGCAAAGGTAGACATTAAAACACTCAGTTACGCCCATGATGGAAGCTATGTTATTTTATATAAGGCCGCATAGTATCCACACTTCCACCTTGAATTGTTACGTCAAAGGATTCCAATGAAGGTATTATTTAAGGAAGGTAGGTCTGGACTACTTACTTCCAATAAAATCCAAATCTTGTTAGTTTTTAAAATAATAAAAAGGTATATTATTGAACGAGAACATTTACATATCTTGTAATAGAATCTAGGGGTAATCTCTATCTTGACCATCGGCTTCCAATGAAGTCTGATATCCTTTCGATAAGATTTAAGACAACTCAAGTACTTAACTATGACGACCACTGAAATAATTAAATTCTTGTCCATAGAGAACTATGTCATCCATGTAAAGCCACGTCTCATACATAGTTACACTCGAGCTATCCAACAATAAATTCTAAAGAAAGTAAAACTTGAATCTTGCTTCAATAAAACCCAATCTGATAAATCTATGATGAAGGTTTAGAGAAAAATCTTAAGGACACTTTACTTAATAGGAACCTTCAATTAATTTTTGGCCCATATTGGAAACTATAATAATTAATATGTAACAACCCTCCTTGTTACAACAACGACTCTTTAACAGGTGAATTTTTTTTTTTTTTTTTTTGGATTATGGTGTGTGCGCGTGTAGAAGTAATAGACACACTTGACTCTACGTCGCCACCCGACAACGAATGAGACTCAACCACGAAGATTACCACAAGAAGACAAGGGTGCACAACAAGTAGCTGCAAGCAATGAATGACCCAATACATAAGGCGCACTGCGCAAACATGGAACGACATACTGGGTTATGCACAGTACGAACACTGAGGGAAGAATCCATAGTAGTAGGTCTTAATATTTCTGCACAGGAAAGTAGGGCGTTTAATCTTCGTTCTCTGCTCCGGAGAGAGAGAAGGTCAGATAGGCTCCTGGCCGACTGCTCAGGAAGAAACTAGTAATCCCCTCAGGTGTGTCGCAAGAGTGGAACCCTGCCTTTAAAGGGCTCGAGACTCTTGATACGGCACTGGAGTCTTTGCACCGAAAAAAATTCACACCCCCACCCTTACACATTAGGCTGCATGGAGGTGTCTACATCCCGCCCGACACAAGCGGACCAAGCACACGAGAGGTTTACCAACCCAGTACCACCTTAATTTTAAGGAACAACATCCTCCCTTACTAACTCATATTAATCGTAATGTGCTTAATTCAAGAACATTTCAACATATGAGTTCATCATTAACGATAAACATTACAATTTCATATTAGGAAATAGGAAACGCATTACGTTTATATCACATTCGCCTTCCGAAATAACAGGCGCCTTCATCAATAGGTGATATCCATAAAAGTACAACTACGATATCTTCCCACAATGACAACACCATGGTACACCTTAATCAACAACCCTGCAAGTTATCCCTCACCTTAAGACTACCATATCCTTACCCCAATTGATGACACCGGTGTATATTTTAATCAAGTAATCCTGACAACAATCCATTGCAATACATTGCCTTATCCTTACCACAATTTACATAACTCGAATCACTAGCATTAACATTCCACTCCCTTAATTATTAGCATGAACCAAAATAATATTAGCATCACCTTACCCTACGCATACACTCAGCCTCCTTTGCATCTATTAATACTCTAAACCAATAATAACATTAACCTTTAACATTTACCATAAAACAAATATCATTAATATTAACTTTACTCTAACCAATACTATCATTAACCTTAAACATTTACCATAAAACAAATATCATTAATATTAACTTTACTCTAAACCAATAATAACATTAACCTTTACCATAAAAAAATATCATTAAGATTAACTTTACTCTAACCAATAATATCATTAACCTTAAACATTTACCATAAAACAAATATCATTAATATTAACTTTGACCACATGAGTTAACATTTGGCATTACATTCAAAGGCACCTACAAAGAATCCAACTTTAGGAAAAGGGGGTTAAAACTATTCTCATTTTATAACACTATAACCCAACGACATTATAGGAAAAGAGAGCAATCCTTTACACAAATTGGGAGGTAACATTATATATGTAATATTCCTTTAGAAGAACCCTTGTTTTAATAGACAACCAAGAGTCGCACCTCCATCATGTCATCGAGGGTTAAACCCCATGGTTTTAAGGGATGATTTTGAAACTAAGACTTTTTCATACTTAAATGTACTGATGTATAATTTTCAATTTAAAGAGAAAATGCATAACATCAACCACGTGGTAAATTGTCAATGTACGCACAGGAAAAATGTAAAAGTTATTGATTAAATTAAATGGATAAAACATCTATACACCCAAATGCATGACCGGCTTACTACCATGGTAACCAAGGTAAGTAACATCCCTCCGTTTGTTATTTTAATTTTAAAATTGACTTAAGGATAGATTCGTGATCCATGCAAGTGATGATCCAGAAATAAAGTTTAAACCATTCATGAATTTCCGACAATCAGAAAAACGCCCCTTGACTGGTTCTCAATAAATACTGCAAAAAGGGAGACTTCAAATTGAAACTCGCCATTTAGCACGCAAAGGGAAAAACTACAGCAGGAAGCTGGCATCAATCAAGCGGTGGCAGTAAAATCTAGCGGATTTAGAACTCTGTTGACCTAACTCCATTTAAAGATTTTAAGAGGGTCATAAACTACAATAAAGAGACCTGCGATTTTCCCGGGGAGAAAAACAATAAATTCAGGTCTCGCTAAAAACACCTACTCAACGGTTGCGTGAAGACTCAGCCAAGGTGCACCTGGCATTAATTAAATCATGAACGACCAAATGGAAGTTGGCTTGCCCTACCCATTCACCAATCAAAAGGAGGAAGGGCAGCTGGAAACCAACTGTTATGAGCGCGTGCAGGGAATCAGACACTTAATGACCTCGATGCGCACAAGGGTTTTGAGAGCATGAATTATGATGGATTGGTGCATTGAGCCTGGTAGCATTTAAGTTTTTGACGGGAATAAAAATTAAGAGAATCGATCTGGAAAAATAACTGTTAAGCTGGGCGTGAGAGAAAGCTTGGTAGCTGTTGAGCTGGGCGTGAGGGAAAAGAACTAAACGCGTGCTGGGGAGAGGCACGGATCCAGGGAGATGCTGGAACGAAATCTCCTATTCGATTTTCAGAAGAAACAAAGCCAACGCCTGTGTCCAGAACGAAATAGCCAGATCGACTTGTCAACAAAAGGGACAGACCTGAGCGACTCACCAGGAAGAAAACCTCACCGGAATAGTTCAAGGGTACACTCGTGGAGTACATTCGACCAGGTACAAATGATGAGTGGATGGACTGCATCAACATCCTGCAAGGGATAACAGCGAGTTAAACCCACGGCTTCAAGTGTTGGATGAGGGCGCAGGCGAAAGTGGTTCATGCGCAGACATAACGCCTTCCAGAAACGAGCGTGTAAAGTGTAGGGTCAACACAAGAAAGAAAAAATTTCAAGCATCCGTTTTAAAGAATGCACAGTGAAGAAGGGATACCGATCATGCGCCTGATACGACAGACTCAAGGGGTTTTTTTTTTTTTTTTTGGTTTATTGCTGAAGTGCGTCGGCTATAAGAGGCCTCGGGCAGTTTCCAGATAGAACTTTGAGGAGCTTAGATCTAAAATAAAATTTTTATGTCTACTTCGACAGGAGATGAATTATAATCGACTATTCATGGTGATACCCATTTAGGTCACTAAGCAAAGCTCTATAAACTCACAACAAAGTCTAAAACAGGGCCAAGGTCATAATTTCCGTACAGTAATATATGACCAATATCATATACGTTCGGCAGTTAAATTAGGTAAAATCCACGCAGGTAAATTCTGAACATAATACATAGTAAGGTAAAAGAAAAATTTCCTTTTAAAAAAAAATAAAAAAATGAGACTACCACTCAGAAACTGCATTACGTGAATACCCACTTAAGGATTTCAATCATAACATTATAGTACACCCCCTAAACGAATGCGTTGTAGACATGCAACTCCAGTCAACTCAGACATGTATCATCAAGAATAGATTCCACAAAATCAACCGAGTAGAGGTTTGGATTTCCTGTGACAGAATATAAAAGTAATTACAAATAAAACACCTACAGATCTCATTATACATCCTACACATTCGATCAATCAATAGAGGGGCATACCTTTGCCTGCATGTTTGCTCCAGTGGTTTTCCGCTGCTCCGTGTCGTTCCTACACCGCGCTGCTCCTGCTCGCCGACAGTAGAGGACTCACCGGTACCTCCCAGCCAAACGCTAGGGGTACTCTCCTTCCCCCTCAGCCCCCCGAGCCGCAAAGGGGCCACACACAATCCATCCAGTAACTAGCTTCCCAGCTCGCCTCCAAGGCTGAGCTACCACTCAAGTCAGCTGGGAATCCCCAACTCCTACAAGCAATCGGTCCCGTTTGTCATTTTGGCAGCATAACAATACTCCATAGCAGATCCCCTTCTTTTCCCCCATCTCCTTTCTTTTATCCTCTTTTTTTTTCACCTAATCCCATTAGGTTTTCCCCAAAAACCCTAAATCCCCTTTTTTTTAAGTTCCCCCCCCCTTTTTATTTATTTATTTATTTCTTTTTTTTTAAAACTCAAAAGGTAAATGCGCCTAAGCATCTTTTCATATTATTATTATTATTTTTTTTAAATTCCTAATATATATATATATATTTTCTTTTAAACTCCCTTTAGTTAACTAATTAATTTCCTCTTTTCAAATTTACAACCCCCTAATTGAATTAATTTATTTAATCTCCTTATTTTACCCTACAAACTTTATGAAGACTCACATTAGCTTAAGTGGGGTTTTTTGTTTTTGTTTGTTTAATATTATTATTAGCACCTGTATTGTTAGAGCTAGCTTAGCAGGGAATAAATTTCTAATGTTATTTGCATGGCAGAGCTACTGTGAGCTAGAATATCCTGGCATTGTCATTAGGAGATGGTTAAGCTTCGATTTTCATGTTAGGGCGAAGTAGTACCTTCCTAAAAGATGAATTATCAAGCTTATTACTGGGAATGAGGAAAGGCCTTATGTATGCAATTAAGTAAGGAAATACTTTATGAATTCAATTAACGGAGGAATTGTTTTATGTATTTAATTAAGGAAGGAAACTCCTCGGATTAGGTGGAGGTTTCAAATCATCAAGGGGTAATGAATATTTAATGTGCACTCTTGAATTATGTTTTTTTTTTACATAGGGCTCAAATTTTGAACTGGCGGCGCCAGGTTAGGGGAATTGTTTTAAGGATTTATTCAAGTGTTGAGGTCTTAGGGCTATTTAGCTTGACTCCTTTCTGCACATTCTTGTGACGTGCCCTTTAGGACGCACCACGTGCTCCAAGGGTGCCACTCGCCTCTTGAATTTCTTTTGTGCGACGTGCCCTTCAGGATGCACCACCTGCTCCAAGGGTGCCACTTGCCAACCGAGTTTCTTTTGTGCGACGTGCCCTTCAGGATGCACCACGTGCTCCAAGGGTGCCACTCACCAACTGGACTGATTGGTAGACATCTATAACCCCTGGAGTCAATACTCCAGCAGGTGAACTTGTGGGAGACTAAGGGTTCTAAGGAATAAGGCCCCCGCCTTATTGCGCACCCCTTAGAATCATCGTGAGCGACTGTTGCAGTCTACCCTCACGGCATCATGGATCCTCCCGAACTAGGTAATCGTTAACCTACAGTTCGGGCCACGGCGAGAGTGCTAGCAGGTGGTGGCAGGGCTGCTGTCCACCCCTCTCCCTCAACCTCTCTACAAATCATGTGTGGCCCCTTTACTCCATATGTGAGTCTGGTCGGAAAGCTATCGTCAGCCTGCATCATCAACAATCATGTCAGAAATGTCAACATCAAGTCATAAAATCAAATGAAACATCATAGTAAACATATCAACCCAAAAGCACACTCCCTGACTCAGTCCGGAGTCCAAGGGGATTCTACTGATGCCTCTGCATCCTCAAGGTCAAAACCCTGCACACTTAATAAAACTGAGTCAATAGCATCTGTCGACATCAAATAGTAACACATCATGTCATCTGTCAATCGCATCATAATCAAGTATAAATGGTTTAACATCAGAAAGGTCCAGATCGCTTGCGAGCAAGTGTCCTCAAATAATAAGTGTTCTCAGTGCGCCAAAGCGGGATGTTACATACACCCCCTCTTGGTCTAAACTTCGTCCCGAAGCTTCTCAGTATAAATGCCGAAATAAAAGCACCACAGTATCATAAGTACCACAGTATCATAAGTCTATCTATCAAACAAAAATGGAAACTGCTAGCGCATGTCATATGCGTCCTCCTAGGTCACCGAGTGCGGAATATAACTGTCCCACTGGACCTTGACCTGATCTACCGTTCGATGTCGTAACTGTCGAACGCGATGATCTAAGATGCGGACCGGCTCAACCGTGAGTGCTCCCTCGTCCGATACCTACAAGGAACTCAGGTCAATCACGTGTGTAGGATCACTAATATAATGTCACAAAATAGATACATGAAAAACATCGTGCATACGCCTCAACGAATCAGGCAAGGCTAGTCAATAGGCCACGGGTCCCTTTCTCTCCAAAATCTCAAAAGGTCCCACGAACCTAGGAGAGAGTTTAGCTCCTTCTCCAAACTTGATCGAACTCTTATGCGGTTTAAGCTGCAAGAAGACTCGATCGGCGACCTCGTAACTACGGTCGACTCGGTGCACATCAGCATAACTCTTCTGTCAATCCTGCGCTTCTTTAATCCTTTGTCTTATGGTTTGCATTTGCTCTTCCATTTCTTGGATGGCTTCTGGTCCCACCAGAACCCTATCCTCAAGCCGATCCCAACTCAAGGGCATCCGAAACAGTGGCCCATAAAGGAACTCAAAAGGTGCCACCTTAATGGTGCTCTGGTAACGGTTGTTGTAAGCGAACTCTACTAGAGGCAAGAACTCCTCCCAACGCTTTTGTTGGTCCATCATGTACATGTGCAACATGTCTTCCAAGGTTTGGTTTGTTCATTCTACTTGTCCGTCAGTCTCTGGGTGATACGCAGTACTAAAATTAAGTTGGGTTCCCAAGGCCTCTTGGAAACTCGTCCAAAATCATCCAGTAAACACCAATCCTCGATCGGATATAATCTTTTTAGGCACGCCAGGCAGCCTCACAATCTCACCGATGAAAACTCTCGCTACGTCAGGTGCCTGATACGTCGTACGCACCATAATAAAGTGAGCACTCTTCGACAGAGTGTCTACTACTACAAAAATCGAGTCGTGTCTCCTGGCCGTCAGTGGCAATCCAACAATGAAATCCATCGAAATAACTTCCCATTTCGATTCCAGAATGGCAAGTGGTTGAAGTAAACCTGCCAGGTGTCTATGTTCAGCCTTTACCTGCTGACACTCTAGACATCTAGCCACAAAGTTGACTATGTCGGCCTTCATTCCTATCCAAAAGAGTAAGGGTTTAAGGTCTACCCTCATCTTCGTGACTCCCGGGTGAGCCATGTAAACTGCTCTATGAGCCTCGCTTAGGATCAACATCCTCAACTCGTCGTTTGGCGGTACGTAAATCTGATCTCTAAACCTCATTAAACCATCACTATCAAATGAATATCCCTCCTATCGTGGTAGCATCATTGTGTTTTGTCCGATAAAATCCTCGACTTCTTTGTACCAGTCATCATCATGCTGTAAAGTGAGAATCTTCTCATGTAGATTTATCTGAAGAGGTAACACCTAAAAGATGCGTGGCCTCCGCCTCAAGGCAGCAACCACTCTGTTCACAGTTCCTTTTATGTAAGGAATCTCGAAGTCGTACTCGCTAAGCAATTCCGACCAACGCCGTTGTCGCGCATTCAGGTCGCTTTGCGTAAAAATGCGTTGTAGTCCACAATGATCAGTCTTTAATTCAATTTTTCATCCAACAAGGTAGCGTCTCCAAACCTTCAAGGCATATACGATGGCTAGTAACTCCAAATCATGCGTCGCGTAGTTCTCCTCATGCCTTCTCAGCTTCCTCGAAATGTAAGCAATCACTCATCCGTCCTGCATCAAGACTCCGCCTAAACCTTCCTTGGATGCGTCAGTGCATACCAAGAAGTCTGTGTCCATGTCAGGGACCTTTAGTATCGGCGCGGTTGTCAACAACTCTTTAAGCCTCCGAAATGCCTCCACGCATTTCTCCGTCCACACAAACTCTTTGTTTTTCTTCTACAATTCCGTGATCGGATTTGCTATCTTCGAAAAACCCTCGAAAAACCGTAGATAGTATCCTGCTAAACCCATAAACTACACACTTCTGTGACATTCGTCGGTGCAGGACATTCCATAATAGCCTCAACCTTGGTTGGATCCACTACGATACCTTCACCGGAGATGACATGCCCTAAGTAGTGAATCCTCGATTGATAAAAAGAGCATTTGGACAACTTCCCATACAATTGTGTTCTCATAAACATTGTAGTACCAAGTGCAAGTGCTCGTCATGCTCCTCTGTCGTCCGAGAGTAGATCAAAATATCGTCAATGAACACTTGGACAAACTTGTCCAAGTATTCGCGGAACACCCCGTTCATCAACTCATGAATACCCCTGGGGTGTTTGTCAGTCCAAATGGCAGAACAATAAACTCGTGATGTCCACATCTCGTCTTAAAGGCTGTCTTAGGGATGTCATCCTCCTTTCTCCGTAACTGGTGATACACGGATCGCCAATCGATCTTGGAGAACACCATCGCACCCTTCATTTGATCGAACAGATCATCAATTCTTGGTAAGGGATATTGATTCTTGGTCGTAGCCTTGTTTAGTTGACGGTAGTCAATGCAAGGCCTCCATGATCCGTCCTTCTTTCGTATGAAAATAACTGGTGCACCCCACGGTCACACACTAGGACGTATCAGTCCCAAGTCCAACAACTCCTTCAGTTGCATTTTCAACTCTTGCATCTCTAGGGTCGACATCTGATAAGGCGTTCTTGCTATCGGTTCGGTCCCCAGTTTCAGGTCTATGGTAACTCTAGTTCCCTTTCCGACGGCATCCTAGGCAACTCCTCTGGAAATACGTCTGCAACTCTTTCACCACCGGATGGTGTTCTAGACCTTCCGCTACTCTCTTTTCGTTAGCGTGAGGATCACATAAAGCTTTCACCCCTTGTGCATACTCTTCCGTAATCGTAAGGAAGAGACAATCTCAGGGAACCTCCCTGGTTCCGTCCTACAATCACCCGTCTCTGTCCTTCGTCATCATCCAAGCTCAACCGTTTCATCTTACAGTTGAGTATCGCCTCATGTGATTCCAACCAATCCATACCGATCACGACGTCATAAGATCCTAAGATCGTGACGTACAAGTTGACCCTCGTGACAAACTCTCCCAGGTTAAGGGCACAGCCTGTAACCTTTTATCCAACCTTTTGTTTGGCTTCTAAAGCCCTCTCTGTGAAGCTAAACTCATCCCGAACGACTGCCTTCTGGACGACATCATGCAAGGTTTGAGGCATCAAAACATTTAAACCCTTGCACGCAGGCTGCTGTGAAGGCCCAACACTAACCTAAAGACCTTAAGCTTCTTAAAGTTAAGGTGTGGAGCTTACCAGAGTAACGCCATAAAACGTGCCTCGTACTCGAGCACCATACGACCTCCCTGTCATCAAGCGTTGAACTCATTGAGCTGACGCTCAATGAATTCCTCTGAAAGATACCTCTCTCGGAACCATTCCTCGAACAGTTCCCATGAAACATCTTCAACGGCCATGTTCAGCTGCGGTAGGAGCGTCTTCCACCATAGAAGAGCGCTCCCCTTCAGTTGAAAGACCGCCATGCAGACCTTCATGTTGGAGGTATAATTACGAAGTGCGAAGCACATCGCCATATTTTCCAACCATGCCTCGGCGGCTGGGCCTTCTGGGGCATCCAAGAACTCAGGAAATTTGGCCTTCTCGAGTTCCCGGTGAAAGCTACCTATTACGACCGGTGCGCGCGGTGGAACTTAAGCAGGTGTCGGCGCCTTGGCCTCGTCTCTGTCCAATCGGTTGATTAGTGCCTCAGACATGGGCTGAAAAGACCTCATCAACCCCACGACATCGCCAACTGTGACCTGCATCTGTCGAGAACCTGCTCACCTCTCTAGGGGTTAGACCCCTCAGGCGTGGATGCTACTAGAGGCGTCACGCCTCCTCCCCTAGCACCCCGTCGTCTGCCTCCGCGGCATCCTCTAACCATGATCACCATGCATGCACACAAACAACTTGATTCTCCACAGTATAATCACTCTAATCATGTCAACGGAAGCCGTAGAGAATCCCAAGTCACGGGTCGAACCGGCTCTGATACCATATGTAACAACCCTCCTTGTTACGACAACGACTCTTTAACAGGTGATTTTTTTTTTTTTTTGGATTAAGGTGTGTGCGCGTGTAGAAGTAACAGACACACTTGACTCTACGTCGCCACCCGACAACGAACGAGACGCAACCACAAATATTACCACAAGAAGACAAGGGCGCACAACAAGTAGCTGCAAGCAATGAACGACCCAAGACATAAGGTGCACTGCACAAACATGGAACGACATACTGGGTTATGCACAGTACGAACACTGAGGGAAGAATCCATAGTAGTAGGTCTTACTATTTCTGCACAGGAAAGCAGGGCGTTTAATCTTCGTTCTCTGCTCCAGAGATAGAGAAGGTCAGATAGGCTCCTGGCCGACTGCTCAGGCAGAAACTAGTAATCCCCTCAGGTGTGTCGCAAGAGTGGAACCCTACCTTTAAATGGCCCGAGACTCTTGATACGGCATTGGAGTCTTTGCACCGAAAAAAATTCACACCCCCACCCTTACACACTAGGCTGCATGGAGGTGTCTACATCCCACCCGACATAAGTGGACCAAGCACGCGAGAGGTTTACCAACCCAGTACCACCTTAATTTTAAGGAAAAACATCCTCCCTTACTAACTCAGATTAATCGTAATGTGCTTAATTCAAGAACATTTCAACATATGAGTTCATCATTAACGATAAACATTACAATTTTGTATTAGGAAATAGGAAACGCATTACGTTTATATCACATTTGCCTTGCGAAATAACAGGCGCCTTCATCAATAGGTGATATCCATAAAAGTACAACTACGATATCTTCCCACAATGACAACACCATGGTACACCTTAATCAACAACCCTGCAAGTTATCCGTCACCTTAAGACTACGATATCCTTACCCCAATTGACGACACCAGTGTATATTTTAATCAAGTAATCCTGACAACAATCCATTGCAATACATTGCCTTATCCTTACCACAATTTACATAACTCGAATCACTAGCATTAACATTCCACTCCCTTAATCATTAGCATGAACCAAAATAATATTAGCATCACCTTACCCTATGCATACACTCAGCCTCCTTTGCATCTATTAATACTCTAAACCAATAATAACATTAACCTTAAACATTTACCATAAAACACATATCATTAATATTAACTTTACTCTAAACCAATAATAACATTAACCTTTAACATTTACCATAAAACAAATATCATTGATATTAACTTTACTCTAACCAATAATATCATTAACCTTAAACATTTACCATAAAACAAATATCATTAATATTAACTTTACTCTAAACCAATAATAACATTAACCTTTACCATAAAACAAATATCATTAAGATTAACTTTACTCTAACCAATAATATCATTAACCTTAAACATTTACCATAAAACAAATATCATTAATATTAACTTTGACCACAGGAGTTAACATTTGGCATTACATTCAAAGGCACCTACAAAGAATCCAACTTTAGGACAAGGGGGTTAAAACTATTCTCATTTTATAACACTATAACCCAACGACATTATAGGAAAAGAGAGCAATCCTTTACACAAATTGGGAGGTAACATTATATATGTAATATTCCTTTAGAAGAACCCTTGTTTTAATAGACAACCAAGAGTCGCACCTCCATCATGTCATCGAGGGTTAAACCCCATGGTTTTAAGGGATGATTTTGAAACTAAGACTTTTTCATACTTAAATGTACTGATGTATAATTTTCAATTTAAAGAGAAAATGCATAACATCAACCACGTGGTAAATTGTCAATGTACGCACAGGAAAAATGTAAAAGTTATTGATTAAATTAAATGGATAAAACATCTATACACCCAAATGCATGACCGGCTTACTACCATGGTAACCAAGGTAAGTAACATCCCTCCGTTTGTTATTTTAATTTTAAAATTGACTTAAGGATAGATTCGTGATCCATGCAAGTGATGATCCAGAAATAAAGTTTAAACCATTCATGAATTTCCGACAATCAGAAAAACGCCCCTTGACTGGTTCTCAATAAATACTGCAAAAAGGGAGACTTCAAATTGAAACTCGCCATTTAGCACGCAAAGGGAAAAACTACAGCAGGAAGCTGGCATCAATCAAGCGGTGGCAGTAAAATCTAGCGGATTTAGAACTCTGTTGACCTAACTCCATTTAAAGATTTTAAGAGGGTCATAAACTACAATAAAGAGACCTGCGATTTTCCCGGGGAGAAAAACAATAAATTCAGGTCTCGCTAAAAACACCTACTCAACGGTTGCGTGAAGACTCAGCCAAGGTGCACCTGGCATTAATTAAATCATGAACGACCAAATGGAAGTTGGCTTGCCCTACCCATTCACCAATCAAAAGGAGGAAGGGCAGCTGGAAACCAACTGTTATGAGCGCGTGCAGGGAATCAGACACTTAATGACCTCGATGCGCACAAGGGTTTTGAGAGCATGAATTATGATGGATTGGTGCATTGAGCCTGGTAGCATTTAAGTTTTTGACGGGAATAAAAATTAAGAGAATCGATCTGGAAAAATAACTGTTAAGCTGGGCGTGAGAGAAAGCTTGGTAGCTGTTGAGCTGGGCGTGAGGGAAAAGAACTAAACGCGTGCTGGGGAGAGGCACGGATCCAGGGAGATGCTGGAACGAAATCTCCTATTCGATTTTCAGAAGAAACAAAGCCAACGCCTGTGTCCAGAACGAAATAGCCAGATCGACTTGTCAACAAAAGGGACAGACCTGAGCGACTCACCAGGAAGAAAACCTCACCGGAATAGTTCAAGGGTACACTCGTGGAGTACATTCGACCAGGTACAAATGATGAGTGGATGGACTGCATCAACATCCTGCAAGGGATAACAGCGAGTTAAACCCACGGCTTCAAGTGTTGGATGAGGGCGCAGGCGAAAGTGGTTCATGCGCAGACATAACGCCTTCCAGAAACGAGCGTGTAAAGTGTAGGGTCAACACAAGAAAGAAAAAATTTCAAGCATCCGTTTTAAAGAATGCACAGTGAAGAAGGGATACCGATCATGCGCCTGATACGACAGACTCAAGGGGTTTTTTTTTTTTTTTTTGGTTTATTGCTGAAGTGCGTCGGCTATAAGAGGCCTCGGGCAGTTTCCAGATAGAACTTTGAGGAGCTTAGATCTAAAATAAAATTTTTATGTCTACTTCGACAGGAGATGAATTATAATCGACTATTCATGGTGATACCCATTTAGGTCACTAAGCAAAGCTCTATAAACTCACAACAAAGTCTAAAACAGGGCCAAGGTCATAATTTCCGTACAGTAATATATGACCAATATCATATACGTTCGGCAGTTAAATTAGGTAAAATCCACGCAGGTAAATTCTGAACATAATACATAGTAAGGTAAAAGAAAAATTTCCTTTTAAAAAAAAATAAAAAAATGAGACTACCACTCAGAAACTGCATTACGTGAATACCCACTTAAGGATTTCAATCATAACATTATAGTACACCCCCTAAACGAATGCGTTGTAGACATGCAACTCCAGTCAACTCAGACATGTATCATCAAGAATAGATTCCACAAAATCAACCGAGTAGAGGTTTGGATTTCCTGTGACAGAAT
>ML799875.1:146194-185621 GCA_009831015.1 Picea engelmannii | reverse complement strand
AAAATATTTTTCACCTTTTTTTTTTTTCTGTAAAATGAAAAACCAGAGATACCTTTTTGAAGATGAACCATCCATAGAGTGTTCATATAATGTGTTCAATTTTTTGGTCATATATATTTGAAGATACACATTTTTCTTTAGGGACCTTTACTACTTGAGAGAGAAACAAATTGTATGAGTTTTAGAAGAAAAAAGTTTAAAAAATATTGTGTGAAATAAAAAAACAAGGAAATTATATGGCATTGGATAGAGAATTCAATGAAAATGATACATGCACTAACTTTGGCAACTTCCATGGAAGAGATGAAGGGATTTCACCTATTAGAAGTTGTCACTCCATGGAAACCTACAAAACTGGGGAAGGATTCTTGATTTCAAGCCCTTGATCAAGGTCTAATCCTCGATTGAGGGTTTGAAAATGCCCTGACCAAGGGATTTGAAATCCCTCGATCAAGGTATTTTAGAACCCTCGACTGAGGTGTTTTTGAAATATATAGCTTATTTTTGTTTAAAAGGTTTAAGGTTTTACCTCGATAAAAGTTGTAAGCCCTCAATCAAGGTTTGAAGCCTCAATCAAGGGTTTAAAACCTCCAATGAGGTAAAACATTTATTGAGGTTTTTTATAGGTCATTTTTGTGTGTCTAGTTTGGTAAAAAATGGGATCAAGATTCATGTATTCACCCACAATGTTTATGTTTTCAATTTTATTTTCAACCATGTACCGCCTAGCATAAATGCTATTGAATTTTTTTCATTCCTACAATAATGCATACATGATTGAAAATTGACGTCGACTGCACTTCTCGGAGCATGCCCGCTCCCTTAGGACCTTCTTTCTTTCTCAGCCCGAAGAACTCTAAGGTTCTTCTATTTCCCTATCGGGAAATCTGCAGCCACAATTCTCTTCGCGCGACCCCCTTCTTTGACTTATCAGAGGATTGGAACTTCGCGTCTTCGCGAGTTCACTGTCGATCACAGGGCTCTCGAATCCCCGAGACCCGATATGTCAGTCAATGCTGACTTTCTCTTTCTCCGCTATCGAAACTTCTCTCTATCACGACTTCGCTACTCGCGACACCAAACATTTGGTTCTCCAACCCCCGATACACGAGATGCCGAAACACCGAAACTCGCAATCTCACTCCCTCGCGACTTCGCTTCTCGCGAGGTTGAATAACTTCTACGTCGACTCCCAATGTACAAGATGCCGAAACTCGCAATATCGCTCCCTTGCGACTTCGCTTCTCTCGAGGTCGAATAACTTCCACGTCGAATCCCAATATACAATATCACGAGTTGATCTGACGGTCCCTGTGACTCGGATCGACGGCTCCTGCCCTCTTGAGCTTCGACCTTCTTCTGCACCTGCACTGTAGCCTCCTTTCACCTCCGCAAGATCCAATGGCCCTTGGAGCTCCGTGAAATCTCCTTGGAGAAATTTTTCCGTCCGTTTCTTCCTTATGCAATCAGCGAAATGACAAACCGTTCTTCCATAGAATTTGTCACCCTGCGCGCAAACCTGCGGCATTCCTTGCAACTTTCAAGGCACAACTTTCTTAGTTGTCCTTCAACAGATTTAAAGGCCTAGCCCTCCTAAGCTTTCTTACGGCTTCTAGGTCCTTCAAAAGAACTCTTTGCATGCACTCCTTGCAGCAAGTTTTCAACCACGACTAAGTTTTGAAACCTTCGACCCTACGCACTCCTGCAGCAGTAGTCCTTCAATCCTTTCACTCATAATTGCAACTCTGAGTCTAAACTTAGCCTACACACTCCTTGCACGGCTCCTTCATGCCCAAATGCACTCTAGGACGAATGAGAACAAAAGCTATCTCTAGTTAAACCTTTGTGTCAACGCACTCCTTGCGGACAATTCGACTGCACTCTTTGCAGGAATCCCTTGGCTCAATTAGAGAAATAATTGAAACTCATTCACTCTTCCTCTCGGACTTCAATTCAACCATGAAATCACATACACAGCATATAAAAGAAAATGTATGACAGAAAGCAAACATTTATGAGCATATTAACATAAATACACAGAGAATAACACAAACCATGAATTTGAATCAAAGCTTTCTTCTATTAATTCAAATATCTGTACATGGGTATTCTTCATACAATTATCTGCATGCTCTCTTCTACAATGCTGCTTCATAATCCTATTACAATGTAAAAGTAGGGTGTCTATATCTCGTTTCCCTCTTGCGCTCTAAAGCTATCAAATCTAGAATTAATTTCCTATCTAATTGCATTAAATCTATTAAATGTCGACTATCTACTCAAAGGACGAGAGCTATCCACTCAAGGTCCATTACAATACACAAGTGCGCTTCATTAAATCCACACATTAATGTTTGTGCAACAATATCAAGGTGTTTTCAAAATTTGTGTTGGCGTTGTCCAGCTGTCTTCCGCTTCTGCGCTGGCTCGCTTGATGTGTTGGCAATGCTCCTGCATCATACTTCTCGGCTTGAAAACTTTCATGGGCTCCTGTCCATGAGCTCCTGCACGGTGTGCCCATGCTTCTGGATCACTGTTTCTCTTTCCCAGCTGACATCTTCCACTGGGTGGCCCTTCCATTTGACCAGATACTCATAGTATTTCTTTCGCCTGGTCTTCTTACCCATTCTCTTGTCCAGTATGCATTCCATCTGCGGCTTCTCTGCAACTGGCAAGTGTTTCATCCACTGGATTACTGGCTCTTCAGTTCCAATCTCCTTTTCCCTAGCTCTATATGGGTATAAGTCTGCGACATTGAATATCAGAGATATTCCAATGCCATCCGACAACTCAATCTCATAAGCATTCTCTCCGAATTTTCTCAAGACCTTGCATGGCCCGATTTTCTTCATCTTTAGCTTATTGTATGTCCCCCTTGGGAAGCTTTCCTTCCTCAAGTGTGCCAGAACTAGATCACCAAATTCAAACTGAAGTTGTCTTCGATGCTGATCTGCTCTGCGCTTATACTCCTAGTTTGAATCTTGCAACCGCTGCTTCACCTGACTGTGAAGTTCTTTTATCGCCTTAGCGAATTCTTCTGCACTAGCACTGCTAGTAGCAGTCCGTTATGAATCTCGCAACTCAGAAACTCCTCTCGGCTATGTGCCATACACAATCTGAAATGGGCTCTTGCCTGTACTCTGATTCACCGAATCGTTGTATGCAAGTTCTGCCTATGGAAATATATTGTCCCAACTACTGTGGTGCTCCGTCACCAAGCTTCTCAGCAAGTCTCCCAGACTTCTGTTCACCACTTCCGTTTGTCCATCAGTCTGAGGATGATACGTTGAACTAAACACCAAGTTAGTTCCTAGCTTCTTCCATAAGGTCCTCAAAAAATGCCCTATGAATTTAGTGTCTCTGTTTGAAATGATGTTTTTCGGCAATCCATGAAGTCGAATGACCTCCTTGAAAAACAGATTTGCGATGTGAGTCGCATCGTTGGTCTTCTGGCATGGAATGAAGTGTGCCATCTTAGAAAACCTGTCCACAACCACGAAGATCGAATCAACACCTCTTTGTGTCCTCGGCAACCCCAATACAAAATCCATGCTAATCGCCTCCCATGGCCTCTCTGGTATGGGCAATGGATGATAAAAACCTGCATTCTGCTTTCTCCCCTTCGAATGATGGAAAACTCTGCACCTGTCGACAAACCTCTTGACATATTCTCGCATCCTCGGCCAAAAATATGACTCATTTAGCTTTGCGAATGTCTTGTCATGGCCAAAATGTCCTGCCAAGCCTCCATCGTGCTTCTCCTTTAACAAGTTCTCCCTCATGGAGCATTTTGGAATACACAGTTGATTGCCTCTGAACAACAATCCCTCCTGGATCATATAATCTATCCAAGGACTTCTATCTCTGAGAACTGGATTCTCAGTTGCTTCGTACGCCTCTCCAAAATCTGCATCTCCTATGTACATGTCCCTGATATTTTCAAAACCCAAAGTTTTGATTCGGAACTCCTGCAACAAAAAACATTTCCTGCTCAAAGCATCAACTACTTTGTTAGCAGTACCCGAAATATGCTTAATCACAAATGTGAAATTCTGCATGTACTCTACCCATTTTGCATGTTTCTGATTCAACTTCTCTTGTTGAGTCACAAACTTTAATGCATGATTATCACTATACAATACAAATTCTTTTGGGATCAAGTAATGCCTCCACTTCTTCAGTGCCTGTATGATAGCATAAAATTCTTTATCATACGTGGAGTATTTCAGTTTCGCTTCATCGATCTTCTCACTGAAATATGCAATCAATCTGTCTTCTTGACTCAAGACTGCTCCTATGGCATACCCACTTGCATCACATTTCACCTGAAATGTTTTCAGAAAATCCGGCAATACCAATACTGGTTGCTCCGTGATCTTTCACTTCAGTAGATTGAAGCTCTTCTCAGCCTTTGCTGTCCAGTGAAAATATTTATGCTGCTTCTTCACTGTATCCATCATCGCTGCGCTAATCCCACTAAAATTCCTGATGAACTTCCGGTAGAAACTAGCTAAACCATGAAAACTTCTCACCTCGAAAATATTTCTCGGTGATGGCCAGTTCTTGATTACTTCTACCTTATTCGGATCCATCCTCAACTCGTTGTCCGAAATAACAAAACCCAAGTAAATGATCTCTGTTTTCATAAATGAAGACTTCTTCATATTAATCAATAGCTTCTCCTGCTGTAGCTTCCCCATCACAATGGCCAAATGCTTCAAGTGTTCAACCTATGACTTACTGTAAATCAGTATGTCATCCAAATAAACAATGACAAATTTCCCGATGAACTCCCTCAGGACTTCATTCATCAACCTCATAAAAGTACTTGGTGCATTCGTCAAACCAAATGGCATGACTAGCCATTCATACAATCCTTCGTTTGTCTTGAATGCTATTTTCCACTCATCGCCTTCTCTCATGCGAATTTGGTGGTATTCGCTCTTCAAATCAATCTTCGAAAAATAATGTGCCCCACTCAGGAAATCCATCAGATCATCCATTCTCGGCAGTGGAAACCTGTACCTGATGGTTATTTTATTGATTGCTCTCGAATCGGTACACATCCTCCAGCCTCCATCTTTCTTCGGACTGAGTACTGTTGGAACAACACATGGACTCAAGCTTTCCCTGACCAATCCTTTGTCCATCAAATCCTGGACCTGTCTTTTAAACTCCTCGTTTTCTCGTGGTGTCAACCTGTAAGCGACTTTATTCGGAAAAATAGCTCCCGGTATGAGGTCTATGTGATGAATCACACTCCTCATCGGTGGAAACGAATGAGGTAATTCATTCACTATGATATCAGCGAACTCTTCCAGCAGTTCCTGAACTTCATCTGGTAAATCATTCACTCTTGTGCTAGTCAGAACAATCCTTGGTTTCTTGACCACAAAGAATTGTGGATCTTCTTTCTTCGTCACCTCTGTAAGAAGTTCCTTCCCACTCATGAGAAGTACTGTGTTGCTTACCTATGGCTTCACCTCCTTATCCTTTATCGGAAGCAACATATGGGTTCTCCCATTCTTCTCCAGGGTATATGTGTTCATTCTCCGATCATGAATCACATTTCTGTCATATTGCCATGGTCTACCCAACAATAAATGGCATACATCCATGGGAATAACATCACATAAGATCTTATCATTATACCCACCTATCTTGAATTCAACCAAGCATTGTTTAGTAATAGTTACCTGGTGTCCCTTTTGTAGCCATGAAACCCTGTATGGGCTTGAATGATCAGTCGTTTCTAGCTCCAGTTTCTCTACCATCTCTGTAGATACGAGATTATCCGTGCTACCACTGTCAACAATGAACTTGCATACCCTATCCTTGGTCTTGCAAGCTGTTCTGAACAGTCTGGTCCTTTGCATTGAGCTTTCCACCTCCTTCTCAGGTGTCAAAAGGACTTTTCGCATCATAAGAGATCTTCCACCTTCTGCATCTTCGGCTTCAACATCACGCCTCTGAGCCTCAGTGATGTGAGCTTCTCCAATGTCCTTCTTTTTCTCTGGACACTCATAAGACTTGTGCCCATTCTTCCCACATGTGAAACATGTGATAACTCCACCTCTTCCTCTGCCTCAACCTCTAGTACGAGGAAGAGTGTTTGCATCAACATAATCTCCCCTCTACTCATTATGTTTTCCTCTCTGTTCAACATGTGGCCCTCTCTATGAGGTTCCACCTCTTTCAAATTTACCCTGAGGTTTCTTCCATTCCTCCTTGGGCTTCTGAGTTTTTTCCTGGGCAACTATTTTTCCTCTGGGCTGGCTTCTGCCTTGGCCTCTCTGACCTTGTTTTCAGCTCAACTTCTCCTCAGCTTTCAGAGCCATTTGATAAGCATCCTCCACCGTCCTGATGGTAACCATGCTTAATTCATCCTGAATGTCGTATCTCAGACCATTCAGATATCTAGCAACTTTCTCATCATCGCTCTCCCGATGACCTGCTCTAATGTTCAGTCGATAGAATTCCTCAGTGTATTCTTTCACTTTCACCAGTTTCTATCTTAGGTTCTGCATCCTCCTGAACAGAGTAATTTGGTAGTCTCTCAGGATGAAATTTGCTTTCATCTTCGTGATCATTCGATCCAAAGTCTTGATCTTCTGCTTGCCTTTGCAGCACCTATCAGCTTGTAGCTCGTCCCACCACAATGCTGCATGTCCTTTCAGGCGTGTGACAGCATGTCTGACTTTCTTATCCTCTTCGATATCTTCATAATCGAAGTAGGTGTCAAGAGCTCTAATCCAATCTAGTAGCTCTTCTGCATCCAGATTCCCCTCATAGAATGGAATGTCCATTTTCGCCTTCGCACCCATTCTGGAAATGGCTTTGATCAACCGCTCGGTTGATGCATATTGTAACATCCCGCTCTAGCGCACTTACAAAAATTATTCTTTGAGGACACTTGCTTGCAAGTGATCTGGATTTTTATGATGATAAAACTTTTTCCTTCATTATGATGCGTTAAGTTAGATGACAGGATGTTTTTACTACTTGATGAAGACAGGTGCTGCTGACTCAGTTTCATTGAGTGTGTAGGGTTTCAGACCTTGAGGATGCAGAGGCATCGGTGGAACTCCCTTGGACTCCGGATTGAGTCAGGGAGTGGGCTATTTGGGTTGTTTCATCTATGGTGATATTGTTTTGTTTTGATGATATGCTATTGATTTTATGATATGTTGTTGACATGATCTGACATGATGGTTGATGATGCAGGCTGACGATAGTTTGCCGACCAAGACTCACATATGGAGTAAAGGGGCCACACATGATTTCCAGAGAGGTTGAGGGAGAGGTGTGGACAGCAGCCCTGCCACAACCTACTAGCACTCCCACCGTGGCTCGAACTATAGGTTAACGATTACCTAGTTCGAGAGGATCCACGATGTCATGAGGGAAGACTGCGATAGTCGCTCACAATGATTCTAAGGGGCGCGCAATAAGGTGGGGGCCTTATTCCTTAGAGCCCTTAGTCTCCCACAAGTTCACTTGGCAGAGTGTTGACTCCAGGGGTTATAGATGTCTACCAATCCGTCAAGTCAGCGAGTGGCACCCTTGGAGCACGTGGTGCATCCTGAAGGGCACGTTGCGCAAAGAAATACAAGTCAGCGAGTGGCACCCTTGGAGCACGTGGTGCATCCTGAAGGGCACGTCGCGCAAAGAAATACAAGTCAGTGAGTGGCACCCTTGGAGCACGTGGTGCATCCTGAAGGGCACGTCGCGCAATAGAAGCAAACGAGGCGAGTGGCACCCTTGGAGCACGTAGTGCGTCCTGAAGGGCACGGCACATGGATGATGATGATGAGACAACCTAGATGACCCTAAAACCTTAACGCCTGATAAAATTCTTAAAACGACTCCCCTAATTAAATTGTTGTCTTGTTCAAATCAAAACCTAAATTAAAACATCTCTAAGATAAATTTGACAAGCCCTAAGAAAATATCCTACAAAAATAAACCTAGGGCGTAAACTAAAACCCTCCTAGGTGTTAATTAAAGTCTTGTTAAAAGTAAAGGGGGTAAAGTAATGAGGGAAATAAATTAAGTGAAACCCATGGCTTTTAAATGATAAAGAATAAATAAAATTTATTAAAGTGTGGGAGTATAAAAGCTAGGAATTTAAAAATATATTGAAAAGATTAAAAACCGCATTTATCTTTTGGGTTTAAAAATAAAAATAACAAGAGGGAATTAAATAATAGAATTAAAGAAACTAGAAATAAAGGAAACTTAAAAATGGAAACTAGGGGACATAGGGTAAAAAAAGAAAAAAGGAATCAACATTTAGGAGTTACTAAAAATCAACAACTTCGTTTTAGGAAAGTTATTAAAAGCATGAGAGGGGATCTAGGAACCCTAGGAGTAATTTAAGGAGCGATTTTTGGGGGAGTGAGGGAATTGAGTCTTTTAATTATTAAAAAGAAATTAATTTTTGGAGAACCATAGGGATGAGCGACACTTGGACGGCAGTAAATTTTTAGTGGTTTGTCATAAAAAATTTAATTAATAATGAGTTAGGAAAGTAGGTGGGTCTCAAATTTCTATAAAAGAAGGGGAAACGAAGGAAGAGGGGATCAACGGTTAGCGTAACGTTACGCTGCCGAATTGTGGCTTGACGGATTGCTTGTGAGGGGTTGGGTTTATCTCAACTGTGTTGGAGTGGTAGCTCAGCCATGGAGGTGAGCTAAGAAGCTAGTCTTATCTCTGGTTCCTGTGTGGCCCCTTTGCGGCTCGGGGGGCTAAGGGGGAAGCAGAGTACCCCTAGCGTATGGCTGGGAGGTACCGGTGAGATTTCTGCGGTCGGCGAGCGGGAGCGGCAAGGAGAGCGGATGCAGCATGGAGTGCGAGACGTCTTCTGAAGCGGGCGAGTGGCAAAGGTATGATTTTAATTCTGGCAAAATTGTTTAGAAATGGTCAGTGTTAACTTGTTTCTGGCGGTTCGTCTTTATTAATGGTTACTAGAAAAAAAAAAAGGGAATTGTTTATCTCTAGAATACCTCCATTAATTCATTTTACCTCTGGCAAATTGTTTATCATCTGGCGAATCAATTTAACCCAGCATTTCAATTTATTTTCTGTCAAATTCGTTATCTTCCGGCAATGCGTTTGGGGCGTTATTGGTCTGTGTTTTAACGGTTTCATGAACTGCGTCTTTTTCATTTTGTTGGGTGTTCCACCACTGTATATTGGGTGTTTTTAGTAACTGCAATCTAAGGGCGATATGAACGCCAATCTGAACCTCCTTACACTTCCTTCCATCTATTGGGGTCTGCGTTTTATTACCTTTCGGTTATACCCACTGTGGACTGCGAATTTATTGACAATTGCAAACCTCATGCAATCTGGATGCATTTCAAATCGCTTGCATTTTGAATTAGTTATTCAAGGTCTGCGAATTTAATGACCATGCAAACCTCATGCAATCTGAATGCCTATCAATCGCTTTACATTTCAAATCAGTTGTTGGAGGTCTGCGATTTTAATGACGATGCAATACCTCATGAAATCTGAACGCCACTTGAAGCTCTGTACATTTCATTTTAATTATTGGGCGTCTGCCTTTTTAATTGACAAATACAACTAATTGCAATCTGAACACAATCCAAATCCCGTCACATTCATTTTTTTTTTTTGATATTGGGCGTGGATCTGTTTTTTTTAAATGCTGAAATGGTCTGTGTTTTGCATGCTTAATACTCTGCATTTTTATGATTGTCTGTGGGCGATTCTTAGTCACGGTGGGCATTCGTTTTTCTTTGGGGGGGCTTTTCTCTTCACCAGATACTTCCTTTGCGTTTATTTGTGGGCATTTCCATTTAAAATGAGTGTTCTCCTTGCTGCGGATATTTCTTGGCGTTTGGTAATGCACTGTATTGCTGGGTTCATGATCTTCGTTTACCGTATGCTCTACGTTACAGTATGCTCTGCGTTTACAGTATGATATACGTTTACAGTATCCTGGCGATCTTTTATAATATGCTCGAATGGTCTGCATTCTCGTCCAGAACGGGCATCTGGCCATTCCGTTTTTGTTTAATGGGGTATGCGTGTTACTGGTAATGCAAACTAATTAAAATGCAATCCTAACTAAATGCAAATCAATTTAAATACAATCTGGTGTATCCTGGCAATGAATAATGAAAATCTAATTACTGCAATCTGGTGTATCCTGGCAATGATAAATGCAAATCTAATTAATGCAAACTGGTGTATCCTGGCGTCTAATGGGTAAATACAAAACTGGTGTATCCTGGCGTCTAATGGGTAAATACAAAACTGGTGTATCCTGGCGTCTAATGGGTAAATACAAATCTGGTGTATCCTGGCGAATTAATGATATGCATATCTAATTGCGCTCTAAACGCAAATCTGAATCCCAGTTACTCGTTTTATCTCCTGGGTCTGCGTTCCTCAATCTGACGACTGGAGCAGAATCATCATGACCACTACCTTCCAGATTCGATTTTTATTCTCATCAATGCTAAGATTGTTATTTATTATCTATCGTCGTTGTTGGTTAATAGTGGATTGTGTCAACTAAAAGGAATAGTCATGCTCTTTGCTTTCCAGATCGATATTCCTCATTTTAGTTAAATGGATTATTTTATAATTAATATTTGCCATTTGTCATTTAATTTCACTACCAAGTTAGTTCTCAACGAAGAAGAAAAATACCTATATGTGCTACAGCATAAAAGGGAAAATGATATGGCATGCATATGTCAATGCACAAATATTTTAATTTCGTAATTAATACATTGTGAATATGAAATTGCATCGTGCTTACCATATGGACAAATTGCAAGGTTAGAGTGGAAAGGTATGACCTTTTATAATTCAATGTTATTGTAATTAGAAGTGAAATGATATGGCTACCTCATTATTAGTGTAAACTATTGATATTGACATTAGGGACCACTAATTAAATTATGAGGTTATTTTTGTCCTTTTTAAATGTTGATACCTTAGATGTGGCCCTTTTGAATATCTTTACATAGGGTTCCTTTTAGAAATTCTGTTATTAAATAATGTCATTTTAAGGATTGTTAATAATGATGTTTAAGCGATATTTTAACATCTGTTTAATTGCCGGGATAATACTGGTTCAATTGCAAGGTTAATATTTGTTTTTATTGATATGTTAATGATGAGGTTAAGTGCAATGTTAATATTTGTTTAACCGCAAGGATAATACTGGTTCAGTTGCAAGGTTAATATTTGTTTTTATTGAGATTTTGATGATGAGGTTAAGCACAATGTTAATATTTGTTTAACCGCAAGGATAATACTGGTTCAATTGCAAGGTTAATATTTGTTTTATTTGAAATGTTAATGGTGAGGTTAAACGCAATGTTAATATTTGTTTTATTTGAAATGTTAATGGTGAGGTTAAACGCAATGTTAATATTTGTTTAACCGCAATGATAATACTTGTTCAATTACAATGTAAATATTTGTTAAATTGAATGTTATTGATGACGTTTAAGCGCAATATTTTAAGGTCATTGTAAAGTATGGTAATAAATTGGGAGGCAAGGTGAGATAATATGGAGAATCTGGCTAGTATTCAATCACGAATGAGTCTTAGACATTGCCTTGTCATTAATTTAATGGTCGACGTTCGAGTCCTTGTCTTGCGCCTTCTGTAGAAGACGTGGTTGGTCTTCGTCTATGGTTGCGTCGGGTTGTAAAATTTTGTTGATTGGTCTGCATGTGTCAGGCGGGATATAGATACCTTATGTGGCCTTAGCATATCTGTCTGAGTGCATTTTTCTGTGTAAAGGATCCAGTGCTGTATCAAGAGTCTCGGGCCCTTTAAAGGCAGGGTTCCACTCTTGCGACACACCTGACGGAGGATACTAGTTTCTGCCTGAGCAGTCGGTTAGGAGCCTGTCTAATCTTCTTTCGAGAAGACATAAGACTAAAAGCCCTGCTTTTCTGTGCAAAGATAGTAAACTCCATTGTTGGATTCTTCCGTCTGAGACTGTACTGTACTTATCACCTGGTGTCGTTTCCTGCTTACAACTGCTAGTAGTGCGCCTTATGTCTAGGGGCGTTTATTGCTTGATGTCACTGTGATTCGTCGGGGTTGCCTTGTTGTGTTCGTCTGGTTTGCGTCTTGTTTTGGGTCGGGTTACTAGTTTCTGCCTGAGTAGTCGGCTAGGAGCCTATCTAATATTCTTTCGGGAAGACATAAGACTAAACGCCCTTCTTTCCTGTGCAGAAATAGTAACCCTAACACCATAATTTCTTCCCTCTATGTTCTTATTGTGCATCGCCAGAATGTCTTATTGTTTGTGTTGTGCGTCTTGTGCCTGTCATCGTATATTGTTGCAGTTACTCGTTGGGTGCCTTCAGTTTTTCCTTGTCATGGTTGCATCTTGTTGGTTGTCCAGTGGCGTCGTACAGTTAGGTGTGTTGTTACTTCTACACACGCTGTGACCTCTTCTTCATGTCCATCTTCCATCTCATCTTTGGAATCACTAAGATCCCCTGCACCAACTGTGCATCGTTGAGCTGTCTCCATATCCTCAGGTCTTGCTTGGAGATCTCTCATCTGCCTCTCCATTTCTGAATTTGCTGTTGGCCTGCCTCTTCTCCTCACCTCCCTATCTTCTGGATAGGTGACTTCCTTTCTCTCTTGGGCGGCATGGAGAATTTACTCCTCACTTCTTTGCTACAGAAAACAAAGATATTCCCGCTCTGATACCACTTGATGTCGACCACACTCCTCGGAGCACACCCGCTCCCTTAGGACCTTCTTTCTTTCTTGGCCCGAAGAACTCTAAGGTTCTTCTATTTCCCTATCGAGAAATCTGCACCCATAGTTCTCTTCGCGAGATCCCCTTCTTTGACTTATCAGAGGATCAAAACTTCGCAGCTTCGCGAGTTCACTGTCGATCACAGGGCTCTCGAATCCCCGAGACCCGATATGTCAGTCAACGCTGACTTTCTCCTTCTCCTCTATCGAAACTTCGCTCTATCACTACTTCGCTACTCACGACACCAAACATTCAGTTCTCCAACCCCCGATACACGAGATGTCGAAACGCCGAAACTCGCGATCTCACTCCCTTGCAAATTTGCTTCTCGCGAGGTTGAATAACTTCTACGTCGACTCCCGATGTCCAAGATGCTGAAACTCGCGATCTCGCTCCCTCACGACTTCTCTTATCGCGAGGTCGAATAACCTCCATGTCGACTCCCGATATACGATATCACGAGTTGATCTGACGGTCCCCGTGACTCAGATCGACGGCTCTTGCCCTCCTGAGCTTCGAACTTCTTCCGCACCTACACTGTAGCCTCCTTGCATCTCTACAAGATCCAATGGCCCTCGGAGCTCCATGAAATCTCCTCAAAGAAATTCGTCCGTCCGTTTCTTCCTTATGCAATTGGCGAAATGAAAAACCGTTCTTCCACAGAATTTGTCACCCTGTGCGCAAATGTGTGACGCTCCTTGCAACTTTCAAGGAACAACTTTCTTACTTGTCCTTCAAGAGATTTAAAGGCCTAGCCCTCCTGAGCTTTCTTATGGCTTCTAGGTCCTTCAAACGAACTCTTTGCATGCACTCCTTGCAACAAGTTTTCAACCACGACTAAGTGTTGAAACCTTCGACCCTGCGCACTCCTGCAGCAGCAGTCCTTCAATCCTTTCACTCAGAATCACAACTCTGAGTCTAAACTTAGCCTGTGCACTCCTTGCACGGCTCCTTCATGCCCAACTACACTCTGGGATGAATGAGAACAAAAGCTATCTCTAGTTGAACCTTTGTGTCAACGCACTCCTTACAGACAATTCGACTGCACTCCTTGCAGGAATCCCTTGGCTCAATTAGAGAAACAATTGAAACTCATTCACTCTTCCTCTCGGACTTCAATTCAACCATGAAATCACATACACAACATATAAAAGAAAATGTATGACAGGAAGCAAACATTTATGAGCATATTAACATAAATACACAGAGAATAACACAAACCATGAATTTGAATCAAAGCTTTCTTCTATTAATTCAAATATCTGTACATGGGTGTTCTTCATACAATTCTCTGCATGCTCTCTTCTACAATGTTGCTTCATAATCCTATTACAATGTACAAGGAGGGTGTCTATATCCCGTTTCCCTCTTGCGCTCTAAAGCTATCAAATCTAGAATTAATTTCCTATCTAACTACATTAAATCTATTAAATGCCGACTATATACTAAAAGGACGAGAGCTATCCGCTCAAGGTCCATTACAATACACAAGTGCGCTTCATTAAATCCACACATTAATGTTTGCGCAACAATATCAAGCTATTTTCAAAATGTGTGCTGGCGCTGTCCAACTGTCTTCCGCTTCTGCACTGGCTCGCTTGATCTGCTGGCGATGCTCTTGCATAAAAAATGATCCACTAATACATGGTTGATAATAAAATCAGTAGTGTAAATGTTTCTAGTTATATTTTCAACCATTTATCGACAAGTAGAAATGTTACAAAATTGTTTTCAATCCTCTAGTAATACATGGAGGATTGAAAATGTTCGGAAAACGTTTTATTTTGTCCGTACATTGTTGAAAATATGATTGAAAACATTTGCATTGTTTTCTACCTTCTTTTTTATATTTTTTTACAATAGTCAATGAATGTTGTTTATGTTAGTTTTATTTTCAACTTTCTACTGGAAAGCATAAATGCTATCATTTTTGCTTATTGGTACAAAGTGGAAAATAAAACTAGCAATCTAAACATTTCCAAGTTTGTTTGTTTGTTTGTTTGTTTGTTTTTTAAATTCCTTGACTGACAATTTTATAAGTTCCATTTATGTATTTCATCCTGGTTTACTAGTGTAAATTCCATTAGATGTATTAAACAATTTATGCCATAACTGCATGATATATACAGCTCCAAATTGTCTCATACTTGTGCACCTAGATAACATGTGGCTCTGCCTTCTTCGACTATGAAGGGACTAGCATGTGTGTGTACATATATACATACACGTTTAAGTGAATTATTACCACCATGAATAATATTTTCTTTTACTTTCATAGGGACCCCACCATCGATTCATGTAGGGACACTGAATGGAAGTTAAAGAGGCAATGAATTTCCCCTATTCTCCACCCATACATTATAATATAGTAGGGAGGTATAAAACATAGGTTTTTTTTGAAAATTAATATTCATTTATCAATATATTTAATTATGATAGTTTTATTTCATGTGCAAACATATATTTTAATGTATTTTTTTTTGTCTAACTTGCAAAGATCCTTAGTGAACATGGTTGTCTTGCATCTTTTCTTCCATGGGAAAAATGACATTACATGCATTTGCCTTACAGGATATTTTGGACATTCCCAATCATTTCTTAGGGACATTGCATTCATTCATGTTCATAACATCATTCATTGATTAATAATGAATATGATTACAGGTGGCAATGAGTTGTTGATAATATAATGTAAGATTCAACTATAGAGTACCCATTGGTAGCATGTTATTATGAGGAGGAGGTGTTTGGGGTTGGGGACCAATAAGTGGGATGTGGCAATAGTAGCCATGATATAATATGATGTGAGGGAAATATTGTTCAATAATCATCCTCGTTGTTTGAGGGGGAAACTATTTAGGCTATGAGAGTTTAAACGTGAGGTTATAGTGCCATTGCATTTTGTGACACATTGATGTGATGCATTTGTGTTACAAATGAACCAAGGCTTTATCAGAATCATATATGCATTTTATGGCCTATGTAGGGGACATAGTTATGACTCTCCTAGGGCTCATAGGGACCCTTATGCAGTAGCACCTCCTGCAAGATTGATACCCTTTCCTAAAAAGAGTATTATTTTACCAAAAGATTGAGTAGAGCCATCCTAGATTGGAGTTGAGGTAGGAGTTGCAATGGATGGCAAAATGCATGTTGTGTTCGCTAGAGTTTCAGTTGCATTATCCATGAAATCTACTACATTTTGGGTTAAAGTCCAATGTTTTCATCAATGTTCATTGAAAAATAACATTTAACATCAAAAATCAATTAAAATGATGGCAAATTGTCTTGCTTTTTTATTTTTCCCTCAGAAAAATGTTAATTGGTTGAAGTTAAATGAAGAATGTGAGTTAACCAATGATCAATATGTCTCTTAATCAATGTCAAGTCTCCATAATCACATTTTTAATCTATCAATATACATAATATTTATTAATAAATGTTTGTACAAAAACATTGTCTGATGAATATTTTGTACTTTAAACATGTTTGTTTGTAGAATTTTTTTTTTCGTGTCTAATAAAACCATGTGAAAGAGATAAAAAGAAAAATCCCAAGAGTTGGATTAGGTGACATAATACTCCTGGAAAAGTTTTTCTATCCATCATCAAAATTGTATTTGGTTAAAATTTTAAACACCATTTGAATTCTATATTTGTGATTATTTGAATGTATAATAATGAATTGGTCAATATTTTTTTGAAATAGAAAACCATCTCAAATAACCCTAGCTTAGGGATTGGTGCATTGGACCAATTGTCTTATATAGAGGATGTAATCAAAGAAGCACTAGCTCTCACCATAGATGTTGATCTTATTGAATGAAATTATTCTATGCATATATCAAATCATGAAAAAAAATCTTAGGATCATCTAACACTTCTTGATATTAGTGATGGGAAATGTTTTTTCGCTTGCAAAAAATGAAAATGAATAAAGAGAAGAAGAATTAATAGATCAAGAGATAGAAAACATCACTTAGAGAATAGGCATGTGTAAGGGGGATACGAATATCACCCCTTTGTAAGTTAGAGAAAACATGTGTTTTTTCTCGAGTTTTAAATGATTTAACATTTTGATATTGATTGTATTCATTTATTTTTAATTACAAAGAAAAAACCACTTGTGCTTGGAATTCATAATGATCAAATTTCAAGTAGAGATGGAAATGGTGATAGAATTGGTGTTGAACCCATGTAGGAAAATGAATATGATACTATTGAGAATGATGGGATAAATAGGTTGATTCATGACACCTTTGTTTCCATGGACGGGAATTTGCCCATAGATGTGATCTATGAATATATTCATTATGTGTCTCTTATTAATAAATCATAAAAAACCCTATACAAAGAGTCAAAGATAAGTCTTCTCTTTGTTATGTTGTTTTTGGTCAACTTGAAGGTTATGAACAACATTTAGAGCACAAGAATGACACAAATCCTAATGTATGTAAGATAATTATTCATATAAATATAATTTTTTTGTCTATTTTTTGTGATTGTAGAATAGAGGATTTGATATCCACTACTTAGTGTATTAATTTGTAGTTTTTTTGTAGGTTGTTAGGTGATATTTTCCTATTACGATCAAACACTTCATCTCACATTTACCGATAATTATGTGCCCTTATGAGGGTAAATCCATGAATAGGTGTCCCACTTTTTAATGAAATTTTGTGATGAAAGTTTGATTTTTAAATATTTTTTAAATTGAATCCATCAAAACTCATGTACATGTTGTGAATTTTGATGTGTAGTTAAATTTTTTTTGTAGGGAATTTTGTTGTCCTTCTAATGATATATTTTTCAAAAAAATATTAATAACATTTAATGTGTTAAATCTTCATTTGATTAAATTATTGTCCTTGCAAATTTTTATAAAAGTTAACAATTGACTTTTGTTTTGAGCACCTAACTTATATATATATATAATCTACACAGAATGTAGTAGTGCATGTTTATTTTTTTTTAAATTATATTTTTTATTATTTTTCAAAGTAGATAAATTAATATTTTAATTGTATTGTATACACCTTTGTGTTCTCAAAAATATTTTTCACCTTTTTTCTGTAATGAAAAACCAAAGATACCTTTTTGAAGATGAACCATCCATAGAGTGTTCATATAATGTGTTCAATTTTTTGGTCATATATATTTTAGGATACACATTTTTCTTTAGGGACCTTTACTACTTGAGAGAGAAACAAATTTTATAAGTTTTAGAAGAAAAAAATTAAAAAATATTGTGTGAAATAAAAAAACAAGGAAATTATATGGAATTGGATAGAGAATTCAATGAAAATCATACATGCACCAACTTTGGCAACTTCCATGGAAGAGATGAAGGGATTTCACCTATTAGAAGTTATCACTCCATGGAAACCTACAAAATTGGGGAAGGATTCTTGATTTCAAGCCATTGATCAAGGTCTAATCCTTGATTGAGGGTTTGAAAATGCCTTGACCAAGGGATTTGAAATCCCTCGATCAAGGTATTTTAGAACCCTCGACTGAGGTGTTTTTTAAATATATGGCTTATTTTTTGTTTAAAAGGCTCAAGGTTTTACCTCGATCAATGTTTTAAGCCCTCAATCAAGGATTGAAGCATCAATCAAGGGTTTAAAACCTCCAATGAGGTAAAATATTTATTGAGGTTTTTATAGGTCATTTTTGTGTGTTTGGTTTGGTAAAAAATGGGATCAAGATTCATGTATTCACCCACAATGTTTATGGTTTCAATTTTATTTTCAACCATGTACCACCTAGCATAAATGCTATTGAATTTTTTTCAATCCTCCAATAATGCATACGTGATTTAAAATGATGCTGTAACATCCTGCTCTGACGCACTGAGCGAACTTATTCTTTGAGGATCCTTGCTTGCAAGTGATCCGAAATATTATGCTATTAAAACTTTTGATTTTGATTATGAGGCATTATGGGTTGATGACATGTGGTTTAACTGCATTGACATAGACTGGTGCTATTGACTCGGTTTTATTGAGTGTGCAGGATTTTGGACCTCGAGGATGCAGAGGCATCAATGGAAACCCTTGGACTTTGGATCGAGTCAGGGAGTGTACCATTGGGGTTTGATTGTTTTATTGTGATATTTGTGCATCTGATTAGATGATATGATATGGATATATTTTGATATGATTTTTTGATGATGCAGGCTGACGATAACTTGCCAAACAGACTCACATGTGGAGTAAAGGGGTCACACATGACTACCAGAGATGTTGAGGGAGAGGTGTGGACAACAGCCCTGCCACAACCTACTAGCACTCCTGCCATGGCTCGAACTGTAGGTTAACATTTACCTAGTTCGAGAAGACCCACGATGTCGTGAGGGAAGACTGCGACATTTGCTCATGATGATTCTAATGGGTGTGCAATAAGGCAAGGGCCTTATTCCGTAGAGGCCCTCGGTCTCCCACAAGTTCACCTGGCGGAGTATTGACTCCAGGGGTTTTTGATGTCTACCAAGTCAGTCAAGAGGCGAGTAGCACCCTTGGAGCACCTAGTGCACCCTGAAGGGCACGTCGTGGTGTTGATGATAGCTGAATGAACCTAGACAGCCTTAAGATGATCAGTGTGATAAGAATTAAAAAAAAAAAAAAATCCTAATAAAATGTCGCCCATCACAAAAATTTAAGGTTTAAGTCTAAATTATGCTAGTGGTAAAATTTTATCTCTCTATAAAAAAATAATAATGGTAATAAAAATAAAAACCACATAAATAATAATTATGACCTTCATTAAATCTTGTAACATGAAGGGAGTAAGAAATTAATTGTTTCATAAAAAATAAAAAAAATTGTTGGATTAAAATTTAAAACCGGAATTAATCGTTTTATTATTTTATGATAATTTAAAATATATTAATTTAATGAGAAAAGGGAAAAAGGGGGTTGATTTCCACACCTGCCTTTTTGAGTTCTAACAAAAAGGGGAAAGAGGGAAAAATCTAAAAATTTAGGAAACTAGGAAAAGAGGTAAACATAAAAAGGGAAAAAGGGGAACATAAGGGAAAAAGTGGAAAGTAAAACTTAGAAAAGTATCTATCATTTAAGTTCTTTCTAATTTAAACTGAACTAGCATATTAATAATAGGGAAAACCATTAAAACTTGTAAGAGAATTTGGGGACACCTAGGAGTGATTCTAGGAGTAACTCTAGGTGGGTGAGGGAAATAAAGATAATTAATTAATTAAAGAAATTAATTTATGGAGGAATTTAGGGGATGGGGGACACTTGTACGAAGAGGAATTTTTAAGAATTTATTTTTAAAACATTAATTAAATGAGATTTTAGGAAAGAAAGGAAGTTTGAAACTCTATATAATGAAGGAAGGAGACGGATGAAGGATTTTCTTCTGTTTCTGTAACGTTATGCTGCAGAAATATCTGCTTGATTGACTTAACTTGTGGGAGTTGGGATACCCAGCTCGGTGAGGAGTGGTAGCTAGGCCTTGTGAGGCAAGCTGGGAGCTAGTCGAAATCTCTGGATAGTGTGTGTGTGGCTCCTTTGTGGCTCAGGGGGCTAAGGGGGGAGAACAGTACCCCTAACATTGGTTGGGAGGTACCAGTTAAGTCTCGTCGGTCGGCAAGTGTGAGTTGCACGAAGCGCTCGGGACATCATTTAGAGCGGGTGATCAGGCAACTGTATGCTTTCTTCATTTGTATGGTAAATTGTTTTAGAACTTATGATTGAATTTGCATTTTTACTTGGGTAAGTGAACAAATTGTCTAGATGGTTTTCTGAAATTTTCTTAGCCTGACTCGATGTTAGATTGACTCCCATGGCTTCATTCCCCGCATGTCTTGACCACCTTCCTGTGTTGATTATGACCTTCATGATTGTTTAGCCTTCGTCCCTATGATGCAGGAGCATCTACGAATTCATCAAGCGAGCCAGTGCGAGGAGGAAAGAACATACAGTTGGACAGCGCCAGCACATACATTTTTGAATTACTTTGACAAGATTGTTGCGTCGTCGTTTGAATGAAAGCATTCATATGAAGCACCTTTGTATTGTAGAGTAGATAAGAAGGCATTTAATAGTTTTAATGTTGTTAGATAGGAATTAACTGTAGATTAGACAGTTTTGGCTTTCGAGAGGGAAAATGGAATATAGGCACCCTCCGTTGTATTGTTGTAGCATTGCATTCACATTCAGATTATTCAGCATAGCATTGAGAGAAGAGGAGCAGAGCATAGAGTTTGTGAAGAAACCCCATGTACAGATATTGAATTAATAGAAAAATCTTGATTCAATTCCATGGATGTGTTTGATCTCTGTGTATTGTTGATATTATGCTTTTGCATACTTGCTTCCTTTTATGCTTATCTTCTATATGCTGTGTATGTGATTGCATATCAGGTTCGAAACCTGAGAGAATGAGGGAATGAGTTTCAATTATTTCTCTGCTTAAGCCAGGAGATTCCTGCATAGAGTGTAGTTGAATACCTCCGCCTAGAGTGCATTGAGGAGGCTAAGCAGTTGAACTTTTGTTCTCTTTTTCTCAGAGTCGTGTTGGGTTATTCGAGTCGTGCAGGTGAAGTGCAGGTCGGATTGAAGTCTCAGTAGCAAGTCTGAGAAAAGAAAGGTCAGGGTTGCTGTGACTGTGAAAGCACAGAACATGGAAGACTTAAACACTTTGAAAGTGGTTGAGGGTGGAGTGCAGACATCGCGCTCGAAGTTTCTGAAGGAGTCGGAGAGAATTTAGCTCAGGAGAGATAGTTCCTCGTTCATGTTGTAGGAACAAGCCTGGGAGAGATTTGAACCAAGAGAAACTGGTGCAGCGGAGGACTCTTCAAGAGGAAGAGAATCGACGACTTGAAGTTGTGAGGAGAATCACGAAATCCCGCCGACTGTCAGATCGCGGAGGAGTTGCGAGGGGGTTAACTCGCAGGTGCACAGGAGAATCTGTTTGTCATAGAATATCGACATATCGGGGTTGGCAAGTGCAAGAGTTGCATGCACGTCGAAATCGCGATTAGCGATTTCCCGATTCGATCGGAGCCGTCGATTGTCAGAGGGACAGGTGGCATGAATCCAGAGTATCGCGGGATCGACGTTCGGGGTTTTCAACTCTAGAGAACACTTATATCATGGATTTACGATTAGCAAAATCCTGGGGTGACGTGGTCGTGTGGGGCCCCAGGGAGTAAGTGGAGTCCAGGTGGCGTTGAGCCGAGAGATCGGTGCATCGGTACTCGGGGTTTTGAAATACAAAGGCTCGGCATTGGGAGCGGCGATAACCCGAGTGTTGACATTGACCATCGGAGATCGGGCTCGAAACTGAAGGGCCGAGATTGCAAGCATTGAACTCACGAACACACAAGTGCCGATTTCCCGATTCGCGAAGGGGAGGTCGCCGAGAAGGGTACTGTGGGTAAAAGACTCCCGAGGGAGTTCGAAGAGTTGTTAACTCTTTAGGCCGGGTTATTGAAGGTCCTGGTGAGAGCGACCGTGTGTCGAGGCAGGTTGCGTCAAATTGGTATCAGAGCCGGAAGTGGAGTTCTCTTTGTTCAGATAGCAGAGAGAAGTAGATACACCATGCCGCCTAGAAGAGAGAGGCAGTCACCTGATCGTGAGGACAGGGACGCACGAAGGAGGGGTAGGCCAGCAGGCAACCCAGAAATGGAACATCAAATACGAGATCTCAGGGCAAGACTCGAAGAGATGGAGACCACCCAAAGGCGTGGAGCTGGTACAGCGGAGTTCAGCGATTCTGAGGTTGAAGAAGAAGCTGGACATGATGAAGGGGAGGTCTCAGCAGAGGATGCTTCAACCGAGCGGTTGATCAGAGCTATTTCGAGGATGAGCTCGAAGACCAAGATGGACATTCCCGTCTATGAGGGAAGTCTAAATGCAGAAGATTTGCTGGATTGGATCCGAGCACTCAAAACCTACTTCGATTATGAGGATATCGAAGAGGACAAAAAGATAAGGCATGTTGTTACCAAGATGAAGGGACATGCAGCCTTATGGTGGGACGAGCTGCAGGCGGACAGGCATTCCAAAGGAAAATAGAAGATCAAGAGATGGGATCGGATGATCGCCAAGATGAAGGCGAAGTTCATTCCGAGGGATTACCAGATCACTCTATTCAGGCGCATGCAGAACCTGAGACAAAATATGATGACGGTGAAGGAATACACCGAGGAATTTTATAGGCTCAACATCCGAGCTGGTCATCGGGAGAGTGATGACAAAAAGGTGGCGAGATACCTGAATGGTCTCAGGTATGACATTCAGGATGAATTGAGCATGGTTACCATCCGCACAGTTGAGGATGCGTACCAAATGGCTCTAAAAGCTGAAGAGAAGTTGAACCGCAAGAAGGGACAGCGAGGGCGAGGCAGAAGCCAGCCTAGAGGCAAAACAGTTGCCCAAGAGAGAACTCAAAAGCCCAAGGAGGATTGGAAGAAGCCTCAGGAAAAAATTGAAAGAGGTGGAACCTCACAGCAGAGGCAGCAAATTGCTGAGCCGAGGAGACAGCAAACAGATCAGCAAGGAGGATATGCTGATGCCGACACATTTCCTCGTACCCGAGGTAGAGGAAGGGGCCGAGGAGGAGTTATCACATGTTTTACGTGTGGTAAAGACGGTCACAAAGCCGTAGACTGTCCAGAAAGAAAAATGGACAGAGGAAAAGCTCACGTCGCTGAGGCGCAGAGGCGTGACGTGGAGGATGAAGACACTGGAAGTGGGAAGTCACTGACAGTGCATAAGGTCCTTTTGAAACCTGAGAAAGAGGTGGAGGACATAGCTCAAAGATGTCGACTGTTCAGAACGACTTGCAAGACCAAGGGATGGAAATGAAAAGTCATAGTGGACAGTGGAAGCACCGACAATCTCGTTTCGACCGAGATGGTGGAGAAGCTGGAGCTGAAAACGAATAAACACCCGAGTCCATACAAAGTGACATGGCTGCAGAAAGGACACCAGGTATGTGTTACAAAACAATGCTTGGTTAATTTTAAAATGGGTGATTATAGGGATGAAATTCTGTGTGATGTCATTCCCATGGATGTCTGTCATGTATTATTGGGAAGACCATGGAAGTTTGACAGAAATGTTGTTCATGATGGGAGGATGACCACCTACACCTTGGAGAAGGATGGGAAAACACACACGTTGATGCTGATGAAGGATAAGGAAGTGAAGCCAGAAGTTAGCAGCATGATACTTCTCATGAGTGGGAAATAACTTCTCACAGAGATGGAGAAGAATGAAGATCCACAATTCTTTGTTGTCAGGAAGCCGAGAATTGTCCTGACAAGCATAAGAGTGGACGACTTACCAGAGAAGATTCAGGAACTGCTGGGAGAGTTCGCTGATATCATCGTGGATGAACTACCTCGTTCATTGCCACCGATGCGGAGTGTGAGTCACCACATTGATCTCATACCCGGAGCAAGTTTGCCAAATAAGGCAGCGTACAGGTTGACACCTCAGGAGAACGAGGAAGTCAAAAAGTAGGTACAGGATCTGCAGGACAAGGGGCTAGTGAGAGAGAGTCTTAGTCCGTGTGCTGTTCTGACAGTACTGAGTCCAAAGAAGGATGGAGGCTGGAGGATGTGTACAGACTCCAGGGCGATTAATAAAATCACCATTAGGTACAGGTTTCCACTCCCGAGAATGGACGACTTGATGGATTGCCTAAGTGGGGCAAATTATTTTTCAAAGATAGATCTCAAGAGCGGATATCATCAGATCCGGATGAGAGAGGGAGATGAATGGAAAACGGCATTCAAAACAAACGAGGGTTTGTATGAATGGATGGTCATGCCGTTTGGGTTGACAAACGCGCCAAGCACTTTTATGAGGCTGATGAATGAAGTCCTGCGGGAATTCATTGGAAAATTTGTGGTGGTGTACCTGGATGATATACTGATTTTCAGTAAAACCAGGGCTGAACACTTGAGGCATTTGGCCACTGTGATGAGAAGGTTACAGCAGGAGAAGCTGCTGATCAATTTGAAGAAGTGTTCCTTCATGCAGACAGAACTAATCTATTTGGGTTTTGTAATTTTGGCAAATGAATTGAAGATGGATCTTGAGAAGGTTGAAGTAATCAGGAATTGGCCATCGCCGAGGAATGTTTTCGAGGTGAGGAGCTTCCATGGTTTGGCAAGATTCTACAGAACATTCATTCGAAACTTCAGTGGAATCAGTGCCGCAATGATGGACACTGTGAAGAAGCGGCATAAGATTTTCCAATGGACAGCAGAGGCTGAACGGAGCTTCAATCTGTTGAAGCGGAAGATAACTGAGCAGCCAGTGTTAGTGCTGCCGGATTTTTAGAAAACCTTCCAAGTGAAGTGTGACGCCAGTGGGTATGCTGTTGGAGGGGTTTTAAGTCAGGATGACAGGCCTGTGGCATATTACAGCGAGAAGATGGATGATGCAAAGCTGAAGTACTCCACGTATGATAAAGAGTTCTATGCCATCATACAGGCATTGAAAAAGTGGAGGCATTATCTCATACCCAAGGAATTCGTCTTGTACAGCGATAATCACGCATTGCAGTTCGTGAGTCAACAGGAGAAGTTGAACCAGAAGCATGCGAAGTTGGTAGAGTACATGCAGAATTTCACATTTGTGATCAAGCACATTTTGGGGACCGCGAACAAGGTAGCTGATGCCTTGAGCAGGAAATGCTTGTTGCTGCAGGAGTTCAGAGTCAAAACCTTGGGTTTTGAAAATTTAAAGGATATGTATGCAAGTGATGCAGACTTTGGCGAGGCATACGAAGCAGCCGAGAACCCAGTTCTCAGGGATAGGAGTCCCTTGATTGATTTCCTGATCCATGATGGATTGTTGTTTTGGGGCAATCAATTGTGCATTCCAGATTTCTCTATGAGAGAGAATTTGGTGAAGGAAAATCACAGTGGGGGCTTAGCAGGTCATTTTGGACATGACAAAACATTCGCCAAGATGAGCGAATCATACTATTGGCCGGGCATGCGCGCAGATGTTAAACGATTTGTTGACAGGTGCCGGATATGTCAACACGCGAAGGGCCGAAAGTAGAACACAGGGTTCTATCAGCCATTGCCCATACCTGAGAGACCATGGGAGGCCATTAGCATGGATTTTGTGTTGGGTTTACCGAGAACTCATCGAGGAGTTGATTCTATTTTTGTAGTAGTGGACAGGTTTTCAAAGATGTCACATTTCATTCCATGTCATAAGACCAGCGATGCAACCCACATCGCGAATTTGTTTTTCAAAGAGATCGTGTGATTGCATGGATTGCCGAGGAGCATAGTCTCGGATCGGGACACGAAATTCATAGGTAATTTTTGGAGGATGCTATGGAAGAAGCTGGGGACTGACTTAGCTTTCAGTTCTACTTACCATCCGCAGACAGATGGACAAACCGAAGTGGTCAACAAAAGCTTGGGGGATCTGTTGAGGAGCCTAGTGACGGAGCATCACAGCAGTTGGGATCAGATCCTACCACAGGCAGAATTTGCGTACAATGATTCAGTGAATCGGAGTACAGGTAAAAGCCCATTTCATATTTTGTATGGGACACAGCCAAGAGGAGTTTCTGAACTGAGGGAGTCAGAACAAGCTGAAACTAGTAGCGCGAGAGCTGAGGAATTCGCTGAAGCAATGCAGGAACTTCACGCGGAGGTGAAGCAGCGACTGCAGAAGGTGAACCAAGAATATAAGCGCAGAGCCGATCAAAGAAAGAGGCAACTTTAGTTTGAAGTTGGTGACATGGTTCTGGCGCACTTGAGAAAAGAAAGGTTCCCAAGAGGAACATACAACAAGCTCAAGATGAAGAAAATTGGGCCATGCAAAGTCCTGAAGAAATTCGGGGAGAATGCATATGAGCTTGAGTTGCCAGAGGGCATCGGGATATCCTCGATATTTAATGTCTCGGACCTATACCCATATAAGGCAGAGGATGCAGGAGCTGGAAGTGTTGAGGAACCAGTGATCTAGTGGCAGAAACAATTACCGGTTGCACAGAAGCCTGAGATGGAGTGCATACTGGACAAGAGAGTAGGTAGGAAGACCAGGAGAAAGCAGTATTTTGAATACCTGGTGAAGTGGAAGAACCAGCCAGTGGAGGATGCCAGCTGGGAGATAGAGGTCGTTATACAGAAGCATGGGCATAGTGTGCGGGAGCTCATGGATAGGAGCCCATGAAATCTTTTGAGCCGAGGAGTATGATGCAGGAGCATCTACGACTTCATCAAGCGAGCCAGCGCGAGGAGGAAAGAACATACAGCTGGACAGCGCCAGCACATACATTTTTGAATTACTTTGACAAGATTGTTGCGCTGTCGTTTGAATGAAAGCATTCATATGAAGCGCATTTGTATTGTAGAGTAGATAAGAAGGCATTTAATAGTTTTAATGTTGTTAGATAGGAATTAACTGTAGATTAGACAGTTTTGGCTTTCGAGAGGGAAAACGGAATATAGGCACCCTCCGTTGTATTGTTGTAGCATTGCATTCACATTCAGATTATTCAGCATAGCATTGAGAGAAGAGGAGCAGAGCAGAGAGTTTGTGAAGAAACCCCATGTACAGATATTGAATTAATAGAAAAAGCTTGATTCAATTCCATGGATGTGTTTGATCTCTGTGTATTGTTGATATTATGCTTTTGCATACTTGCTTCCTTTTATGCTTATCTTCTATATGCTGCGTATGTGATTTCATATCAGGTTCGAAACCTGAGAGAATGAGGGAATGAGTTTCAATTGTTTCTCTGCTTAAGCCAGGAGATTCCTGCATAGAGTGTAGTTGAATACCTCCACCTAGAGTGCGTTGAGGAGGCTAAGCAGTTGAACTTTTGTTCTCTTTTGCTCAGAGTCGTGTTGGGTTATTTGATCCGTGCAGGTGAAGTGCAGGTCGGATCGAAGTCTCAGTAGCAAGTCTGAGAAAAGAAAGGTCGGGGTTGCTCTGACTGTGAAAGCACAGAACCAGGAAGACTTAAACACTTTGAAAGTGGTTGAGGGTGGAGTGCAGACATCGCGCTCGAAGTTTCTGAAGGAGTCGGAGAGAATTCATCTCAGGAGAGATAGTTCCTCATTCATGTTGTAGGAACAGGCCTGGGAGAGATTTGAACCCAGAGAAACTGGTGCAGCAGAGGACTCTTCAAGAGGAAGAGAATTGACGACTTGAAGTTGTGAGGAGAATCACGAAATCCCACCGACCGTCAGATCGCGGAGGAGTTGCGAGGGGGTTAACTCGTAGGTGCACAGGAGAATCTGTTTGTCATAGAATATTGGCATATCGGGGTTGTCGAGTGCAAGAGTTGCATGCACGTCGAAATCGTGAGTAGCGATTTCCCGATTCAATCAGAGTCGTCGATCGTCAGAGGGACAGGTGGCACAAATCCGGAGTATCGCGGGATCGACGTTCGGGGTTTTCAACTCCAGAGAACACTTATATCATGGATTCACAATTAGTGAAATCCCGGGGTGGCGTGGTCGTGTGGGGCCCCAGGGAGTAAGTGGAGTCCAGGTGGCGTTGAGCCGAGAGATCGGCGCATCGGTACTCGGGGTTTTGAAATACAAAGGCTCGGCATTGGGAGCAGCGATATCCCGAGTGTTGACATTGACCATCGGAGATCGGGCTCGGAACTGAAGGGCCGAGATTGCAAGCATTGAACTCGCAAACACACGAGTGTCGATTTCCCGATTCGCGAAGGGGAGGTCGCCGAGAAGGGTACTGTGGGTAAAAGACTCCCGAGGGAGTTCGAAGAGTTGTTAACTCTTTGGGATGGGTTATTGAAGGTCCTGGTGAGAGCGACCGTGTGTCGAGGCAGGTTGCGTCACCCTAGCTCACCAGTCCTCGCCTGAGCAGTCAGCCAAGAGCCTGATCTATGGCCGTCGCCTTAGCATTAAAAGGCCTATGGATCTCAACGCCCTGCTTTTCTGTGCAAGGATGATGAGTGAAGGATGAACCTGTTAGCCGACTACCCTTGATGTTTGTCCCCGACTGATTGTTGATTCTGCCATCCGACAACGACCTCTGCGTGTGGATTATCTTGTGTCCTGGTTGGTTTTCTCTATGCCTTGACTGATAGAACCTATGCAATCATTCCATGACCTTTCCCACTGGATCCTAGCATTCTCCTATTGTTGTATGCATTGTATTGGTGTATTCTGGAAATGAAAAATAAAATGAATTCATCTCTGCATTTTACATTGGGTATTATGGCAATGAAAAACAAAATGATTAGTGGTCTGCATTTTTATTTTGGGTATTCTGTCAATGAGAAACATAATGAATTCATCTCTGCATTTTACATTGGGTATTCTAGCAAGGATAAATAGAATTATTTATGGTCTACATTTTATTTTGGGTATTCTGGCAATGAGAAACATAATGAATTCATCTCTGCATTTTAGTTTGGGTATTCTGGCAATGAGAAACGAAATGAATTCATCTCTGCATTTTACATCGGGTATTCTAGCAATGAAAAATGAAATGAATTCATGTCTGCATTTTACAATGGGTATTCTGGCAATGAAAAATGAAATGATTCTGGTCTGCATTTTTATTTTGGATTCTCATGATGGAAAAGAGGAATTATTCTTGTCTGCATTTCATTTTACCTTTGGGGCGATTTTACCCTGGATGAAGACTGCGTTTTGCTTTAAAATTTTGCTGACATTTGATTCCTGTCAATGCCCATGCTTTTGCTTTTCAATTCATCAAATATCCTGTTGTGAAAGACCATGATTTTGGAAATTAAAAATGGATTGTTTTGCATGCTAAATTCGCCCATGTTTTTGCTTTTAAAGATTGACATAGATTGTTGTTTAAAGGCCTATGATTTTTTCCTTTAAAATGTGAAGAGGTTGTTGTTAAATTACCCACGTTATTGCATTTACAAGATTTCCTTGGACCACTGCAAGTACACCTTATGCATGTTTGTGAATGTCTATTCCTTTTTTAAAACTTTGGCTCGAGTTCCTCACAGGCATGCCTACTACCGGTCTCATATTCTATTCATTATACCTAGTAATAATGGAGCGGATTGCTCACTATGGACTGACTAATTCTATTTATCATACCCCGGAATAATGGAACAATATGTTTACTACGTCTCCTATTCTATTCAGTCTGTTATTTATAAGATTGATTTACTATGCTACCCATAGCACACCCTCTTCCTTACTTTATCTACAATACTTCATTTATACACACAGTCAATATGTGCAATGATTAATTCCATGCATAAAATAATAGGAAAAAGGACTATATTATTGTCATTACTTGTCATTGGCACACACTTATATGTATGTAATATGTACAGACCATAGACGCACACAAACACACAATTAGTCATAAATAGTTGTTATAATATAATATTCAATGTATATTTGATACTATTAGAAGATACAAATATGCATACTTCTTTTCCTATGCATGCATACATAGTATCACTGAATGAATTTTTCATTTTTGCTCTTATCCGTGCTTTAAAAATCATTTGGGTTGTATGAATTTATGCTTCTTAATATTATTTTGGTGGTTAATATGTTGCTTCATTTTTGGTTTATTTAATTAGCTGACTTTAGATGGTTCCTTAGTTGGGGCCTTACTTTTAAACCTTTAATTGGACCTTTATTTAAGACTTGAAGCCAGCCTTCTCCTTAGTTAGGATTCTTCTTCTTTTAATTTAAACCAGAGTTTCAGTCATCCCTAAGTCACTTTGATTTATCTTTAAATTAAGCATTTTGATTTTGGGGCATCAAGAAATAAATAGATTCAAGAAGGATAAAGTCACTAGTTTACTCTTACGCCCTTGAATAAAGTTGAATTTGAATGTTTTAATTAATTGATTCTCTCGAGCCATTGATTTAGTAGAGATATGTAATCATTGAGTTGTTAGACTTCTTGTACAAAATAAACTATAATGTGATAAATGATGGTAGTAGACTTTAAACGTCATGCACAAATGAATTTGACGTGATGAATGATAGAGTCTCGATGATTAGATTTCCTTGCGCATGGATTGAATGAATGTTTTCTTGTGTTTGGGATTTGCACCATGGATTATGCGTTGGAAAAGTAATAAGATTATTGGCGCTCGAATACTGATGATGTATGATTAGTTATGTGATTGGATCCCCTTGCGCGATGAAAATAAAGGTTGACATTTACTCGAGTGCTACGGGTTATCTGGATGCATTTTTATTTGTTAGTCGTGTGTCATTAAACCAATGCTACCATAATGAGTTATGTAGTTGTTTTTCATTTGTGCACAGTGTTTTCAATGTAAGAATGATTGTTTAGACTACTGGTGCTCTTGGATTTTATGTAATAAATGACATCCTTAGACTTTAGTATTCTAGCACGTAATGGAATTTTTATGACGGTTGACCGTATTTTATGACTGGGCCTTGTGCCTCGAGAATAACTCATAAATACCTGGCGCCTTGGTTTAATTTGACTTGTTTTGTGTCAGGTGAATGTTGACTCATGTACCTTGATTTATTGCGACATTGCGCCAATTTTTGTTCGTCATTCATGACGATGATGGGTCATATTACGTCATGTTTGGTGTTACACGTTTAAGATGTTGCATTTATACATTTCACCGTGGGTCAATGATGTCGTGATTAATTGGGATGTGTACTTCCTAACACAGCTTTAAAATAAATAAATAAATAAATAAATAAAATAAATTTTTTTGTTTACTTGTTGTATGTCTCTTGTTGTCGTAACGACAGGGGCGTTACAGATCCACTAATACATGGTTGATAATAAAATCAGTAGTGTAAATGTTGCTAGTTATATTTTCAACCATGTATCGACAAGTAGAAATGTTACAAAATTGTTTTCAATCCTCTAGTAATACATGGAGGATTGAAAATGCTTGGAAAATGTTTTATTTTATCAGTATATTGTTGAAAATATGATTGGAAACATTTGCATTATTTTCTACCTTCTTTTTTATATTTTTTTACAATAATCAATTAATGTTGTTTATGTTAGTTTTATTTTCAACTTTCCACTGGAAAGCATAAATGTCGTCATTTTTGCCTATTGGTACAAACTGGAAAATAAAACTAGCAATTGAAACATTTCAAAGTTTGCTTGTTTGTTTGTTTTTTAAATTCATTGAACGACAATTTTATAAGTTCAATTTATGTATTTCATCTTGGTTTACTAGTGTAAATTCCATTAGATGTATTAAATAATGTATGCCATAACTACATCATATATAGAGCTCCAAATTGTCTCATACTTGTGCACCTAGATAGCATGTGGCTCTGCCTTCTTCGACTGTGAGGGGACTAGCATGTGTGTGTACATATATACATACAAGTTTAAGAGGCAATGAATTTCCCCTATCTTCCACCCATACATTATAATATATTAGGGAGGTATAAAACATAGGTTTTTTGTGAAAATTAATATTCATTTACCAATATATTTAATTATGATAGTTTGATTTCATGTGCAAACATATATTTTAATGTATTTTTTTTTGTCTAACTTGCAAAGATCCTCAGTGAACATGGTTGTCTTGCATCTTTTCTTCCATGGGAAAAATGACATTACATGCATTTGCCTTACAGGATATTTTGGACATTCCCAATCATTTCTTAGGGACATTGCATTCATTCATGTTCACAACATCATTCATTGATTAATAATGAATATGATTATAGTTGGCAATGAGTTGTTGATACTATAATATAGGATTCAACTATAGAGTACCCTTTGGTAGAATGTTATTATGAGGAGGAGGTGTTTGGGTTTGGGGACCAATAAGTGGGATGTGGCAATAGTAGCCATGATATAATATGATGTGAGGGAAATATTGTTTGATATTCATCCTTGTTGTTTGAGGGGGAAAATATTTAGGCTATTAAACTTGAGGTTATAGTGCCATTGCATTTTGTGACACATTAATGTGATGCATTTGTGTTACAAATGAACCAAGGTTTTACTAGAATCAGATATTCATTGTATGGCCTATCTAGGGGACATAGTTATGACTCTCCTGGGGCTCATAGGGACCCTTATGCAGTAGCACCTCCTGCAAGATTTATACCATTTCCTAACAAGAGTATTATTTTACCAAAGGATTGAGTAGAGCCATCCTAGCTTGGAGTTGAGGTAGGAGTTGCAATGGATGACAACATGCATGTTGTGTTGGCTAGATTTTCAGTTGCATTATCCATGAAATCTACTACATTTAAGGTTAAAATCCAATGTTTTAATCAATGTTCGTTGAAAAATAACATTTAACATCGAAAATCAATTAAAATGAGTGAAAATTTTCTTGCTTTTTTGTTTTTCCCTCCGAAAAATGTTAATTGGTTGAAGTTAAATGAAGAATTTCAGTTAACCAATGATCAATATGTCTCTTAATCAATTTCAAGTCTCCATAATCACATTTTTAATCTATCAATATACATAATATTGATTAATCAATGTTTGCAGAAAAACATTGTCTGATGAATATTTTGTACTGTGGACATGTTTGTTGGTAGCGATTTTTTTTTCGTGTTTAATACAACCATGTGAAAGAGATAAAAAAAAAAGTCCCAAGAGTTGGATTAGGTGACATAATACTCCTGGAAAATTTTTTCTATCCATCATCAAAATTTTATTTGGTTAAAATTTTAAACACCATTTGAATTCTATATTTGTGATTATTTGAATGTATAATAATGAATTCGTCAATATTTTGTTGAAATAGAAAACAATCTCAAATAACCCTAAATTAGGCATTGGTGCATCTGACCAATTGCCTTATATATAGGATGTAATCAAATAAGCACTAGCTCTCACCATAGATGTTAATCTTATTGAATGAAATTATTCTATGCATATAAGAAATCATGAAAAACAATATTAGGATCATCAAGAACATCTTGATATTAGTGAGGGGAAATTTTTTTTCACTTGCAAAAAATGAAAATCCATAAAGAGAAGAAGAATTAATAGATCAAGAGATAGAAAACATCACTTAGAGAATAGGCACATGTAAGGGGGATATGAATATCACCCCTTTGTAAGTGAGAGAAAACATGTTTTTTTTCGAGTTTTAAATGATTTAACATTTTGATATTGATTGTATTTATTTATTTTTAATTACAAAGAAAAAACCACGTGTGCTTGGAATTCATAATGATGAAATTTCAAGTAGAGATGGAAATGGTAATAGAATTGGTGTTGAACCCATGTAAGAAAATGAATATGATACTATTGAGAAAGATGGGATAAATAGGTTGATTCATGACACCTTTGTTTCCATGGATGGAAATTTACCCATAGATGTGATCTATGAATATATTCATTATGTGTTTCTTATTAATAAATCATAAAAACCCCTATATGAAGAGTCAAAGATAAGTCTTCTCTTTGTTATGTTGTCTTTGGTCAACTTGAAGGTTATGAACAACATTTAGAGCACAAGTATGACACAACTCCTAATGTATGTATGATAATTATTCATATAAATATAATTTTTTGTCTATTTTTTGTGATTGTAGTATAGAGGATTTGATATCCACTACTTAGTGTATTGATTTGTAGTTTTTTTGTAGGTTGTTAGGTGATATTGTCCTATTACAATCAAACACTTCATCTCACACATACCGATAATTATGTGCCCTTATGAGGGTGAATCCATGAATAGGTGTCCCACCTTTTAATGAAATTTTGTGATGAAAGTTTGATTTTTAAATATTTTTTAAATTGAATCCATCAAAACTCATGTACAAGTTGTGAATTTTGATGTGTAGTTAATTTTTTTTTGTAGGGAATTTTGTTGTCCTTCTAATAATATATTTTTCAAAAAAATACTAATAACATTTAATTTGTTAAATCTTCATTTGATTAAATTATTGTCCTTGCAATTTTTTATAAAAATTTGCAAGGATGTATTTATAAGGATATATATATATAATCGACACAGAATGTAGTAGTGCATGTTTTTTTTTTAATTATATTTTATATTATTTTTCAAAGTAGATAAATTAATATTTTAATTGTATTTTATACACCTTTGTGTTCTCAAAAATAATTTTCACCTTTTTTCTGTAAAATGAAAAACCAGAGATACCTTTTTGAAGATGAACCATCCATAGAGTGTTCATATAATGTTTTCGATTTTTTGGTCATATATATTTTAGGATACACATTTTTCTTTAGGGACCTTTACTACTTGAGAGAGAAAAAAATTGTATAAGGTTTAGAAGAAAAAAATAAAAAAATATTGTGTGAAATAAAAAAAACAAGGAAATTATATGGCATTGGATAGAGAATTCAATGAAAAGTATACATGCACCAACTTTGGCAACTTCCGTGGAAGAGATGAAGGGATTTCACCTATTAGAAGTTGTCACTCCATGGAAACCTACAAAACTGTGGAAGGATTCTTGATTTCAAGCCCTTGATCAAGGTCTAATCCTCGATTGAGTGTTTGAAAATGCCTTGACCAAGGGATTTGAAATCTCTCGATCAATGTATTTTAGAACCCTTGACTGAGGTGTTTTTGAAATATATAGCTTATTTTTTGTTTAAAAGGCTTAAGGTTTTACCTCGATCAAAGATTTAAGACCTCAATCAAGGTTTGAAGCCTCAATCAAGGGTTTAAAACCTCCAATGAGGTAAAACGTTTATTGAGGTTTTTTATAGGTCATTTTTGTGTGTTTGGTTTGGTAAAAAATGGGATCAAGATTCATGTATTCACCCACAAAAGATATAGGAGTGGGGTATCACACAATTGATGCATGTCCTAATTATTATATCATATATTATGGACAAGATGCAATAAATAGAATTCCTTAAACGTGGAATTAGTAGATATCGAATTGATCAAGTAACAAATAAGGTGTCCTGAAAGGTTCTTCGTTATATCCCCATAATTCCATTCTTCGAAAAATTGTTTAGGTGCAAAAACATAGCACAATTTATGGATTATCATGCATATGATAGAAAGTGAAGATAGTGTTATGAAAATGTCTGGATATGGTTCTACATTTATGGCATCAAAGAAAGATGGTTCATTTTTAAACGTAGCTCATATCCATTTACTCAGCTTGACTAGTTTTTATTATAAACAATAACTTTCTTCCATAGATGTAAATAAAAAAGGAGCACATAATGTTGGTCTTAATTGTTCCAAGTATTTATTTTTAGGAATGTTCACAACATACCAATTCCTTCTTCTTTTTTTAGGATCTTTTGTATGTACAATAAATTAATTAATTGTATTTTCAAATAACTACGTAAGTATCTAGTTAGAATCACACACCATGTATTTATTGAACCTATTATTGATAATATTTTAAAGTTATGGGATGGCATCACTATGTATGAACTAGCTCATGCATGCAATGGAAAATGAGTATGCATGTGAGGGAAAATGATGGATGTACACCAACATGTGTATGCCCAATACAATATTTTCCTCCCTATGAACCATAGGAATCAAACTATAGAAAAAAAACATCTTCAATGGGAAGGAAGTGGCTAGGGAATACTACGAAGAATGATTCCTCAACTATGGAAAAAGGAATTTGAGAAGAATTATGGTAATAAATGGCTTCACTTACGTCCTTATTTGTTACTTGTTCTAGTTTTTTTTTTTTTTTTTAATTAGTGTTAAAAAATCTATTTCAATTTGTGTTTCCCTAATGTTGTCAAGGTTGGATTCCATGAGGTATGAAACAATAATCTATTCAATTTAGCTAGTTTAACTACTATGATAACATACAAATTTCTCATTTGTTTGACACAATGCATATTGGCAAAAAGATCACAAAATGCTTATGGAAAACTTTATATCAGAGGAATAATAAAGAAAAACTTGCTAAAGTTATTAGTGACATTGAGGAAGCCAAGGTAATGAAACATTTGACTCATTCTTATAGTGATGTAAAATCAGCCAATATTATGTGGTTATTAATTGAGTAAAAGAGCAATGTTGTAAAAGAGGTCATATGGAAGATTAAACTTTCCACTGGTTTTTCTTTGAACATAAATCATATATTCAAGAGGAAAGGTGATTTTGGTGGGGAAAAAACTCAGGATTGACATACTTTTATTAAGGTTTGACATTTTCTAATATTGATTGTCTTATGATATATACATTATTTATTAGTAATAGATGCTTGTTTTTTTTTTTAAATTAAACAATAATGCTTCCTTCCTTGTTATAGTGTGTTCTACCTCTATCTCTCTGAAACAAATTTGACAGTAACATAAAGAAAACTTTATATATGACCTTACCAAGTACATGAAGACCTAAGTAAAAAGTTATAATTGAAACTTTACTTCTAGAGCTTATAGATATTTGATTTACTTGCAATGTATAATTTTGTGTTGACATATGTTATTTCTTTTCACTTTTAGGTGGTTGTCATCTAAATAAATCCATAAAAAAAGACATAAAGTATTGGAAGAGAGAAATTCCATATCTAATGTGAGAAACAAAAAATTATCTACCTCCAAGATATTTCAATGCATGAAAGCATCACCTTATGTACCTAGTTGAGGATATTGAAAAATGTGGATCCGTACATGCAAGGCCAATGTGGTTGGTGGAAAGGAACTTAAAGGAACTAAAGGATTTTGTTATAAAAAGATCTTGTCCAGAGGGTTATATGGCATATCAATCCATGGTGTATTTTGGTGATAATATACCCTGAGTAGTGGGTGATATTAATGTGCCTCTCCTTTGGGATGTTAATTCCACCAACAAATTTAAAGGGGAGGTGTTGTTGTGGAAAGGTGGGTGGATAAAAGTAAAAGTTATTATCTTTTTATTGTAATTAATATCTTGGTACATATATTTTAAAGCTTGATTGGTACCTATATCTATTTTTATTTCTTCATCTAAGTGGTGAAGAGAGGAATGCAATGCATTATACATTGCAAATAATCTTAGCTGGATGAAGGTATGTATATAACGATGAAAATAAATATACCATAGTTTATCATGAAATTTGGTGGTAGTTTTCATTATAATATATTATGTGAATAATGATAGAAATATAGCATAGAAGGATATTGATATAGAATTTTGTGCAAAAGATAGAAATGTAAGAATTTCAAATTGATTTTTAGTTTTAATTCTAGTTTTTGTGTTCTTTTTTTTCTATCACATAATATCATACATATATTTATCAATTCATGAAAATTAATTTATAACATGTTGAGTTGGAAAGTGAAACATCACAAAGCCATGTGGTGTAATGGTATAAATTGGATTATAAGAAAACATTTTGTGATAGTGGGATAACTACAATTTCTTAGGTTGTTGATATTTTCCAATGGGGTGATAGATAATTGATCACATAAAATTTGAGATAATATCACTATCTAGAATATATACTAGATATATACTTGAAATCATTCAAAGTGGTTCTCTTTAATGCTAGGAAGTATAGATTGTTTATATAAGGTGATGAAATCACTATTATTGATCATGATAACAAGTTCGCCATTATTAATACTACCTGGTATGAGTTGAGTACAAAGCCCTATGTCCCTACAAGTTAATGTGAAATTGTCTTTTATTCATAGGTTCCAGGTATAGTAGGTTGGTAATTTGTTATTAGATTTTATCAAATAGGAAATCCTATAAAGTATGTGTTAGAAGGATATGTTCATGAAAAAGATGAAGAAGATGTGAAAGAGAAAGAGGAAGTGTCAAACCAAAAGGTCGATGAACTTGACCATCTAGGCATTGTATCACATCCTATGCATCATGTTGTTGTTGTTGATGATTATATTGATGATTACTTAGTGCTATACATCCTATATGTGGTTATTAACAATACTTTCAACGATTCTAAAGGATTGGATACAAATTGTAATCCTGATGAGTCCAATAATGAATTGGATGAAGTTCAAGATAAATTTGATTTTTATATGTAATAAATATTATTTAATAAAATGGGCTCATTGAAATTGAGTCAACTTATGGTTTGGGACCTCACAAGGGTGTGATTCCCTTCTAATTTTGCAATAAGAAATTGAGTAATCCAAAAACTAACGACCACTCTGTTGAGTCCATTTTTGTGCTTCTACAAACCATACTTTTGCCTCTTTATTTGCCCATTTTTCCTTCATTTTATTCCACATTTCTCATAAAATACCCTATCCAAGGTATATTTTTCATCCTTTAACTTCAGAATTGAATTTTCTAAATTTTTGCATTAAAATTGGAAATTTAGCAGAAATTACAGGATTTGGCAAAATCCCGTAAAAGCTCCGTCGTTTGTATACTTGCAGGACACCTGGGCGAAATCCAACACTTGGGTCGTGTTCCCAGATGTACAAGGATGGTGAATAAGCTATCATATTCGAAATCTGAGACTGCTAGATGCCCAGTCAACGCTGGTCAAAGAGGGCCAGTTCAGCAGAAATTGCCCTGTTTCAGCATTAAATCTAGGGCAGTTTTTGATTTCGTGGGATTTTGACCATATTTTGAGGATCTAGAGGAGGCATTCGACCCTCCTAGGATATTTTGGATCTACTTATGATATTTAGGAGACATTTTAGCATTTATGGTTTTACACTCTTGTATAAATACTCTTAAGTTGGAGCTAGTAAAACACCTTTGGATGAATGAAGAAACTTGAGAATTTGCACTCTTGAAGATCAGATCTGTGTTTTTGGTTCATTTGAATGCTCA
>ML799875.1:131049-146094 GCA_009831015.1 Picea engelmannii | reverse complement strand
AACAAAGTGCTGATTACTGTTATGAGGACTATGAAGATGACTTCTGAATAGAAGCTTAGTGTCTCTTGCACAGTCAGCCTTAGAACAGATCTTTGGTTTATTTCCATAAAAGATAAAAACTATCTCTAAAATCCATATACTTTTGACATGCCTCTAAGTCTTACAAACACCGGATTGATAATAAATGCACTCTAATTTACTTGGGTAGATCTAGAGCTCAACACAGTCTAGGTGGCATATTGTATGTTCTGGGAGTTTACATACAATCACTTTTTTTAATCTATTATAAAGTAAAATGGAGAAGATATTTTCTTTGTGTTGGATCATGTTGTCATTGATGTCAATGGTTTGATTGATTGATGTCAAGTGATTGATTGATGACAAAGGATTGATTGACTAATGATTGATGTAATGTATATGTATTATCCTTGATGAGAATGATAGATGTCAAGTGGAAACCAATCGATGAAGATAGATCAAGATGCATAGATGAACATGGATCAATGAGTTGTCATTGATACATGATAAAGATGGATTCTTTGATATATTATGCATAGTTTTATGACTCATTATTGTCTTATCATGATTAATAATATGCACAAATGGATGAACTCCAAAGTGATCCCCTTATGGTGAAAGACCTCACGGGAAGACGCTTTGCAGATTGATTTATCCTAGAAGAATGGTTGTAGGACCCATGCTTGTATGTGAAATAATGATTTGAAGATCAATGAATTTGTTGGTGAAACTATCCTAGATGGATAGTGTGTTTCATGCCATTTCCGGTGTTATGTGGAATGTCACATAACTCCTCACGGTTTGAGAGTTATGGCCTTACGAAGTTGGAGGACCCTCACATGTTGGCTTGAAGCCCACAAGGTCAAAGAAGTCAAAGTGATTTAAAAGAAGAAATCATTATTTAAATGATAAATTAAAGTGAAAAAGTCAAGGTGGATTATTTAAATAATAAAGAGAAGTGACAAAATCAAGAAAGATTATTTAAATGGTAAAGAAAGGTGACAAAATCAAGAAGGAATACTTAAATCATAAAGTATTGGAGAACTTTCTATTTATGGAAAGTGGTTAACCCTAAAATAAGGAAAATAGGTTAAGTGACCTAGAGGATTAAAGTATAAATAATATAGTTATGGACTCTTGCAAATTATCTTTTTTGTGGATCTATGGAGAGCTTCTTGGGAGATTATCTTTTGGAGTATTGATGGGGAGATTATTATGAGAGATTCTTGTGAGAGCATATTTGGTGTGGATATCTTGAGCATGATTGAAGATCTATTTTGAGAAAGAGAGTGTGAGGAGGATCTCATGGATGCATCAAAGTTCCATCAATGTCCGATATCTTAATGGAAAAAGTCTCGGAGCTTCAGAAACCCTAGTTTTTGAGGTGTACGCGGGTTGTAATGGGCCAGGTCATGTACATACACGGGTTGTATGGGGGCATGGCATGCACAGTGGATAAAATCATGAAGATTTGTGTTTGAGTTGATGACTAGTTGTTGAAGACTATGGCAGGTTCCAGATCTGCATTCTATGGGCTCAAATCTATAATTGAGACACTAGTATGGTTACATTATTGTCTTGATGGATGGATATAATGTTTTGTTGTGTTGTGAATGCTTAGGGAATTCTTGGCATGGATGTTGTGATACGATTTATGTTGGTTGATGGAATGAGTAGTACTCTTGTGATTCAGTGGTGACATGATTTCTATGGCATACTAGTTGTTTATACATGATTGATATAACATTCATATTGATTGGTTTTGGAGCATAAGTAAGCTATTGGAGGGATTGGATGTGTTGTGACTGGTTGGTGGTTAGATTAGACAGTAATACACAAAAAAAAAAGATAAATTGGTTGCAGAGGATTTGAGTTGGTCTTGAAGGACAAACCCTAAGAAGCTCATAAGGTATCGCAATTTGTTGTATACACTGGCCGCGTGCATACACTGGTTGTAGTGAGCTAGGGCTCATACACACGTGGGCTACACTACTGACAGGTCGTGTACCTGTTGACAGATTGATATCTTTTGAGGATTGTTTCCTCATCTCAGTTGATGCTGAGAATGTAAGATGAGTCTCACATATAGATTTGGTGGTCTTGTAGAGTTGTACTCCATTAAGTTGTTGCTGGAAAACCCCCAGATTGTTGTCCATAATAAAAATAAAAATTGTACATACATCTTGTGTTCTTTGTGTTCCTTGTGATGATGACTTGTTGATATATGTTGCTGATATATGTTCACATCTAACTAGTTATAAATGACAACAATGGGTAAATGTTTAATTTTAACTAAGGAGTTTTGTGTAAAAGGGAATTTTTGGAAAAAAGATCCCCACACTCATTCACCCCCCCCCCCCTCTAAGTTTGATAGGTGTGTTCAACAATTGGTTTCAGAGAGGGCCTTCACTACAAGCCTTAACAAGCTTGAAGGATATCCATAGACACACAAATGGATGATGAAATACCAATCCTTGATGAGGAAAACTATTCTACTTGGAGAATAGATATGAGAGTGTATTTGAAGACAATGGGAGAAACTATTTGGAAAACAGCCATTGGTGGATCAGTTCCATTGAAGAACAATTCAAAGTTTGTAGCTTAAAGAGAAGGAAAGAAAAATGATGCATTGGCTCTCAATACCATTCTTAGTGGACTCTCAAGCCATATCAAAGAGAGCATGGGACAATGTACTTCTGCCAAGGATCTATGGCTAAAGCTAGAGGAGACATATCAAAGCAAGAAGGAGAAGGAACATATTGAAGATCACTCCATCAAGATCATTAAAGGTAAAGAATCTCCAAAAACCCTTGATTGTATTATTTCTAAATGTGATATTGAAAACATTTCAAGTGAATATAAATAATCAAGTGATGATAGCACAAAGGAAGATCTTGAAGACATTTCAAATGAAGGAAAATAATTATGTGTTGATGTTGGAAAAAAGGAAGATCGTGAAGATATTTCAAATGAAGGTAAAGAACCCTAAAAAATCCTTGATTGCAATGATGATGATGAATTTTTCTCTACAAGTGAAGAAGAAGATATAGAAACAGCTTGTGTAAAGTTTGATGGTAATTATCCCATGAAAAGAATAGAAGAAAATCTATTAAAACTTCAAAAGGAAGTTGAAGAGGGTTTATATAGATATAGAAGTGATCATTATTATATAGACTATAACTATCTTTCGGATAGCACTAAGAAGTTTCTTAGCAGGAGTCTAAGGCACATTTGAAATTAAAAGAAATGCTCAAGGAACAAGAAGAGATCACAAGACTAAAGAATGGAAAAGAAGATATAAATGTAGATTATGAGATTAGCAAAAGTTTTGAAACCATTGTCCATCTCAAGACCCAAATTGAAGAAGCCAAAATAATAGAGGAACTATTGAAGAATCAAATAAATGAAAAGGAAGAGTCATGTTGTAAGTTAGAAGATGAAATTGTTGACCTTAGAAAAAAGGTAGAAAAGTCAAACAAATTCTTGAATAGCTCACAAATCTTGGATGAGATCTTGGAAATTCAAATATCACCACTTGATAAATCAGGTCTTGGATACAAAGAATAAGCTACATATGTTGAAGCAAGCACCTCAAGGAAGCATGAGGTAAGTCCATCAAAGAAGGAAGATAATGTTGCAAAACAACTGTCTACACAAGGCAAAGAAAATTTCAAAAGAACAAAGCAAGGAAGACCTCAAGAAGCTACTCTTGGGACACCAAAGAAAAGGTATGAAAGTATTTTTCATGGGAATTGTTATTCATGTAATGGATATGGTCACAAATCTTTTGAGTTGAGAGATTATGAAAGGAGATACAATAGAAGATTTTATAACACCATAAGGTGTTGGAGATGTGATCAAGTAGGACACATGGTTGTTCACTGTAACACCATGAGATGCTATAGCTATAGTAGATTTGGCCACAAATCCTAGGATTGATGGAACACAAGAAGAAATTCCATGATGAGGACTTCACATAGCATGGCTAGAAGAAGGAATGAAGTCAGGAAAGGAGATATCTTTGAAAAGATGGATGCTCAGAGCTCAAGTTCTGAAGAGAAAGGGCACCTACAGAAGTGGGTGAAGAAGAAAGAGTAGCCAGAACAGAATGAAAGAGTGAAAGAAAGCTTAATTAAGTCATCTACTGAGGCATACACGGGTGACAGTGGTATCAGTCGCATGCATACGCAAGCTAACCTTGAATAGGTCCCGTATATATGCGAGATGTTGTTCAGCAGACCATGCATATGTGGTAAAGCCTTGGGAAAAAGGCAATGCACATGGATTGCATATTGATATGTTGGTATAACTCGATGTTGCAGATTCTAACATTGTTTATTGCAGGTTCTGACACTGTTTACTACAAGTTTTCATGGTTCTATATTAGATCATGTAAGGTGATGATGTAAAATAAATCTTGGGTGCATGGCACTAACTCATGAGTATGGATAGATGTTGATCTATTGGGGTACATGGATGGTACACATTTAAGTTTCATTGATATATCTTATGATGTATTATTGGAAGCATATGTTGATGTCATGGTGCATGCATTTTGCATGTGGTTGAGCTACATATTGAGACATGTAGTTGGTGAGTTGAGTACATCATTGGGGAGTCATAGCTTGTTGATGCATGGTTGATATACTTGCTTGGCGCAAGTGATGATGCATGATGGTACACTCATAGATGGTATTTGTTTGGCATAATTGGTAGATGTACATGTTGGCATATGGTGGATACATTCCATGGATGACATCTTGTTCATGATTCTCTATTTTTATTATAGACATATATTTTTTTTCAGGATGCTTGGTATGGCATGAGTTTGATGCATGAACAGGTCCAAGGATCGTTATATGGTAGCACATTTTTCATATTGCAGAAAATATAGGGGAGACATACCCATAGGGGGAGTCATTCTTCTTCCCATGATTCTAGGAGAAGATATTTATTAGATGCATACCTAGAAAAGAGCCCTATATTTGAAGAAAGAGCACAATGGCATAATTCCAGGGGAAGTGATGGTCATAGAGAGATCATGAGCAATGTATTTTCATCATTACATAAGATTTATATCCCTTGTTCAAAAGGGGAGAGATTATTCAGCAGAAACAAGATAGGGGGAGAAGCCCCAAGGAGAGTTCAACCAAGGGGAGCAACCCCAAGAGGTGAATGTCCCTTTGTCATTGATGTCAAAGTGGGGGAGTTAATCACATTGATGTGGTTGATGTTTATTGATGGGGAGAGTCAATCGCATTGAATATTGATGTAGAGCATGCCTTATCTACATGTTGACATCAATAATTGGTAATTGGTGTTGAAATCAATGTTGGTATTTCCATCAATGCCAAAGGGGGAGATTGTTGGATCATGTTCTCATTGATGCCAGTGGTTTGATTGATTGATGTCAAGTGATTGATTGATGCCAAAGGATTGATTGATTGATGATTGATGTAATATATATGTATTATCCTTGATGAGAATGATAGATGTCAAGTGGAAACCAATCGATGAAGATGGATCAATATGCATAGATGAAGATGGATCAATGAGTTTTCATTGATACATGATAAATATGGATTATTTGACATATTATGCATAGTTTGATGACTCATTATTGTCTTATCATGATTGATAATATGAACAAATGGATGAACTCCAAAGTGGTCCCCTTATGGTGAAATCCCTCACAAAACGATGCTTTGTGGATTGAGTTATCCTAGAAGAATGGTTGGAGGACCCATTATTTTATGTGGAATAATGAGATGAAGAACAATGAGTTTGTTGGTGAAAATATCCTAGATGGATAGTGCGTGTCATGCCATTTCTGGTGGTATGTGTAATGTCACATAACTCCTCACGGTTTGAGAGTTATGGCCGAAGTTGGAGGACCCTCACATGTCACTACTATAAATGGACAGAATTTATGACGCCCTATTTCCGTACCCCCAATGTTTGATGTCTCTCAACCACCACTTATGAGAGCTCAACAGGCATCGTAAAATATCCCATGGTTTTTTCGACGTTGGACTATCGTCGATATTCCGACTCCCCTAACGTCTGATGATCGACGACCTTTAAAAATTTAATTTCAAAGGACAATAAAAAAACTACCGATGATGTCCGTCGGTCTACCGACAAATATGTTGATGCTATCCTATTGACGCGACCGACGAGCGTGCTGTAGTTCCGATGCTTTGCTAGGAGTGTTTCCCATCGGAAGTCCGACCTGTAGTAGTCAGAAGATCGATAGACCTGAATATTTAAAAAAAAAATTGTTGAAAAGAGGTGAGGCATTATTTTTCTCAAGTTCATAAAAGGCACTGAAGGTTTCTTCAACACTCACCAGCTCATTTCGGTTGCCAAATTCTACAAGATCCTGAAGAAAATCATCAGTTGGCTCAAGCTTCAGTAAACGCAGAGATGGATTAGTTGTTGCAATTGGAAATGGGGCAAAGAAATGGCATGAAATTTATCAAAAGATGATTATGTCAAGTAATAGGGCAATGAAATGGCATGGAATTTATCAACATTAGTCCCTCATGGCCGCATAAATGTATTGTCCATGTTCATACCAAACCAAAATTTATTCACTTGTAGCTCCTATGGGATTCACAAAATGGGCTTAGTAACTCTAATCATCTAGTCATACCATTTGTTGAAAGTGGCCTCATTGAATGCAAAATTCTTAGTCTCCTTACAACTCTTCCAAGCATCAAATTGCAATGAAATAATTTGTTGAGTGGGCATGGGATGAAGTTATCTTCCCTACAGGGGATTCCATTTCCACATCCCAAAAGCAACTAATGGATAGCCAAAGATGAATTAGGTGGATTATGTGTGGGTATTAGCACATGCCTAAAAGAGTTCATCTATTAATAACTTAAATTATTTCAATTTAGTTCCCTGCACACATAATTTAGTGACAAATTGGGCATCCAGGTTGAATTATTCCTTGGTGTATTTACACATGATATGGATTGCAATCAACTAGCAAGAAAAATGGCCCTCGGGGTTAATAATCAATGAGATGATATCACCATAACCTCCCCTATATGTACCATACTTGTGATATAGGCTAGGTTCATCCTTATTGCGACCATGCTTCCTCATAACTTGAAATGCATGGGAGACATATTCCCCCTCCATAAACAACCTTGTTAAAATGTGTACATCTTGCACATGTATAGGGTATTCCCATTCAATCCATATGTAATTCCAAATACCAACAAGTCATGCAACACCACAAAATTATATTTACAGAGAGGTTCAAACATAGTCTTCCAAATTATGGCAATGTCACTAGACTCAAATGGAATGTAATCAAGATAGGCTTCATGTCTAGGAACAAGTAATCATCAATGAATGTTTTTTTGACCAGTCTCATTTTCTCAACCTTCCAATGCAAATCCTATAAAAATTCAACTCTCAAATCATAGAAATCTATTGGACCTGCTTTTTTTTTCACAGTGTAGCTTTCAGAGCCAAAAACCTTCTTGTCAATGCCTTACAAATCTAATAAAAATAAAACTAGACTTTATCACTCTAAACTCTACAAACTCTTATCAATGCCTTACCCTTCTTGTCAATGCCTTACCATTCAGATTTTGCCAAGAACAATCTGTTATACCAAGCAACATTCTTCATAAAGATTCTCTTCTAATTTCTCAGGCGAAAAATCGGTTGGTTTTGGTTGGAGAATTCCCTTGTCTTGTATAGGTCTCATCCATGGACACTCTAATTTTACGCCTGAGAAATTAGAAGAGAATATTTTTGGCAGAATTCACGTGTCTTGTATAGGTCTCAGCCATGGACTCTTAGGATTAAAGTGCTTCAAAACCTGCATACAACCAAATTACTTCAATTGTCACTAAACAACTTCAATAGATAAATATTGTCTAACCTTCAATAGATAATTAAACAGCTTATAATTATTTAAAAAAATACATATCGATCCTTATGGGTATGGGGAACAATATCACATCCCAGAAATTGTACAAAAAATTGCAATGGAGGCCAATTCAGATTTTTTCGGAATTACATATTTAGCCCCAGGAGAATCAAAACAATGTTTAGTATAAAATAGAAATAGACGCATTGCAACTTGATAGCCTTTTGATCCCAAATCCACTTTTCTGTGAGTTGATATTAAAACTCTTGGACGGGACTGCCAATGACAAACATAAGAGGATTTAAAAGATAAATAAAAAATAAGGGCTATAACCATACTCTAGCTACAAACACAAAAATTGTGATAGCTACCAACTCTGAAGTATATATTTACCACGAAGCGAATCAAAACAATCTTGAGAATAAACCATTGTAACAATCATTGATTTTTATCAACACAAAATTAAGTCACTAAATCGTTTACAAAAGACAAACGCCACTTATAGCTCAACTTCAGTGTAGAAAAGAGAAATCGACGTGCTACAACTTGATAGCCTTTGAGCACATTGGACAGGGACGCTATTAAAAAAAAATAAAAATAAGGTTTTAAAAGAAGAAAGGAGAAACAAGGAAAATTCTACAACTAGACCATATAATAGAACAAGCTTTTCAATTTCAACATATGGCCAACATATACAATTGAAAACCAGCTAATCACTAAATATTGTCTAACCTTCAATAGCTAATTAAGAAATTATATAACTATGCGATTTATGAAACATTACATTGGAGATTATAAAAGAAAAATACACCCTTCAAAATAATGATGCATCATATATATAATTAAAAATTCTAGACCAAACCCCTTATTTGTGCTAGTTTCACCTCTGAGTCACAGTGCCATGAGTTGCTTCATGCAATAGTTTTTCCATCAGGACAAAACTGAACAAGACAACAAAATCCAAGATTATTCAATGGACATATTTAACCTCCAGGATATTCCTAATCAAGATAATAGATCGCTACATTGGACAATCTAGAATATTAAATAAAATATGTATTTTAAAAAAAAATATTCAACTGCAATTATTTACTATACGTTAAGATGCACTAAATTGACAATGTCAGAACATACCTTGACAATGCTTACAAACACCTTATCAGCCTTTTTTTGGAGTAGCCCCTCATCATCCTAGATTCAAACATTGACTTACTCACTGAGAACAAACTACAAACGTGATAGTTATAGAACTAGAAATAACTCCTGAATGGGCTCCTCCTGGTTTCAAGAATAATTTATTGGAGCCGTCTAATCTTGCAGCAAACCTCTGTCGATCTGACGGAGTAGCAACGAAGTCAACATTGGATTTGTTGTTGTTTTGGTGGATTGAGAGAGGTTTGGTCCAAGATTATCCAATTCCTAATTTATTCTCTACTAAACAGGGCCAACCACATGAAGGTGGAAGCTCTTATGGCCCCTCCCCCCCTTCACATCACTCTCAATTCCCCAATATCAAATCTAACTGATATATTTAGGGTAAAAACTAAAGTAGACATAAATTTAATATTTTTTCTCACAATATGCTTACTACAGATCGGATCTAAACATAAGGGTAAAAAGAAGATAATAGAAATATAACAAAAATTTTCAGATCACATCAAGAAGATAATTATTGATAGTAATTGAATATAAATTCATAATCTAAACATACTATGAAGATAGGTACTGTTGTAAAATAATTCAATGATCTTCAATATGAAACTGAACAGTGAACATAATAAATAACAGTAGTAAAAGAGATAGGGTTAGAAACTTACCTGAGTGTGGAAACCCCCATAGATGTACTCAGTAAAGGGAGAAGTGTCAAGAATTTACCTGAGAGTAGACCTTACCAAGTGAGAGAGAGATGACCAGCAGGAAAAACAAATCACAACAGACCCCAAAAACAAGATGACCTCAATCAATCAAAGAACCCTCAGAGACCAACATTGCCTTGTAACCATCCACTTTGGGTCAAGTTGCTCTTAACACATTAGGAAAATTGTGGAGGGTCACAGAAGCCTTCCTTGAGGCACGCCACACAACAAAGAGGTACAACAGAGGTCACAAGAGGCAGAGGCAGGTTGATAGTGCCAAGGTTAGGTTGCGGCAGGGTCAAGGCAGCCATGGCAAGGCTATCAAGGGGCAGCTACAAGATGACAGTGCCAATGATATGATGTGGCAGGGTCAAGGCCGTCGAGGGGAAAATACAGGCTGAAAATGCCAAGGATAGGCTACGACAGGGCCAAGGAAACCATAACAAGTCTGCCAAGGGGAAAATACAGGCTGATAGTGCCAAGGTTAGGTTGTGGCAGTGTCAAGGCAGCCACAACAACGCTGTCGAGGGGCAGTTACGGGCTGACAGAACCAAGGATAGGTTGTGATAGGGTCAAGGCAGCCATGGAAAGGCTATTGAGGGACATATACAGGCTGACAACACCAAGGATAGGCTGCAACCAACACATAAGAGGGGGAACCTAGCCACAATAAGGGTGACCAAAATATACAAGTCAACAAGAGGGGCTTAACCAATCACAAGATAACAACATAAAGGGTGATCTCTCTGTCAAAAGGTCGAATCATAATGTGGGGGTGTCATCCTTGTACAAATGGGGTTTCCACACTTTGATGTGGGATTTATACCTTCTATTCTAATCCAAGGGTCAAATGGTCAAAGGCAAAGAAAAATAACACTATCTACTAGATAATATGCATTAAAAATATTCAAAAAATGTCACAGAAAAGTAAATTTATCAAGAACTCATTAAAAGGCAAAGCAAAAACAAAGGTATGCAAGACCTTAATATTGACAGACATATGTGAATTTTTTTTTATTATAAATGATTGATATTATAATATTATACATCAGTACTAGGTTTTTTTTTTCTCTCTACATGACTTGCTGCTAATTTCCTAAGTATTTCATCGATATCTGTGTCATCTTATTTTACTGTGTTCTCTTCTATTGTTTATTTCCCTAGCATTCTCGCACGCATTTCATTCCTTGTCACGTACTCACGACATTGAGGCACCAGATAGGGGTCATCGCCTACAGCAACAAAAAATATTAAATTTATAGGGCAAGTTATTGAATACGATTGATTTAGTTCATTAATAAGAAAAAATACGTCTGGAATGTAATAATTTACCTGCCCTATGCTCCTCTTCTATTAGAGGATCTCGATGTATGTCGTGCATCTCTACCACTAGAACCACAAAATTTATAAGTAGACAATCATAATTGAATTAGTAAAAAGAAAAAATTGAATTACAAAATTATTAAGTACAAAATTATTAAGTTATATATGATTAATATACAACCATATTACCATCGTGGCTCTCATGTGCAACAACATCATGGGGCTGCACTGACCCAGTTATGTTAGGATCAGGTTGCACCTCACTTTCAGGAGACTACACCTCACTATCAGGAGGTTGCACCTCACTTTCATGGGGCTGCATGGAAGCACCATCTTGTGGTTTCTCTCTACTATCAACAAACTGTTCTGTAGTACTATTGATGGGCTCGGTAATATTTTTGCTCCCTTGCTATAAATAACAGAGAAACATATAAAATTGTTGGATGATATCAAACAAGAATGTATTTCAAAGGTAATGAAACCGTGTTATTGTGGTTAGATTTTTATAATATACCATCTCATGCACATTGCATCTTGGTGACTATCCCAAGCTTTTTTGGTGATCAATAACATCTTGGTATCCATACTTGTAACCAAGCCGGAGGTCTTCCATAGTGGATTTGGTACCAAAATTGTCCCCCTACATTGCATAAGAGTATTGATTTTTGTTATTGGTTTCCCCATGAATTACCAGAAACCTGGAAGGCGATATAACTAATAATATTGTTAAGATGTTTGATTACTTACAATTCATGCCTGTAACTTCAAATAACTACCTTGGCCTAGTCTGTGTTGGCCATGTTTCTCAACCCTTGCCTTGGTGGCTTTCGAAGTGTCAGGGAGCCTATGAAAAATTTCAAGTATGTTATATACTACAATTGTATTCAAAAATAAAGAAAGCTAAAAGTATTGAATTCAAATTGTAATTTAACTTCCTGGACCAGGTGGATTTCTTCCTTCTTTTCTCAATCTCTTCTCCTTTGTGTCCTCAATGAATGCCTTCCATTCCCTCTCAGTAATAATGGGTGGACGCTCATACCTAGGGTTGTTTTGCAAGTTAACCCTATACATGTCACGTATATATTTTAAATATAGGACCATCGCTTTGGAGACCTCACTTTTATCGAAGGTATCTACCCCAAACATATGTTCAAGGTAGTCCACCATTTCTCTTTTGAGGTGAATACTCTGAGAATTCCACCTCGTGCATAACATGGGACCAAAAATTTCCAATGACTAGTCATGCAAGTGTTTATAAAACAAGTTGTTTCCTACATGCAAAAATAAACGATCATTAATTAGAAAATAATAATATATAAGATGATATATGCTTCAGATATACAACAACAAACAGTTAAAACAATTAAAAACACATGGAATTTTTAATGTCTTTATTGGATATCCTTTCTCATTCACCAAAAAAGTGCATGAAATTGCTCCCATGCTAGCAACATGTGACGATCCAGGAAATGAACTGACAGTGTCATCACTGCCAGTACTGCCACCAGCTCCTGTGTGTGGCTATGCCACCTATGGCTGAAGGGGTATGTCATGCTCATGGTCCCCACATATAGGTGTGGACCCAGTCTGAGTATGACTGGGATCAATCCCAGGTGGGGTGATGAATAGACTAGTCGGTATATGTTGGATTGTGTTGGTTGGACGTTGTGGTGTAATCTCTGCAACATGACTACTACCAACATCTGTTGTAGGAGCCGACTGAATCGGAGCCAAAAAATCCTATATAAGAAATAAAATTCTTTTTTTGATTAGAAAATGTAAAAGTTATAAACATGAAACATTCATAATTGAACTTACGACCAAAAAAAAGTCACTTTAAGATATGGTTATTACCTTATATTTTTGAAGGTCTTCCTTCAGCTGCTCTATCCTTTCTTTAGTTTCTTGATTTTGATCTTTACTTACAATCAAGCGAAGGATTTCTCTATTCATTTTTCTGATGATTTTGTTGATTGTTACCATTATGTTGGGGTCATCCAACAAGTCTTCATCGACCCAATCATCACATCCATGGCCCGTGGACTACATATTTCAAGAAAGAAAAGTTATTTTCAATTATATAAACAAATAATAAATTTCACATTAAATGTAATTCGGAAATGTTAATCATATGCCTGTTCTAGGGGGGCTGTAGATTTTCCATGATCATCCTACCAAGAATTAGGTGTTAGAAATCCATAGCAAATGCAATGACTCATGCAAACTCACAGAGTATGATGTGCATTATAGTGAAGTGTATTGCCTGTAATTTACCTATTTTGAGGGGTCAGCTGGTGCTTTTCCATGATCAACCTACCAAGAATTAGGCATTAGAAATCTATAACAAATGAAATGACTCATGAAAACACTAAGAGTATGATGTGCATAATATTTAGGTGTTAGAAATCCATAACAAATAAACATCATGATCAACGATAAATTTACAAACAATGGAAATACAAATTTACAAACTGCACTACATCACATCATGATAAGTAAACATAATAGATTTCAACTTACCGCCCCCATAATATCAATGTTTGTATGTATTCGATTCAAGTTGTAATCAATCAAGAACTCCTCCCCTGTAGTTATTGATTTTATTCCACATACGAATACATGGTTTCATTCCTGCCCCTCAAATATGCAATTGGGTTGCTTATTTGTTGTCCTGGGTCGTGTACTATTTATAAACCCCACAATATTGCCTGATACCTTTGGCCTTCCGTCAATATACATAGACCCTCCTTTGTTTATATCATTGTCTCTTAGTTGTATATAATTTGCAGCCACTCCGTATATCCGCATACCTCGTGTATATTGGACTAGCTTCATCCAATCTCTATAATTGCAACAAGGCCCAACATACTCCATCAATTCAGTTATTCCACCGTCAAAAACCTTTATGCCATCCATGGAAAATATCCCCAAGCCATGTAACGATGATGGATCAATGAGATATATCCTCTCGTCTAGACAAAAATAAATGTTTACTTGAGGAAGGTCCTTGGGTACCCATCGTTTCACTAAATGTTTGTACCTCAAGGGCACCTCGATGTCATCTATGCTCTCAACATCATAAGAGAAGGACCCCCTTTCAGCAAGAAAAAATTCCATGCGTCTATGGAATTTTCTTTTGATCTTCTCACCTCTAGTTGCTCTCCGTCTACCTGAACTTTCCTCGCTCGACGAAGACAGATATGACAAATACCTGTTTGATTGTAGCTATAGTCCATCGAATGAGCAATCAGTTAAGAAGAATGCCCCTTTCAATTCTAGTAATGATAATTGTGTAGGATACAAGGATGACAAAAGGAAAACAACAAATATGCATTCTTCTTAAATGGCAGATTGATCAAATCATATTATAAGGGGAAGATTGATCAACTCGTATTTGTGATGTAGAGAGACCAAGTGACATATCAAGTTGGTTCAACAAGTCAAGTTTAAATCACTGACAAAATAGTTGAGGCAAGGTCAACAAAGATAAATGAGTGATTTTCATATAGAGTCAAAGTCTTAAACTTAGAAGGGAGCTCACATGAGGCCAACCAGATGAAGACATGTCAGGCCATGTAACAAATTTTGGGATTGCAAAATGAATGGGTGCAACCTCTATTGAGTCACTTACTTCAACAGTTTCTTTGAAAGGATCAGCAGGATACATCGCCCCGGGTATGGATTTTCAAAATGTTAGTTTTACTTGTCTTTTCCCAAACATCCCCCGATTCATGTTTACTGAAAAGTGTTGTGGAAATATAAATATGCAAGTATTTATGTGAATATATGTGAAGACTTTATGAGGCCATTGTATGCACTCATCCACAGGGAGTCAAAAAAATGTATGTATGACAAATATTTGGATACACTATCCACACTCAGGGACTAACACATCGTGGAAAAGGGGACCAACTTGTGGATATATGGTGGAACAAAGACTCCTCATAATGCTTT
>ML799875.1:84079-117223 GCA_009831015.1 Picea engelmannii | reverse complement strand
TGTTTCAGCATTCGTGTTTCAGCATCTACGTTTCAGCATCTGTGATTCAGCATTTGTGTTTCGGCATCTTTAGCTTCTATGTTCTAACACTTGTGCGTGCTCCATAACCAACCGATTGTCATCAATGACAACCTTAACCTTCTACGTTAGCTTCTGTGTTCCAGCTCTGTTCCAACACTGTGTTTCAGCGTCTGTGTTTCCAGCTCTGTTCCAACACTGTGTTTCAGCGTCTGTGTTTGCATTTGTGTTGCAGCAGTTCGCATTTGTGTTGCCGTATCTGTTCTTCTTAAACAATCGATTGCCATCAATGACAACCTTGATCATCTGCGTCATCTTTGCTGTAGCCATATTTCCAACACGGGTTGCAAAAGGATGAATCACATATAGAGTTTATGTGGATTGCAATGGAAAAAACAACATATATACGTGGGTTTCCAGTAGGGTGAATCATGTATATGAATTTATGGGCATGTACATATCCATACAAGATGACATGTGATGTCAACAGGTCGTACAAGTGGTATATAGTAGATTTGTGTGCAAAAGATATTTCTAGGGATATTGTTGAGGTTTGGTTTTCTATTTTGTATGGTTATTGGAGAACAAGGTTGTTCTTAGTTTTTGGTTACTTTGGAGGACAAGGTTGTCGTCATATTTTGGTGATATTGTATTGGTCGGGAGGGATGGTTTTTTGCTCAGGATTCTTGATATTAAAAATATTACATAACTAAAATTTGTGTCTCATGTGTATTGATGATTCATCTCTAAGATTTGTTTTTCATTGCATATGTTTTCAATCAATGATTTTAGTGTAAAGTTGTTCAGTGATAAGAGATAGGGTTTTATTGTGAGATCACTAGGAAGAAATTTTCATATCTGAAATTAGTCATATAGAGTTGCATGTGAAAATTGACATGGTATTAGAGGTTGTGATATGAACAGAAGGGGATCATCTTGAGACACATTTTGGATACAACACTGGAGGAGTGTTGTTCTTGTTCTTGTTCTTGTTTTTGGAAGGTCGTAGGTGATAGCTCTGGGAGGGAGCTACAATGATGGTTGCAGGTAGCAACAAGTTAGATGGTATCTAGTTTAAGAAATGGAGAAAACTATCTAGACGAGGAGTTGTGGGATATTGCAACTTGGTGGTGTGGCAGTTTGGGAGTTCTTATGGATTGGTGGAGAGCTCGGATCACAATAGTATGTTGTGGATAAGATTTCCAACCTCATGGATGGAATTTCGGTGACTTATCATGGTGAGTCACAATGGGTGCAACTCAGGTGCCTTGGAATGGATGAGATTTCTTTAGACAATTGGCAGGATGATGAGATAGATTCTTCATTGGGACTGAGAGTTTCACATTATCAAGGTATGACAATGTATGTAGTATTTGACCCGGGAGGATGAGGACACTTCATAGATGAGTTGTATAGGTCTAGAGTGGAATAGACTGAGTGTCCAACTATAGCTCGAGACTATTTAGACGAGGACACATGATAAATGGTAGCATGTGTAGACACAAATATGTTTTGGTGACTTGGATGATGGACATGGATAGTAGTTCATTGGAAGGTCATGAATTGGAGAAGCATGATTATTTCCTTGGAGGATTACACGGTTCTTATACTATGGAAGCCATCGACACATGACTGGGGCACATAATTTGTTCTTGATATTCACAATGTCTTACTCAAGTATGTATGAGGAGCTTAGTAGGAGGACCAGACATGTATTACAAGGATATAGAGTAGTGGTATTCCATATGGAGTCAGGGGGTGTGTTGTGAGTGGAAAATGTGTTATGCATGCAAGGAGTGTGTTCTCAGCCTCAGGGATTGAGGAGTAGGACTATGTCATGTTGTTCGAGGATGGACATGTATTATTGGATGTTGAGTTGGTATTCCCAAGTTTTGGAAACATTTTGTGCAGGGGATCTGTGCACAAGAGATGTTGTGAGGGTTTGAGAGGATATTGATTGATTGTATTTAGAAGGAGACTTGGCTGGTGTCCAAAGAGGATACAGATGGTTTGAGTTTCATGACCATGGTCATTTTTCTTCATAGTGTCCATACTAGAGGGGAAGGGGAAGAAGGAAGTAGGCCTTGACAACAAAGGTTGATGAGGTTGTAGACAAGTTCGAGAGGGATATCTTTTTGGTCTCCACCCTTTCAGGTAAAATCTACAGTAGGGGGACTTATTTGGTGGATAATGAAGAATCTTTCCATATGTGATCCAAAAATGGAAGGATTAATTAACAAATTGACTTAATTAGATGCTCATATTTTATTAAAGAGATCATCCATTAATTAACCATGCTGCAAATAAGGGAATTAAATATCAATAAGAATGAGACAAAGACAACAAGAACTTGATAACAAAGTTCACCAATGTGTGGCTACTTCTTCGAGCCCGTTTCCAAGTGGAGGACCTCTATATTGATCTTCAAATGCTCAAGTTCTCATTAAAATGACTCTTTGATGTTACAAATAGGCTTTTGATCTGTTGTACAAGACCTCCTTGTGCATATGCACACATGCCTCAATAAACTCCTCTCAAAACATGACAAGATGCCCCTCAAAACATGAGAAATGGGCTCAAAAATCCAACTCTTCTTCACATTCCCTGCATACAAAGTACCCTCTAAAGCTCAATAAGCCTGGTTTATATATTTTTTAGGCTCATATGAGGAAGCCCAACTTCCCTCAATAATCTGGCCTCTTTTTGGGATCAAATCCCCCTTCAAATGGCCAAAATATCCTCAAAAATGCCCAATTTGGGCCAAACTATAGGAAAAAAACCCAACTGTGCATAAACAAATCAAAATAAGCCTAATAGCATTAGGCACGCACAAAAAAGTAGGTCACATGGTAACTAAGGTGGCCAAGTGCCAACCCTTTGGGCTACACGCTGGCCCCTAGTCCTCAAAACATGGTCATCTGGCGCTATGCAATGGGATCGTGCCTAATGCCCTGGTTATGGATCTGTAGAATATGATGGAGGGTTCTAACCAAATCACACCCCTTGATTTGATGGTTGAGTGGTTAGACAAATGCCTCGTTCCCTGGTTGTATGCCATGACAAGAAACCTCGCCACTTTACACCATAGAACCACTTTAATTATATTAAAGTGGGTTTTGACCCGTAACATAAGCTTTGGCACGTTGGCCAATGGTCCTCTCCCAATACTTTTCACTCAATTAAAGGTCATGGGATCGAAACCCATGAACTCCAACAACATTTGAACTACTAACCAATGATAGGGTGCCATGTGGCAACCCATGTTTGGGCCACGTGGCACCTCTTCATTTTCCTGCTTAATATGCCACTTGTCAACTTCTGAGTGGATCTTCCCTGTGCCTAGTCAACTACTCTTATGCTGCCACATGTCTCAATGCTACGTTAGCATGGTGATGTCATTTTGACATCATGCCGATGTCAGCATTGATGTTTTTTCCTGTTGACTTTTTACCTGTTTGGGAAAATGGTGAGAGTGTGATTACTCTCGCATACAATGTCTATTTGAGAAAGTAAATATATAGCAAGAATCAGTGCAATGAGTCATTCACAATGGAATTGGATTCATTGAATTCTGGGAACTTTCATTTTTGAGCATTTTCTAGACGTGAGGAGCCTCCTGGATCATTCCTCCGCACTTGGAAGCTTTTGGACGGCCAAAAGTCTGGTATCAGTTGGTAACTAAGTGAGGATATTGTTTCCTAACCTTTCCAGTCTCCATCCACTTGGCCTAACTTGGATTTGTTCCCTTTAATCCTACTCGAAGATACTCCACGTCGTCCCTCCGAGAAGTTCATAATCTTTTGTCCAAAATGGTGTCTTCCTGCAACTCATTCATTTATTCAGGATAAAAATATTCTATGGTAGGAATATGAACATTCTCTCCTTGATCCTCGATCATAGGAGGCTCATACAATCGCAATTTTCCCACATTTACAACTAAATAAATTTGCATATATGGAGGCAATTCTAACCGGAAAGCATTAGTACCAATCTTGTCCAAAATTTTGAAAGGACCATAACGAATTGGTTTAATCTTTTTACCTTCTCCTTATATCATTTCCTTGCTGATGTATAACCAGACTTGATCTCTTGCTTTGAACTGATGACCAACTCGATGCATATCATGCCTCGCTTTGTACTTGGCTTGGCTTTTCTCCAAGTGTTCTTGTATCGCCTAATGGATCAACTGGATCTGTTAAATGAACTTTGTAGCCCTGTCCACATCACCGTGTCCTTCTGCTGCAACGTATTTCCCAAAGACAAAATCCAAAGGAGACTTTGGCAAGTACCCCAAGCATGTTTCAAATGGATATCTTTGAGTAGAAGAATGCTTGGCTCGATTATACGCATGTTGTACATAACACAAATGTTCATCCCAAAACTTAGGATGTTTTTTGCAATATGTCTGAAGTAGATGTACTACTGTCCTATTCACCACATTTTTCTACCCATCCATCTATGGATGAAATGTTGTGCTCTTATTTAACCTAGTGTCCATAATTTCCGACAAGCTTGACCAAAATTTCCCCAGAAATCGGGAGTCTCGATCAGACACAATAGAAGTAGGTAACCCAAAATGAACCCATACATTTTCAAAGAACATTTGAGTTGTTTGTTTAGTTGTGACTTGTTTTTTACAAGGAATTAGGACACACATCTTGCTGAACCTATCCACAACTACATACAGGTAATCATGACCTTTTCTAGACATAAACAATCCCCCCACAAAATCCATAGATACACTTTCCCATGGTTTAGAAGGAATAGGAAGTGGAGTGTACAATCCTAGATTTTTATTACTTGGTTTGCTTATTGCATACATAGCGCATCCCTTTATGTACTTAGACACATTTTCATGCATTCGAGGCCAATAACAAAATCTTTGTAACTAAGCAATTGTTTTGTCTACACCAAAATGCCCTGCTATAATAGAAGTATGTGCCTCCCTGATGACATGGAATCTTTCACTTTCTAGAATACCAAATTTTCCCAAATGATACAAAAGTTTGTCTTTAATATGATAATTCAATTCTTCTGCTCTTGTACCATTACTTAAAGTTGCATAGACTTCCTTAAAATCTTTGTCCTCAACATATTGTTCAATGTAACTTTCATGAGTGATTGAATTGTGCTTAAGGATTGTAGCAATTGTACTACAAGGCCTAGATAGCATATCAACAACTTTATTATGAATGCCCTTTTTATATCTGATGACCAAGTGAAATTGTTGTAAAAACCTCATCCATCTAAAATGTCTTGATTGTTGTAGCTTAGTTTGTGATTGCAGATACTGTAATGATTGATGATCAGTGTGTGTTATTGTTTCTTTTCCCATTAAGTAATGTTTCCACTTATTAACACTTTGTACTAGAGCATACAATTCTTTATCATAGGTTGGATAGTTAATTATTGTTGTAGTAAAGGTCTCAAAATGATAGCATATGGGTTTTTTGTGCTGCATCAACACTTCCCCCATGGCATAGTCACTTGCATCGGTTTCAATTTCAAAAGATTGTTGGAGATCTGGAAATGCCAGGAAAAGAGCTACACTAATCTTTACTTTCAAAGTATCGAAAGCCTTATGTTGGATTCCTCCCCACTGGAATCCCCTTTTCACACTTGTCAAAGCATGTAAAGGTGTTTCAATTAGAGAGAAGTTTGCAATAAACTTCCTCCAATACTGTGTTTCTCCCATGAAGCTTCTTACTTCAATTACATTTGTAGGCTTTGTCCAATTTACAATAACCTCAACTTTAGAGGGATCAATCTTAATCTCTCCACCCCCTACAATGTAACCCACATATAAAAGAGATGTTTTTCCAAATTCACATTTTGACAACTTTACAAAAAGTTTCTCTCTTTGCAACACTGAAAGTATCTTCCTAACATGTTGAACATGATCTTCCCTGGTCCTACTGAAAATAAGAATATCATCTAAGTAGACTATTACAAATTCATCAATGAATGGCGTAAATGCATCATTCATAACTTGCATGAAAGTAGCAGGTGAGTTAGTAAGCCCAAATGACATCACTAACCATTCAAACAATCCCTATTTTGTTTTAAAAGTAGTTTTCCATATGTCTTGTTTAGAAACCCTGATCTGATGGTAACCACTTCTTAATTCTAACTTAGTAAAATAAACCACATGTTTTAGTTGATCTAATAAATCATCAATGCAAGGAAAAGGGTGATGATTTTTTACCATGATTTTTTTCAAGGCTCGAAAATCCATGCACTTGCAGCATGTGCCATATTTCTTTGGTGCCAGGATGATAGGTGACCCACATGGAGAAGCACTAGGTCTGATGACCCCCTGTTTAACCATCTCTTGTACCTATTTCTTTATGTCCACATTTTCCAAAACTGATAACCTGTACATGCCAATGTTAGGAAGAGGAACATCTCGCTGGAATTGTATCTCATGTTCAACTTGTCATTTTCGAGGTAATCCTTTTGGGATTTGAAATAACTCATCATAGTTAGAAACAATTCTAACTAAATCATCTTTTATATTTGTATCACAATCTTTGAAAATACCAATTATGACAGTGTCTTTAGATTTTACCACCATTAAGAGATATCTCTTACTAACATTTACAATCCTCTTCATCTATCCTGAGTTGATTAGTGAAAGATTCAATTTCTTCTAATGATCCCTTACAATATATCCTTTTCCATATTTAGTTAATGGATACGTATTGTCTTCATGATAGAATATTTCTTTTATATCATACAAATATGGACTCCCAAGTACAATACCATATATATCTAGTGGAACCACATCCAACTCAACCTCATCTATGAACTGTGAATTAATCACAAACTTTAGGACACATTGTCTATCCACTTACAACTGATTATCATTATGAATCCATCCTAAAGGATATGGTTTCTTATGAGGTTTAGTGATTAATCCCAACTTTTTAACCATTGCTTCTGATATCAAATTTACTTGTGAGCCACTGTCAAATAGAGTATCATTTTTTGTACATTTGGAAATTACTCTTATATGAAACAAATTTGTTCGTTTGACCTCATCAACTTCATTATCAACTTTTAAAGACTAAATTGAAGAACTTATACTAGCTTCATAATTTTTACCTTTGATTCCCGTGACTGTGACCTTTGTCTCATCTCTTGAATCTGACCCCAAATCGGTTTGAGTTGTTGCAATCGTCTTTGGTTTTCCTTTTTTCCCGAACTTTGTTGGTTTCAACTCTGGGTGAAGGATCCAACAACGATCCTCAGTATGGCCTTATTTCTTGCAATGAGTACATGTAGGTTTTTCCTTCTTCACTGTATTAGTTTTCTCCCCTTTGAACTTCTCCTTACCTTTGCCTTTGAATTTTCCTTGAGTAGGTTTAAATGGTTTTACAAAATCAACATTTACATTCTTTCCTCTAGATTCAAGATGAGTTTCTTGCACACACACCTCATCTAAACTAGTTGGATTAAACATAATAATGGTATGTCGTAAATAACTATGAAAACCACCTATATACTTAAGCAATGTCTCTTGAGTATCCAATGGTATTCCCAACAATAAATCTCTTTTACGAAACTCTTGTGAATAACTTTCAACAATTTGTCCTTTTAATTGTCTAAAGTTCTACCATGACATAATAGCTTGTTGCAAGTAAGCTAGAGGAAAAAATTGTTTTTGTAAAGCAGATGTAAAATCAAGCCATGAAGAGAGAGTCTTACCAAACTTATTAAGAACATGTTTTGTTCTGCTTTCCCACCACACAAGGGCGGTACCTCCCATCTTGAGACTAGAAAGATGGATCATAGTCTCCTCATCTATGATTCTCTGTATCCTGCAATACACTTCAATTTGTCTTATCCAATTATCTAACTTTTCTACATTTAGTTCTCCATCATATAAACGAAATTCAAACTTAACATCAAGTTTTAACAAAGGCATATTAGACTTATGCTTGTGTGTTTGTTTTTTTATGGTAGTTGTTGTAGAATGAGAACTAGCATTTGAAGTATAACTGGAAGAAGAAGGAGAAAATGGTGGTGAAGGTGGCGTTGGAGGAGGCCTTGAAGATTCTCCTTTCCCTTCATGTTTACCCTTCATAAAAATATCTCCCTAAACTAGTTTCTTTCTCTCCAAGAAATCCTCATATAGCACTTTGACCATTTCTGACATGGAGAAAAGTGCATCTTCAAGCTTCTTGGTTCGTGGAGAAATTTTTCCTTCTTAAGCCATTCTTTTCTTCCTTCTTAATCTCAGGAATGAATTCAGCCAATGATACTTATCCTCTCTAAGATTTGGATCTTGTGAGCATCCAACCTTGTGTTGAGTTGTGAAAAAGGTACAAATATCCTCCTTATTCTCATGGTTTATGATATAATCTTAATTGACCTTTCTGTTAATTAGGAATAATTAGGATAGGAAATGATTAAAATGTCTTCTAGAAATATTATTGAGTAATATTAGATAAATTCTAATATTTAGTTGGAATTGTTTGATTTTGTTGTAGGAATGGATAAATATTGTCAAATCCAAGATAGTTAAGGAGATTTTGAAGATGCGTAGGCTATTGGAGGTCAAAGACATTAGGCACAAAGCAGTTTTGAGAAAGATTGATTCTCTATTTTGTAAATTTATAAATAGTAAAAGAAATCTTGAGGATCTCTCGATCCTCATGATAGCTTAATTTACCCATATCATTGTAATATATAGAGGGTAATGAATCCTAGAAAAGATCATCTAAGAATTTTATCCAAACATTCAGAATTCAAAATTGCTCTGCGAAAGTAGTCTTTTGTAAATGTTGTACCAGTCATGGAATTAATAGAATCTTTTGGTGTTTTCACCATTCTTGCATACCAAGTTTCTAGTAGCAGTGCTTCTGAGAAATGAGGGCCCAATCTAAAGGAGTTACTGTCTCAATCTGTAATTGTATCAGTTTGATTTACGTTCTTTGACTTAAATATCTTTTGCAATAGTTAAGATAAATGCATGTGTGTGTTGATGTTTTTATATTATAAATTCTTACAGAAGATAGATGTTTCATCTGAATCTTATCGATTTATGTTTCAGTTTACATTGTTGTATTTTACTTCTTTACAGTTCTTCTCCATTTCATACGCGTTGTTCCTTTCGCTTAAATTAGCATTTGATGTCCCTTTCACTTAAATTAGCATTTTTTGTTCCTTTCGATTAGATTACATTTGTTGTTCCTTTCGATTAGATTATATTTGTTGTTCCTTTCGATTAGATTGCATTTTTTGTTCCTTTCAATTAGATTATATTTTTTGTTCTTTTCGATTAGATTACATTTGTTGTTCCTTTTCACAAAAATAGTAATTCGTTGTTTCCTTTCCAGCAAGTTGATTAATAGTTGATAGATTAGTTCTGCAAGTATTTTCCTAGATTCGATTATTTCTTCTTAGTAGATGAATTCAATAGATTAGTTGATTCCTTTAATTCACAACATGTTATTAATCAGATTTCAATTTTGTTAAGTAAGATCTTAGTTTCAGAACCCTTAATGAACATGTGAGGAACTTGATTGTCGATAAACTTAGATTTGATTTAACTACATGATTTTAGCCTCTACATCTATCTGCATAGACTTTGTTGATATTATTGAAACAAAAGATGAATCTTCGGGTTGATAACCAAATGTTAAACTAAGGATTTTTTAGGACATATTTAGAGCCCAACATTTTGGCACCGTTGTCGAGGAGAGTGTCAAAGATAGCACAGATTGTGTCTCTGAAGGGTGAGGTATTGAAAACTGAAGGTAAGAACCTACATGTGGAATAAGTAAAATGATTATGCCAACACCTACCTTCAATTGATGCATAGAGGTCACATAGGTACTTAGAATTTTGTGTGAAGTGTTTATGACTAAGAAGAAAGAACCTGAAAAACCAAAACCCCTACCAAAAATTACAAAATCCCAGGGCCCGATGGCCCCTGGAAGAAGCACTCTCATAGACGAAATCATACAAGAGAGGTTCTACCTGAATCCCCTAGGCAACAAATTCACCAACTTCATCCCATGTTGAGGTTGATAGAAGAACTAAAGGGACTAAACAAATTTTTCAAAATACAAATCTTCCACCTCTCAACCCTTTAAACAAGGGAAACTCTTGTAATATGGAGGAAGGAGAAGGGGAGACTAGCAGGGTTGCTAAGGAAAACCCATCACCACCACCTGATCCTAGATCTCCTATGATAGGAGAAGGTATACCGAAAATCCCAGATAGAGGTAGTGTGATTAAATCCCCTAGGGGATCAAGTAATCAATCACCTCGAATAGATCACCCAGGACAAGAAAGTACTGAATATTATTAGCACATTTTTTACCAAATGGCACAACCAAATCAACCACGAGCCCAAAATTCCACTTTGGAATATCTGATAGTTGATCCAATTGCTAATGCTCCCATGAAAGCAATCCCCTTACAAAACCTGACAACCTTTCATGGATTAATTTTAGAGGACCTTGATGCATTCTTATTCGAATTTGATGTCCTATGTATAGGTTATGACTATACCTCTGAACCCCAAAAAGTGAAGTTGTTCCCTTCCACTTTTAAAGGAGAAAATTTTCTTTGGTTTATGGGATTAGGAGGAGGAACTGTAAATTCATGGGATGAAATTAAACAAGCCTTCTTGACAAAGTATCATGATTATTGTAGAACCAGGGGTCTAAAAGATGAAATCTTTCAAATGACTGCAAAGGAAAATGAGACATTAGAAGAATATGTTAAAAGGTGTCAATACAATTTGCAAAGATCTACTTATGGTACATTACCAAGTGAGGTACTCAAAGCCACTTTGATAAAATGAATGAAGGATGAATGGGTAGAAACATTGAATTTAATGGGGAAGAGTGATATTTATCAAGAAACTTATGATAACATTGTCCAATTATGCATCAGGTGCTCATGTGGAAGTACACGGACCAGATCAGGGATGCAGGATCCCCTCACCAGAAATAGAAATATTACCAGCAGGGGTGTTACCCAAGCAGAATTTGGTAATCTCTTAGAAAAATTCAAAACTGGCATTCTCAGCACTTTGACTACACAATTGGATGTCTTATACGCTAAACAGAAACAAGCTGAAGCATAACAGACCTTGGTCATATTTTGCTACCGATGTAGAAAGAAACATGGTTCGAGGGAATTCCCTTTGGATGTGGTTTGGGTTTACACCATTTGTGCCAAAGATCATGCAATGAATAAATGTCCATCGCTCTTAGGACTAAAAGTTGTCTTTAGAGAAGAAGAAAAGGAAACAGAACCATTATATCTGATGGCTTAGCATCACCAATGGTAGGCCCGTCCTCCAGGTACACTATAGGATCCCTCTTCTTTCTTTTATGGGAAGTATAATCAGCAGCAAAATTATGGAAACACGTGGCATGACCAATCATTTGCTAACCCCACCTGGGAGTCCCAGCAATATCCAACTGCAAATCCCACTTGGCCAAATAAACCAGTTGCAAATCCCACCTGACAGAATCAACCAGTTGCAAATTCCAACTGGACTAACTCGCAATACCCTACCTCATCTTGGAAAAATTCAAACAACAACCCCTATCCTTCATAGTGGTCCAACATAGCTGCCCAAACCCCCAATTGGACCCAAAATTGGCATCGCCCCATGGGCATGACCAATCAACCCATGGGTATGGTCCCTCAAAGTCAACCCACTTTACAAGCTCCACTCCAATTACCCCATAACCCTCAACTACAATTGCACCCCCAATTACCATCTCAACCCCACCCAAATCCTAATAATAGACCAACCCAGCTTGTGTATATTATTGAGAATGTGGATGGGGAAATCAACTTTGTAGGGTGAAATAAACTCTGGTTGAGGTCATAGCACTTAATTTCTCCTGAATAAAGTAACATCCACCAAGAGCATGAGAATGAAAATAATATACAACCAACAATAATACCCTCGGCTATGGTCATAATGGAAGAAACAAAGCAGGGACGAAATGCAGTCGAACAACAGAATCCTGATGAGGATTTAACGCCTCCTCTCTCATTCCCCGAAAGGTTGATGATAGAAAAACCAGCTGTGTATCCTAACTTTGACATCGTAGGGGAACTCAAGAATATATATGTTAAGATTCCACTCCTGCAGGCTCTATAAGACATCCAAATTTATGCAAAGACAATTAACGAATTATGTGGGAAGAAACCTATTAGGAAAGTTAAAAATTCATCATCAACTGTTCACATGGTAGGATCCTTGTCTGATATCATTTTAGGTAGACAGGAACCGGTCAAATATGCAGACCCAGGGAATCAGATAGTAACAGTTCAGATACAGGGCCATTCTTTTCCAAATAAACTAGTGGATTTGGGGGAAACCATTAACATCGTGAGCATCAAGACATGCAACACCCTGGGTTTCACCTATTTCGAACCTACCCCAATTATGTTACAATTGGTTGATCGATCAGTGGTTAAACTAGTTGACACATTACAGGATATAGCAATTTTAGTCAACTCTTGGGAATATCCAGATGACTTCCTCATTATCAACCCAAGAAGTGGACTTGATGGGCATCCATTAATACTGGGAATACCATGGATCGCAACAGCAGATGCATGCATAGGATGTCACATGGGAAACATGAAAATTGCTAGAGGAGGTGCTACAAATAACCTCATCCTATATGCTCCAACTAAACCAAGCCCATCCATCATACATCCACAGTTTCCACCACCTAGATATCCAGAAAAGTATCTACAATATCCTCTCATACTGGAAGAATCTCTCACATTCAAGAACCAACTAGAATATGATGTGATTAGTATCTTCATTAACAGCCTAGCCGTTATAAGTAATCCAATATGCCAAATGCTAAAAGTTGTTCTAGATAAGGAAGCACAGGGAGATATGCTGGAAGAATTGATGGAACAACAAATCCCCACTACCATTGTCCATAATAGAAAATCAATTGAGATTGCAACAGGTTTTTGAATATTAATGCTAATTTAAATGAGCAAAAACAACAAAAATTGATTCAGATCCTTTCTAAATATCAGAAGGATTTTGCTTGGGAGTATCCTGACATGAAGGGCATTGATCTTCAACTCTGCACACATCATATTTATATTGAGAAATATGTCCAACATATCTAAAAACCCCAAAGAAGATTTAATCCTCACCTCAGGGGCGTTGTTAAAGAATAATTACAAAAATTGTTGGATGTAGATTTTATATATCCTATTTCAGATAGTCGGTGGGTTTCCCAACTAGTGATCATTCCCAAGAAGAACGGGAAATGGAGAATCTGTGTAGACTACCAAACACTCAACAAATATACCTAGAAGGACCACTTCCCCCTACCCTTCATTGAACAGGTCCTTGATACTTTATCAGGGAAGGATTTTTTCTCCTTCCCAGATGGTTTTTGTGGCTATAATTAGATCCAGATTATTCCGGAAGATCAAGGTAAAACTACATTCACATGTCCCTAGGGTACCTTTGCATACAGAGTATTTCCCTTTGGATTATGTAATTCTCCAACCACATTCCAGAGGGCCATTCTGAGCATCTTTTTTGATCTAATTAATGAAGTCCTTGAAGTTTACATGGACGATTTCACCCCTTATGGTGATGACTTTGATCAATCTCTAAACAATCAAGAGAAGGTAATGGAACGATGCATTGCTACCAAGTTATTTTTAAGTCATGAAAATGTCATATGATGATGACTGAAGGTGTGGTACTAGGGAATTATATTTCTGCAAATGGAATCAGGGTAGACCCAACAAAAATAAAGGTAATCCTTAATTTGTCTACACCATGTACACAAATTGAGGTACGTAGTTTCCTTGGCGCTTCAGGATACTATCACAGATTCATGGAAAATTTTGCAAGAACTGTTGCACCTTTACATGCTTTAACTGGTAATGTGGAATTTCAGTGGTATGATAAGTGTGATGTGGCATTCAGAGGACTTTAAAAAGATGGTTTCGACAACACCGATTCTGAGAGGACCAAAATGGAAAATACCATTCCACATCTCCACAGATGCATCAGATATCACCATAGGCGCTATCCTTGGACAAGAATAATACAAGAAACCTTATGGTATTTATTTTATTAGAAAAAATCTTACTCCCACTAAATTAAATTATACAGTAACAAAAAAAGAATTTTTAGCCATTATACATGCTATTAATAAATTTCATCACTATATAAACTGGATATCCAATTATTCTGTATATTGATCATTCTACTATTAAATATTTAGCTAATAAACATATTAATAATGGACGAGTTATTCGATGGTTATTACTATTGTAGGAATTTGACATTACCATCAAGGATCGACCCGGAAGAGAGAATCTTGTTGCATACTTCCTGTCTCGCGTACCCAAAACAAATGATTCTTTGATAGTTGAATACCAATTTCCAGATGAACATTTGTTCATTGTCACTATTAAGCCACCTTGGTACATTGATGTGGCAAATTATCTAGCAGCTAGGAAACTACCAGCACACCTATCATCAAGGGAAAGGAAATCGATCGTTCAACATAGTGCATGACTCACCTGGATTGGTGGATATATTTTCCACACAGGGGTTGATCTTCATATCCGAAGACGTGTAAGAGATGACGAAATATACGACATACTGAAGGCAAGTCATGATGAGCCCTGTGGTGAACATTTTGCAGACCGCAGGACTCGGCATAATATTTTATAGATGATCTATTATTGGTCCTCAATATTCAAAGATGCAAATAAATATGTCTAGACCTGTGACAGTTGTCAAAGGATGGGTAGACCAGGCCAAGCTGATGAAATGCCCTTGCAAGCACAAGTAGTCGCAAAACCTTTCAAGAGATGGAAACTAGACTTTTTTGGCCCCTTCAACCCAAAATCAAACCAGAAGGCCTATATACTAGTTGCAATAGACTACATGACCAAATGGGTAGAGGTAGAAGCCTTGTCAAACGCAACAGAGGAAGCAGTTATTAAATTTCTTTTCAAATTATTTGTACACTATGGATTACCCAGGGAAGTAATCACTGAAAGAGGGTCGCAATTTATATCCCATAGAATCATAACCACCCTAAGCAGTTATCATATTAAACACAGAGTTACTTCCCCATACCACCCCCAGGAAAACGGGAAAGTATAGAGTACCAATAAAGTCTTGGAGGCAATTGTGAAAAAAACAGTCTCAACAAACCATCAGAATTGGGCAATCGAGCTCCCAAATGCCTTATGGTCTTATCATACAATGTGGCGTAACACCACTGGATACTCTCCTTATCATTTGTTCTATGGTAAAGAACCTATATTTCCAATTGAGTTTGAGATCAAGACTCTAAGGATGGCATAGGATATTGGACTGGATCTTACAAAGGCACATAAACAACACCTACAACAACTCAATTAGTTGGACAAAGCATGCATGTCCACCCTACAGCGCACAACTAATATTTAGCAACAGAGAGATATATGGCACGATAAACATATCAAGAAGAAATCCTTCCAGAAATGTGATCAGGTGCTTCTCTATGATTCCAGATTTTAGGATTTTCCTGGAAAATTACAGACAAGGTGGTTGGGACCGTATGAAATTAATGAAGTTCATGATAATGGCACTATCATATTAGTTACCATCGATGGGTATGGTTCTCCTTTTCTGGTAAATGGACATCGGCTATGAATCTACCATCAACCGCCTTCAAAAGAATCCTTCTGCCAAGAAGTAAGTAAGGACCCTATTGTTCAGATTCTAGATGGTTGGGAAGGTAACCCAACAACTTCAACTTCATAAATGATGATTTTTATCAGCACTATACATATTGTATATAGCTTTCTTTATAGATTTGATTGAGTTTTTACTTTTTACTTTTTAGGAAATTCACTTGAGATAATAAGAACTATAAAAGATGACTATAATGAATATGATTAACACTCTTTTTTGTTCCTTTCTCCTATCTCACATTGTAAAAAATCATCAAATGTAAACCTTGTTTTCACAAAATATGAATATGTCATGTTCCGCAGCAAAAATCAAGCAACTGTAATAAATGACTGACGCTAACAAACCATCCAACACTTTGATTATTGAATAAACCTACCCATAAATATTGAATGAATTTAGTTGATGACTAATCAATCCTAGATTCACTAAAACATAAATGTCTATGGGAGGTTTACAATCACTTAATTAGATGGTTAAAAATATTTGTTGGAGTCCATTTGAAACGGAACAACTGTTGTTCCCTTTGTGCGATTGTTATTCCCTTTGCGCGTAGTTGTCGTTCATTCGAATGGAAAAATTGTTGTTCCCATTGTGTGAGTGTTGTTCCCTTTGCACGGAGTTTTCATTCATTCAAACGGGACAACTGTCATTCCCTTCGTACGATTGTTGTTCCCTTTGCATACAATCGTCGTTCATTTGAAAGTAACAATTTATGTTCCTTATGTTACACTGTTGTTCCCTTTATAGTGCTTGTTGTTCCTTTATTCGATAGCGTTGTTCATTCGAAAGGAACATCTATTGTCCCTTCTACGTTTTTCTTATTGTTGTTCCTTTTTCTCAAAAGTCATGATTCTTTTTGAACAAATCATGCCATTATTACGTCAGTCACTCCTTTGGGTATGACCTTCACTAATCCATTTTCATTAGAACTAGTTCTGATTTGCCATTTTGTGTAGATCATTTAACATACCTTAGCGAACTATTTTTGGATTAATTTCTCCGAATCATCTTAAAAATTGTTCACAATTCATTAACCACCATAATTCGTTTATTTCCCCTATATATCTACATATACTTGAATGATAATTGCTTTCATATCATAATAAGGAATCTCAAACACATTCTTACTTGGAATTCTTACACTTCTTACACCATCCCTTACTCTTAAGGAGTAGGTGAGCCTCCCTTGATAGAGCCTTTAAAAAAAATAAAAATAAAAATAAAATAAAGTTTTTAATAAATTAATAAACTTCTCCCACAAAGGATAAGGGGTCTCATCACTATCATCAGATAATAACATAAGTGACATTGTCACTATGGCTACCACACCAAGGCAATGGCCTTTGGCATTTTTTTTTTCAAAGGACAAGAGGTCTCATCACAAGCCGACTTGTTCACTTAGGTTACGATATAGTGAGTGGAATTATCATCATCTGGATACCAAACCAGGATAATGGTATTCTTGGAAAAATACAATTCAAACTTTTTATTAAGGATATAGGCTCATCTATGGGTTAAAAGGAAACTCTGTTGAGGCTATGGACGCCTACTGGCACCAGTGGCTCTGCCTGTGGTATCAAATTTTATCTTAAATATGCCAAGTTTTAGTGTGTTCCTAGATTTCCTTTTCTAAAGAATGAGGCTATCATTTCATTTATATCCAATAAACAAGGGAAAGTAACAACGTTATGATATGTGGAATATTTCTAAAACATGTGAACAAATTTAAAATTATTCAGAATCTTTTTCCTCAAATGATTTTTAACATAGGTATGTCAGTTTGAATTTCCCACACAAAGTGATGATTGTTCATAATGATTGCTAAAGTAATTTTTGAAAAGTTATTAATGATTGTCTTTCCAAGCGGCGGCGGCAACATAGTAATCAGAACTGACCAGAACTATATGCCATTATTACACTCATACATTTTGACGGTCAAGGTCAAACTTTCCATTTATGGGTGGAATATACTCTGCACATTTACTGATAGATTACAATGAGTGCAGTAAATGAGAAAAAAACACATTTTTTATACACAATGTTGTTTTATCTTTGCTATTTCTATTGTTTCAAAAGCTGGTTGAGTTAAGCTGCAACAAGGAATGATAGCCATCCTCACCTACTCACAGAAAACATGGGTGGCTAAAGTCTGCATCCAGAACCCACATTAATACAAGTAACTGAGCACACAAGAGCAATATTACACCATCTGGGGTGGACAAAGTACCTCAACTAGTTCCAAGGATATGACACGAACATCACGCTCGATTTTTTCGAGAATTTGCAGGGAGGATTCTCTATGTTCGGAACATATGAATCCTGGTCACTGCAGAAGTCATAGCAGAGGTTACAGGACCCCCCAACACAGGCATATAGTGGACTGGGAAATATACAATGCTCAAAGAGGCTGTGGAATATTATGTAGACCCCGAAGAAGAACTTGATAAAAAGGGGAAGGGACTCAACCCCACCTCCCTCAACGAACTATGGAGGGAGATGGTAGGAACAATACAGAGGTACATCACCTATGATGGAATGTATGATGTGGTGCAATCCTGCCACCTCAAATTGCTAGCAGTGCTCAAACAAAGGTTAGTAATCAATTTATCATTTTTTCTAAATGCCATGTTACATGAGGTTGCTGCAAGAAATCAAAAGGACAAGGATCTTGTTACTATAATTATCCACCATGGACTCATAAAACTGGTAGTAAACAAGGCCCTGAGCCAAACTCAAATAACCTGGGGTGATCTAATAGAGGCCAATAGGCCTCTACAACTGGAACAACCTGAATTACATCATGAAAACCCACCATAGGGAATTGAGGCAGCACGGGAAGAGGGAGACACCGCCCAAATGGAAGTTCCATTACCCCAGCCTGAAATTGAGGCAGGATGGGAAGGAAGAGCCAATACCCAAGTGGAAGTTCCATCCTCAGCCAGAGAAGGAGGCATACCCCATGCAACTGGCAGAAACTCAGACCTCACTATAAGAAACTTCAAAGAAAAAGAGAAAAGGGACAATTGTTGTTCCTGAAAATTCTACTAAGGAAAGAAGAAAAAGAAAAAGGATAGCACAACCTAGAGAAACCCAAAAAATGGATCAGACAAGATAGCCTTTACAGAACAATACTTAGGGAAATATACAACCATCACTCGAACACCTCACAGCACAGTTCCTTAAGGTTTATGAAATCGATATGGCTCAAGTTCTAGGGAATTTAGGGACATCAATTGACAAAGACACAAACAGGTCTGAGGAACACCACGAACTAGCTTCATCTTCAAACCCCACTTTGGACCCCCCTGACATATAAATGACATTTCCTGAATATTCAGAAAAACCCGAGATAAACAACCCTGTACAATAGATAGAACACACAGAGGAAAAAGGGGAACAGTCATTGGCTAATAAAGATGAGGAAAACCCTGACATTCCTCATAAACAGAAACTAGAAGGAAAGAGCCACAATAAAATCAAAATATTGAAATAGGATAACAAGCTGTTGAAAAAGAGGGTTAAAAAAATCAAAGTACTAAGACAAAAAGTTGGTAAACTCAAAGAAATAATTAAGGAATTGAGGAAACAACTGGAGCAAGCTGATAAGTCCTATAAAAGGAAGAAATCCAAAAGGCCTAGAACACAGGGAAGAAACCCACTTCTTAGGAAGAAAGTCCATACAAGTTCTATTGGGACACAAACAAAGTTGCATACCCCTGCAGAAACAACATAAATGGAAGCTCAAATAGAGATTCCAGCAATAAAAGGAACAATTTCTCAACCTGAGGAAGTGATTCCCACAAATTTTCCTTCTCCTTTGGAGACCATTGATGTAGAAACCCAGACAGATGTCCCATCAACAGAAGAGACAGCCTGTCAGACTGAGGAAGCATTTTAGTCTTTTGAACAGAGTGTTGTCATTAACAAGTTAGAGGAAGAGCTAGTGCAAGCCCAACAAGCCTTGACTCAAAGCATAGATGAAATGGTAACCATGGAAGACCATCAAAGAGTTGTTAAGAAAATTAAATCCAGGTTAGCAATAGAAAATGAGACTTATGCCAAGCTAACCAGGGCTCAAGGGAAGGTAAAGAAGGTACAAGGCCAATTGGATAAAGATTTGGAGCAAATCAAAGAAATTTTCTCTATCTATTCTGACATAGTGCCCTATAGGTATCCTCCTACCAATTATACTTTGTTTTTATTGGAACGTTATTTGTTATTGAGGATAAAAGATATAAGGGAATGAAAACCATTTGAGTTCACTACTATTTTTGAGTTTGTTTCATGCTTTAGAGAACAGGAAGAAGGAGTGAAATACTTATTGTGTGAGTTGTACCTCCATAACTTCATCATGGGAGAGAACATAAACGATATCCCTATTCCTTTCATTCGAGATATACAGTTTCAAGAATTTTTTTCTTTTACCAAGAATCAAACTAGGTGGGATAAAGCACACAAGGTTTTTATGAAAAGAGAGACTAGATTATACCTATGGACCAGAGGAGAGCCCCCTAAATCCTTTACAACCATTATGCAGCACATGACATTCATGAAGAGGGAAGGGGTTGTAGACTCTTTAGCTCCTCTCCACCGACAGGTTGTATGTTCAGGTCTACCCTATTTTAGGGAACTTAAATAAGAATCTCTCGCTGCTTCCAAATTGAAATGGGACTCCTCCCCAAAGGAAGTCAAGACTAGGGAACCCTTTGGTTTCAAAAAAAAAATTCTATCTACCTTCAGAGTGGAAAGGTATACCAGAATGATCATGGATGAAGGACCTGCCTAGATTGGGTGCAGATTTAGTCCTCCCATTATTTTATACCATCCAGAAGAATAGAAAAGTGATTATCAGATTAATAGGAAGAGAGAAGAAGCTACCTTTGAAGAGCTCAGATGCAAGAATGGGTTCATAGAACCTGGTGAACTGACCTCTCCTCCCTTTAGCCTCACTTCTTTACCTGTAAAATCTTTCCTTGCATGAGGACATGCAAGAAGGTAAGATGGGGGGTGTGTTGAGTTGTGAAAAAGGTACAAATATCCTCCTTATTCTCATGGTTTATGATATAATCTTAATTGAGTTTTATGTTAATTAGGAATAATTAGGATAGGAAATGATTAAAATGTCTTCTAGAAATATTATTGAGTAATATTAGATAAATTCTAATATTTGGTTGGAATTGTTTGATTTTGTTGCAGGAATGGATAAATATTGTCAAACCCAATACAACTAAGGAGATTTTGAAGATGCGTATGCTAATGGAGGTTGAAGACATTAGACACAAAGCAATTTTGAGAAAGATTCAATCTCTATTTTGTAACTTTATAAATAGTAAAAGCAATCCTGAGGATCTGTCAATCCTTAGGATAGCTTAATTTACCCATATCATTGTAATATATAGAGGGTAATGAATCCTGGAAAGGATCATCTAAGAATTTTATCCAAGCATTCAGAATTCAGAATTTCTCTGCGAAAACAGTCTTTTGTAAATGTTGTACCATTCATGGAATTAATAGAAGATTTTGGCGTTTTCACCATTTCTGCATACTGAGTTTCTAGTAGCAGTTCTTTTGAGGACCAAGGGCCCAGTCTAAAGGAGTTACTATCTCAATCCGTAATTGTATCAGTTTTATTTCCGTTCCGTGACTTAAATATCTTTTGCAATAGTTAAGATAAATGCATGAGTGTGTTGACATTTTTATATTGTTTTCTTACAAAAGATAGGTGTTTCATCTGAATGTTATAGATTGTTGTTCCAGTTTCCATTGCTATATTTTACTTCTTGACAATTCCTCTCATTTTCATACACGTTGTTCCTTTCTCTTAAATTAGCATTTGTTGTCCCTTTCGTTTAAATTAGTGTTTGTTGTTCCTTTCGATTAGATTACATTTGTTGTTCCTTTCGATTAGATTATATTTTTTGTTCATTTCGATTAGATTATATTTGTTGTTCCTTTCGATTAGATTAGATTACATTTATTGTTCCTTTTCACAGATATAGTAATTTGTTGTTTCTTTTCCAACAAGTTAATTAATAGTTGATAGATTAGTTCTGCAAGTATTTTCCTAGATTAGATTATTGATTCTTAGTAGATGAATTCAACAGATTAGTTATTTCCTTTGATTCATGACATGTTATTAATCAGATTTCAATTATGTTAAGGAAGATCTTAGTTTCATAACTTTTAATGAACATGTGAGGAACTTGATTGTCAATAAACTCATATTTGCTTTAACTACACGATTTTAGCCTCTACAACTATCTACATAGACTTTGATGATATTATTGAAACAAAAGATGAATTCTCAGGTTGATAAATTAATGTTAAACTAAGGTTTTTTTAGGACATCTTTAGAGCCCAACATCCAGCACTTGTTAAACCCTCCAAAACAACCAAGGCTATGATACCAAAAATACTTGATCCAAAAATGGAAGGATTAATTTACAAATTGACTTCATTATATGCTCATATTTGATTAAAGAGTTTATCCATTAATTAACCATGCTGCAAATCAGAGAAGTAAACATCAACAAGAATGAGACACAGACAACAAGAACTTGATAACGGAGTTCACCAATGTGTGGCTACATCTCCAGGCCTACTTCCAAGTGGAGGACCTCTTTATTGATATTCAAATGCTCAAGTTCTCACTACAATGGATCTTTGCTATTAAAAATAGGATTTTGATATGTTGTACAAGACCTCCTTGTGTAGATGCACACATGCCTCAATAAACTTCTCTCAAAACATGACAAGATGCCCCTCAAAACATGAGAAATGGGCTCAAAACTACAACACTTCTTCACATTATCTGCATACAAAGTACCCTCTCAAGCTCAATAATCCTGGTTTATATATTTTTTAGGCTCATATGAGGAGGCCCAACTTCCCACAAGAATCTTTCCTCTTTTTGGGATCAAACCCCCCTTCAAATGGCCAAAATATTCTAAAAAATGCCCAATCTGGGCCAAACTATAGGAAAAAGACCCAAGTGTGCATAAAAAAATCAAAATAATCCCCATAGGGTTGGGTGCACGTGCAAAAGTAGGTCACATGGTAAATAAGGTGGCCAAGTGCCAGCCCTTTGGGTTGTGGTGGCCCCTAGCCCTCAAAACATGGTCATGTGGCGTTGTGCAATGGGACCGTGCCCCTCATATTGTGTCTAAACCCCTGGTTATGGATCTGTAGCATATGGTGGAGGGCTGAAACCAAATCACACCCCTTGATTTGATGGTTGAGTGGTTAGACAAACACATCATGCCCTAGTGCCACTTTACACCATACAACCACTTTAATTATATGAAAGTGGGTTTTGACACATAACATAAGATTTGGCACGTTGGTCAGTGGTCCTCTCCCAAGACTTTGCACTCGATTAGAGGTAATGGGTTTGAAACCCTTGAACCCCAACAAATTTTAAACTACCAACCAGTGATAGGGTGCCATGTGGCAGCCCATGTCTAGGCCATGTGGCACCTCTTCATGTTCCTTTTTAAAATGTCACTTGTCAACTTCTGAGTGGATCTAACCCATACCCAGTCAACCGTTGTTGTGATGCCACATGTCTTAATGCTACGTCAGTATGGTGATGTCATGCTCATGTCATCATTGAGTTTTTTGCATGTTGACCTGTTGACTTTTTACATGTTTGGGAAAACAGTGAAAGTGTGATAACTCTCGCATGCAACGTTTTTTTGAGAAGTAAATATATGGCCAGAATCATCACGACGAGCCAGTCGCAATGGAATTGGTTTCATGCAATTTCGAGAACTTTCAGTTTTGTGCATTTTCTAGACCTGAGGAGCCTCCTGGATCAATATGACAGGAACTAGAGAGTTTTTTTACACTTTCATAGAGACTAGATTAGAAGAGTGTGTGGATCTTGGCACAGGAGTCAATCATGTAGTACGAGGATTTGGTACAATATCATTTCGATTGGATTCAAGAGAGGTATTGAGGGTGTCAAATGTGTTATATGCGTAGAACTCAGGAGTAGTATTCTAATAGTCTCAGAGATTGAGAGAAAGGGGTACAACATGTTATTTTGAGTTAGACAGGTGTTTTTTATACCCAAAATATCTATCTTCAAAGTATAAGTGGTTCTTGGAGTTAGAGAGGGCTAGCCTATGCATGTTATGACCAGAAAGAGCATAGATATAGATGAGGAGGAGCTGGTAGCTCCACCAGTGGTGAGGTGGGTGGCCCCACCAGTAGCACAACTACAGAGGGAGAAAGTAGCTCCATGAGTGGTGAGGAAGGTGGCCCCACCAGTAGTAATAGCTCAAAGGGAGCCAAAGTTCAGAGGGAGTCAGACCTCAGTAGTTAGTAGGGAAGATAAACCTCCCATGACTATGTAGAGGATAGCGAAAAAGGAGCAAGTAGATTCGAAGGTTGTGTGGACTCAGAGGGAGTCAGGAGACTCAAAGGGAGTTAGGAGGACCAGAGGGAGTCTGAATTTAGAGGAAGTCAGGATGCTCATACAAAGTCTGACTTCATAGGGAGTCAGGAGCCTCAAAGGGAGATTAAGTCACTTAGTGGGAGCCAACCTTCATGTCTAAATGGGAGAGAGGCATATTCCAAGACTTTTAGGTAGGTTTCATGGGTTGATATGGACATAAAGGAGGTTCAGAAGCAAGAGGATTCTAAGAGAAGGGTGTCTTCCAGGATGGGATCATATAAGAAAATGAGATTTTCTTCAGTGGCATAGGGAGAAGCCAATTAGACAGATTGGAGAGCCGTTGTGGTAGAGGATCTAGTACATGAGACATAGATACTTCTAGGTGATGATGGAGAATTACATTCCTCCCTCTCTAAGAGGGCATGTTGATTATTTGGTATCATTGGGAGGAATTCCCACTTGTCGAGAGTGGTGATAATACCTTCCTCGCTAAGAGAGAGTGTTGATGTTTATAACTTCAAATAGGTATTATCACATGACCCTAAGTGTTGGGCATGTGGGAATAATTGTGGGCACCAAATCACACTTTTGATTTGGTGAAAACCCCTTTGAATTTTAGTGGGGGATTCATGGGTTTGGTGATGGTATTTGTGGGCTTGTGTTGGAGATTCTATGTTGACCCCTAAGGATTGTATATAAAGAAGAGAGGTCATTGTGACATCACACATCTTGTAGAGAGAGTGGAGATATGATGGATAACATAAGTGAGTATGCACTTGTGCTAGGAGGATTTGTGATGTCATCAAAGGGAAATTCCGCAAGGTGGTGAATCTGTCCCTAAAGAGAGAAGCAAAGAAGTTCACACATGTGGAGTGAATTTCCATACAATAAGCATTTTTTAAGAGTATGAAGAACATATATACATGGGTTGCAGAAGGATGAATCACGTATAGGATATACATGGATTGCATTGAAGAAAACAAAATATATATGTGGGTTTCCAGTAAGGTGAATCATGTATCTAATTTTATAAGAAGGTACAGATATGTACAGGCTAACAGGTGAAGTCAGTAGGCCATACATGTGGTCTATAGCAGATTTGTATGCAGAGGAGAGTCCTAGGGATATTAGTGAGGTTTGGTTTTCTAATTTGTATGGCTAATGTAGAAGAAGGTTATTCTCAATTTTTGGTGACTTTAGAGGACAAGTGTAAATGTGTTGAACCTACACAAAATAGATCTAGCTGGGAATTGGCATACATAGTTGCAGAGAAAATAGAAGAAAATATAAGCAGGAGAGAAAGAATGGAAGAATTCTCATTAACCAAATGAATGAATGATAATTTAGACATGATATACTCTGTATAACTCAACTACTACACACTGGAGTAGAATCCAATGCACCATAGTGGTGTTCTAGAGTGATCTAGACACTCACCAATAGTTATAGGAGTAAAATGTCACCTAGTCTAGTCTCTCAGACAGTTACAGAAGTGAACTACCACCTAGTATGAGTTAACTAGTCTCTCAGTCTTCAGTTAACTGATTGAATAGAGTGAAGTGAGGAGGAGATCATGGAATCATGAGTAATGTGATAGTCGAGATATGATCCCAAGGACAATGTGCATTAGTTGGTGATGATCTCAATGATGCATGGTGATAATACCAATGTAACATCTAGACTCCACTCAACTAATCAAACTTAAGTGTGAACTAAAGAGAATATTCTCCTAGAGGAATATTCTCCCTAAACTTTAGGAGATTGGATAATGACTAATAAACATAGGGAAAACCTTAGGAAAAATAAATCCTAGGTGTGTGTGAAGTATCTCCAACACCCCCCTGAACATCACTATGGTAAAAATAAATAATGGGTCCCGACAACGAGGCCATGTTAGGTACCCAAATACAAAATATATGATGAAATAAATGAGGAAAGAGGGAAAACCTCATGGGAAAATCCCCCCCTCAAAGTACAATGTATGTCAAAAGAAGAACTGACAGTTGCTAAGCAATTGTGTCCTTCACTCCAAGTCGATTGCAAAGAGAATGGAAATTTTTCTCAGTGAAAGTCTTGGTGAAGATGTATGCAGTTTGTTTTGCTAAAGGAAATAACCACAGTTCGATGATCCCCTCATGTACTAAGTCTTAGATTTAGTGCATGTGGATATCGATGTTCTTCATCCGCTTCCTCTGAACTAGATCTCTACAGAACTTGAGAGTGCTCTAGTTGTCACACCAGATGACGATCAACTGATGAAACTGAATTCCCAACTCAGTGAGAAAATTTTGTAGCCACATAGCTTGAATGGTTATGTTGACTACCCCTCTGTAATCTGCCTCAACTGAAGATAGAGAAATGGAAACCTACTTCTTTCTTGACCAACTGATAGGCCCGGAACTAAGATTGAGTAAGTAACCATATGTGGACTTGTGATCAATGCTATCACCATCCCATTCAAAATAAATGAACTCGATGAGGTCCAATGTAGAGTCTACTGAATAGTGAATCCCAAAGGTGATGGTTCCCTGTACGTATCGAAGGATATGCTTTGCATCCTCTCAATGTAGTTCATGTAGCTCTTGCATGAACCTGAAGATTTCTCCCACTGCATAGGAGAGTTCTAGTCTGGAGTGTGTGAGATACAACAAGATCCCCACTAGTTGTCTATACAATGTGATATCAACTAGTGGAGTTTCCCCTCCATCCTCAAGTCTGACTCCTAATAGGAAAGGAGTCGGGGCAGACTTGCAGTTTGTCATGTGAAATCTCTCAAGGAGATCTCGTTCATACTTGGCTTGATACATTTTGATGCCTAATGCATCCTGACTGGTCTCGAGTTCAAGGAATAAATGTAGCAGACCCATGGTTGTCATCAAGAACCTTTCATGTAGAATCCTCTTGACAGCAATAATCATTGAAGTTGAGCAACTGGTGATCAACAAATCATCAACATACATAACTAGGAGTAGAAGTGAATCAACCATCTTGAGCATGTAAAAATTTGGGTCTGATTTACAACATACAAAGTTCTGTGACAGTAGGTAGGAGTCCATCTTCAAGGAATACAATTCCCTCGAAGCCTGCTTGAGTCCATAAAGAGATTTATTCAGTTGACATACCAAATATGAATCTTGCATAAATCCATGGGGTTACTCCATATAGATATCCTCAAATAGATCGCCATGAAGAAATGCATTCTTCACATCCATATGATGGACTTCCCATCCCTTGGCTTCCACAATGGAAAGTTCCAAACATATGGAATCCATCTTCACTACTGGAGTGAATGTCTCATCATAGTAAATGCCATGCACCTGCTGAAAGCCTTTAGAAACTAGCCTGAATTTGTGTCCACTGCATTCTTGGTCCTATAGACCCATCTACACCTAACAAGTTTCCTTCTAGAAGGAAGGGGAACAAGATCCCAAGTCTAGTTCTTAAGGAGGGATTTGTACTGCTCCTGCATGGAAGATTCCCAAAATGGATTTCCAACAACCTCATCATAAGACTGTGGATATGAAGACTGAACCAAGAAAAGATGCCTAGGTGGAAATAGTTCAGTGGAAGTGAGTGAAATAGGAGGCTCCTACAAATTAGATCGAGTCCTCCTAGTACCAGTTGGATCACCAACAAGATCCCTTGCATCCTGGAGAGTAGTATGGGACAACTTGGGCCTCCGCTCTAGCTCTGCATCTGCATCTGGATGCACTGACTCTACATATGACTGTATTGACTCTGTATCTGGATCATATGAATCATTTGGATTAGAACTCTCATCTGAAGAAGATTCGGCATGTGCATGATCATCATCTCTGACAGGTGAAAAAGAAAAAATGTATGCATGTGCATGCTCATCATCTCTGACATGTGGAAGAACAAAAATGTTTTCATGTGGCTGCTAAGGTACATGTGGGACACTTTCCTTGAATTGGAAACTACACTCAATGATGATATAGTCTGAGGAAAGATCAATAAGTTTGTATCCCTTCGTACCATCGGGGTATCCAAAAAATATAAACTATGTTCTCTATGGATCAAGTGCCTTCCACATTTCAGAGGAAATTTGAGCTCATGCACGTGAACCGAAAATACAGAAGTGGGTCACTTTCGATTTGAGGTCGCTCCATGCCTCATAGGGGGTCTTATCCTTGAAATATATATGGGGAGATCTATTTTGGATGTAGGTTTCAAAATTAAGTGCTTCATCCCATAATATCTATGGAAGTGATTTTGCATGTAGCATGCAAGATGCCATCTCTTTTAGAGATCTATTTTTCTGCTCAACAACTCAATTTTGCTGCGTAGTAGGGAACTGTGTGTTGAAACTAAATCCCTTCCTCATGAAAAATATTCTATATCTCATGGTTGGCATACTCTTCCCATTATCTATTCATAGGAATTTTATTTTCTTTCTTGACTGTGTCTCAACAAGGGCTTTGAAATATTTGAGGTGTTGAAAGACCTCTGATTTTTTTCCTAAGAAAGAAAATCCATGTGAAGCATGAGAAATCATCAACAAAAATGAGCATGTACCCTGATTTATTGATTGATGGATGTGGAAAATGGCCCATGAGGTCACTATGGATCATATCTAAAGGATAGGAAGCCTTTTGTATCTTTCCTTTGTCAAATTTCTATTGAGGGTGTTTTCCAAGAACACATCTCTCACAAATTCCTTTGGAGAAGTGGATGTCAAGTAGACCATCAACCATTCCCTTCTTTCTAAGTTGTTGCATATATCTGAAAAATAAATTTATGAACCTTTCGTGCCATATCCTACTACTTTCATCAGCATAGGTAAGCAATAATGCAGAATTTGGTTCAATAAATTCAGAAAATGTGTAGAGTCTAGATTGATGATTTACCTCAACGATAGAAACCATGGAATTGGTTTTCATGTCATAGATATCCACTGCATTAGGTGTGAATATCAATCTCTTTTTTGTGTCGTAGTTATTCATATGATACACAGAGATAAGATTGATGGAATGTTTGGGAATGTGCAACACATTCTCGAAGCTTTCATTTGTGATTTCAATTCTTCCTTTGTCGATGACCTTGACTAGAAAGTTGTCCCCCATAATAATAGGAGGACCTTTTCATGCATCCAATGAATAATATGCTTCTTTTGAGGCATCCATGTGATGTGATGCACCTGAATATACAATTCAAGCATCAGGAGAGGAGATTATGGCAATCAAGGCATAGCTAGAATTGTCTTTATTGGGATTCTAATCTTATGGCTTCTTCTTCTTGGCACCCTCAAGAATGCGATATCCAAGGTTGTTTTGCTTAAGTATTTGGGTCATTATATCTATCTGTTTCTACATACATGCGTATTCTGGATGGAATCCTTTATGGAAGTAAGTGCATTTCTCCCCTTTTCTCCCCTTTCCACCTTTGGATCTGGAGGCATCGTTGAAGGGTTTTGAGTACCGTTCCTTCTTCATATTTTCATGTGCTTTCCTTTTGTCTTTATATTTATATTTCTTATATTGATGACCGCTGCCATATTTCATAGTGAGTGCATGCATATTTGGTCCTTTGATGTTTCCCACGTTGATGAGAATGCTCTTCTCATGTTAGAGACTCGATAAAGTCCTCAAGAGAGGGCATCTTCCAGGTAGATCCAAACAAATTCTTATATTTGGTAAATAAATCTTGGATATTGTTGAAGATTTTTGGATCCAATGTGACCAATTCCACCTCGATAAAGTGTCCCCTCATCTCGTTCTGTTTTCCAAAAATGCCTTCCATGGTGGTTTAGGCATCATTGTGGGTTTTACAGGAGGATATGTGAAAGAGGAGTTTAGGAGAGATGAGACTACAAATTGTTTTGAATACTTCATCCATTCGATTTAGGTACTTGGATTTTTCTAAGGATGATGTTGGATTTGCCTCTATTTTCATGGTTAACGCATACAATCCTGTTCTTTGAAGATGAATTATCATCTTCTCCTTCCATACAAATAAGTTGTAAGGTGTAAGAATGAACTCTTTTGGAAATTCCATTTTCCACTGCCTTCAATCTTCGGTACCTGCAAAAATAATTTGGTGTGTATTTTCCCTAGCAGTCCATCGAATTTGATAGAATGTAAATTTGTTGAGCCTACAAAAAATAGATATAGTTAGGAATTGACATACACAGTTGTAGAGAAAATAGAAGAAAAGAGAAGGAGAGAAAGAATGGAAGAGTTCTCATTAACCAAATGAATGAATGATATTTTACACATGATATAATATGTATAAATCAACTAATGCACACTGCAAGAGAATCTAATGTGTCATAGTGGCGGTCTAGAGTGATTTTGACACACGCCAACAATTATGGGAGTAAATTGCGACCTAGTTTAGTCTCTCAGGGAGTTATGGGAGCGAACTGCCACCTAGTTTGAGTTAACTAGTCTCTCAGTATTTAGTTAATTGACTGAAACATGGTGAAGTAAGGAGGATATCAGGGAATCATGAGTAATGTGCTAGTCTAGTGATGATCCCAAGGACAATGCGCATTAGTTGGTGATGATCCCAATGCTTCATGGTCATAATCCCAACGTAGCATCTAGACTCCACTTGTTGTCCCTTGACCAAGTTTTGAGGATCCTTGGTCATGTTTGATCTATTTTGGGACTTTGAAAGGATATTGAAGGCAGAGCGCAAGTCAAAGCAGAGATTGTGGGATTTCAGCCTCTTGTTTAGGGATTTTTGGGTTTTGGGCTTATGTAACAGGTATGGGGATGTCGGCCCATGGGTATACCAATGTTTAGGCCCATTTTGTAATGTATAAATAGAAATCTAGGCGACGTAAGTAGGGGGTGTATGTGATGCTATGTGTGAGTGTGCAAGTGTATGATACCAAGGGCTAAGTGCAGGTGATAGTTGTACATGCTTTCTGCATGTTGTGTGAGACTTGCAAGGCTAAGTGCAAGTGAATGTAAGAGATTGAATAGAAGCTTTGTGCTGTAACCAGCCTCGAGGAAGGAGGATCTGGCGAGGTGCGTGAAAATCTCTTGTTATATGCAGAGTAGGATCTTCTGGCTCTGTGCAGGTAGAAGATTGACGAAAGATAATAAAAGAGAAGAAGAGTTGGTGGACATAGCCCCAGGATGGAGGTGAACCATGTATATCCTGTGTTGTTATGCTTTGTGCGATGTATTGATGTGTTTATGTGTTTACTTTCTTAATACTTTGGCATAGATAAATGATAGATAGATCTGTTGATTTTTTTTGCTTAATAATATGAATAAGTGCTAGATATAATCTATGTGAATGTGCTTAGTGCTCGATTATACTAGATCTGGGTGAATACTATAATGCTATGTGATTAGGGTTTTAACTGTGAAGTAGATATTGGTTAAATATTGATGAAATGTAACTTCTAAGTGCTTTGATAGAATATTGTAATCACAGATATGTGTCCCAGCTAAGGTTGTAGACATTGAAGTACTACAACCACCCCTGCCTCTGCCTCGGGTGAGACTTCATCTACTTTGTAGGTGTCACCGAAAGGGTTGGTAGTTAGGGTTTTGTTGGTGCTCTCTTGAGCGTTAAACCCTGGGTCTACCCCTGTACCAACAAATGGTTCTGTTGCCGGGACCTGAAACTGTGATTGTTGGGAACTGAAGAAAAGAGAAAGCTCCATGCGTAGATATGTTTTCCTAGTGCGCAGTATTCTACTTGACTTGTAAAGCTCTGTGCTAAGAAGAGAATTCAAATCTGAAGAAAAGAGGCAAGATATTTAAGCTTTGTTCTCTGATAAAGGTAAGAAGAGTGAAAAGTTTTGATTGAAAAGGTAAGATAAGTGGAATTTTTTATTTTGAAAGTATGGATCCAGGTATGTTTGATAAATTTTGTCCTAGCCTGAAAACTAGGGCACAACTAGAAGAAAGAAGATTTGATATGAGTAGATCTAATAGAAATGATGAAAGATGTATTATTCCTATGCATAGAAAGAATGTTTGGACTAAAAAATGGATGTAGGATAATAGAAAGAATTTTTTGCAGGTTAGCTACTATGAGCCTAGTGTGCAGTACAGGAAAATTTGGGGATCATTTAAAAGAAAAATAGGATTAACCCTTTGTTATAATTGCAGAATACCAAGACATCTTGTTAAGGAATTCCCTAGTAGAAGACCTAGTTGTCTTTGTTGTAAAGCTATGGACCATGAAGTTTTGGATTTCCCTAGAATTATTGCTAACGTTGAAAGAATGAATATGAGACAAGAAAACCCTGAGGAAGATCAAGAAACTAAGACGATGGCAAAACCCCAAAAAGAATCAGAGAATGTATTGCTACAAATGAAAGAAACCTTGAATGATCATAAAAATGCCTACTTATCAAAGGTCTTCAAGGAAAAAGAATGAATAGAAACAACAATATGAGACTTCAACATTGACTGTGTTATGGATGAAGAAACACAGGTGAATATCATGATAGAAAGAAATTGGGAAATTTTAGGAAAGCCTTTTATGACTCCTTCATTGGGAGGAATAGGATTATTCAGAGGAAAGTTGATAACCCTATGTGGAAGACTCACCCAGATATCTATGAGATCTCATGGAACTTCAATAGAGGAATATTTTGAGGTTGTTAAATTTATTGAGAGAAGTGACCCATTTGCTATGTTACTAGGTGTTGGCCCTTGGGTATGGAAGTAAGTGAAGATTAAGGAAGAAAAGAAGGAATGTGAACTGTGTGGAAGACACAGTGACTGATACTGGGTCTAAGTGAGCAGAAGAGAAGAAAAGATGGAGTGAAGAAAGAGAAAGAAATATGTTGGATGAGGAGATCGAGGATGACAGATTAGCAAGGAAGATGGATCATGGACAACTCTGTTGGCAAATGTTTACCAAGTAGCGTATGATTGTCATTGATGGCAAGTACAGCAGTGGAGATGGTAGAATAAAAAGGATAAAAGTACCTTGGGGATTCAGACGTGAAAGCTCAGGAGGAACAACGGTGAAGAAAACGCGCGCAGCAAAGGCAAAGCTCAAGATACAGGAATTT
>ML799875.1:43772-83643 GCA_009831015.1 Picea engelmannii | reverse complement strand
TATGTGTGACTGATGCTGAATATGTCATTGTTTATTCCCCTGCATTATTATGATCATCATTTAGTGTCTCAGCAAAAATCTTAAAAGAAGCATAATTGTTTAAGCACGGTAACAACTGATTCACCCCCCCCTCTCAGTTGACTAACAAACTCAGCAAGCGGAAAAAGCCACCGTTGGATTCTTTGGAGCACCACGTGAGAAGGAAAGATAGGATGGTGAAGCCCTGAAAACATGGGTCAAGTTGACCTAGTGTTTGAAGACACCTAGGGTTTTGGTATCTAGGGTTTTAGCACTTAGGTATTGACCTAAGGCTGGTAGTGACCGATTTTAATGTATAAATAAGAACCTAGATGACGGAAAAGGGTGTGTTCTGAGTTTGTTGCTCAATTATGTTAAGAGGAGCGATTTCTATTGAGAAAGAAATATTGTATGGTGAGAACCTTCTGGTATTGTAAGATCTTCAGTTGGGTCTGAAGATGAACCCTACAGTTGGGTACGTAGGGAAGGGAGAGAAGAGAGAAGATAGAAGATATGATAGCTGAGAGTGTAGATAGAACTGTATGATTTCATCTTAATATATTATAAATCATAGTTCTGTGGACGTAGCCCTAGGGAGAGGGTGAATCACGTATATCTTGTGTTATGTGTGATTAATGTTGTGTTCTCTGTCAATTGATCTGTTGCTATTGTGATATTGTGTTAGATCTAAAATATAACTTTTTCAGTAGGTTTAAGGAAGATAAAGAATACTAGGTTGTTGTGTGTTGTTGCTTTGAATCCACTTTACATTCCTTCTAGTTGTAGACACATGTGTCCTGCAACCCCTTATTTCTACTTTGGGTGAGACTGCATCTGCTTCGCAGGTGTTTTTGAAAGGGCCAGTAGTTAGGGTTTGTTGGTGCTCTCTTGAGTATTGAACCCTGGGTCTTCCCCTATGCCAACAAATGGTTCTATTTCTGGGACCAAGATCTTATTAAGGGAATGTCAAGGCGGTTTCCATCAAAGACATAGATTCAAAAATGGATAGAAGATCAAGAAAAGGACTTCGCTAAAGAACATAACAAGAACCCTAATATTAGTACAGAGGATTGGTTGGGAAGGTATATCTTTATTGATATACACGATATTTTTTTTGGAGGGATTCATAAGGAGCTATACGAGTGGTTAGCCAGATTAGAAGATACCCAGTTCAAGACCAGATCTAAGCCACCTGTGGTTTGGATGTCAGTTTTGATCAATAAGGTTAAGAGAGTTGATAATGTCGTGTCAAGAGTAGTGGATCACTGGTTTGATAGTACCATTGGAGGGTATATCAGCGAGATTGCTATTGACAAAGTAGAGTCATATAGCCAAGCAAAGAGACATTTCTTTAAGGGGCCTAGAGGAAATTTTTTACATTTTCTGAAGTTGAAGATCAAGATGCTATTGCATGAGAAAAACATCTTGAAGATGCAGTAGTGGGTTAGATTGAAGAGATAATGTTCAAGAATTCATATAGTGACATCGACATAGAGATCAGACACATGCGCAGTGGAAGGACCTTCAGAGAAGTTCCTTTGGCGAACTTGTTTGAGCAAGATCACGAACCTCTTCTACAAGAAGAAGGATTCTATAGTGGGGAAGAGGAAGATATACTGAGTGAAGAATAGTCAGGATTTGTTGGACCGAGAGAAGAAAATACTAAAGAACCTCACCAAAAAGAGCCAGACACGATATACTGAGTGAAGAATAGTCAGGATTGATTGGACCAAGAGAAGAAAATACTGAAGAACCTCACCGAAAAGAGCCAGACACTTCAGGAACTATGCAGATTGTTGAAGTAAGTACTATTACTCCTCTTGTCGTTTCAGCAACATTAAGTAACCAGAGTAACCTAAGTTATCAGAGCACTCAGAGCACTGGTATAAGTGGTTCAACGCACACTTAGTCAGGAAACCTAGGAATATCTATGGCCGACGAGATGAGGTTACCCACCTTTAAGGGATATGGAATTGAAGATCCTGAGAAGCACAGGTTTCTATGTGAAGTTGTATGGAGTATTAAGAATATCACCAATGAAGCTATTAAACAAGCTCAGTTCAGCACTACCCTGAGAGATTGCTCACTGAGATGGTACATGAAGTTTGTCCAAGGAGTTGCCTGGCCCAAACTGTTGAACTAGATCAAAATTGCATTGATTGCAGAATTTAAGAAACCCAAGTCAGAGTCACAGTGCATTACAGAACTAAAAGAAATAAAACAAAGAATAGTTGAACCTGTGTGGGAGTTTGATCAGAGGTTTAAAATGCTAACAGGCCATTTGAGTTGTTAGATCCTAGATGAGCAGAACAAGGAGTGATTCATTGCTTACCTCCTACCACACATCAGAGTCCCTCTGATGCAACATAATATTGCTTCACGGGCTTAGGCACTGGAGATCGCCATGAAATGAGAATCAACCCCTATGGGGGAATCTAGCTCATGTATGAGTCAAATCTTGAGTCAGCTAACTAGCTTATCACTGCAGGTCGAAGATATGAAGAAATACAAGGGAAAAGATAAAAGAGAAGATATCTAGTGTATTAGATGCAAATCAAAAGGCCATGGCAAGGAGAATTGTCCCTTGTTTCATGAGTATTTTGCATCTAGAGCCCCGAGTCCTTTAAAGCAAGTTACACTGCCTTGGTGCAAGGTATGTAGAAATTGACATCGCCCTAGTGAATGTTACTATTTGCAAAAATATGTGCAGACACACGCAAATCTGTACTGTACATTTTGTAAGTCAGTGGGGCATGATGATAGGGATTGCAGAGCTTATGATCTCATGCATGAAAGGTCAAGGGATATATACAAAATTCAAGGTGAAGTATAGGAAGAGGGATGCACTGCACAGTATAATTCCCCAGGAAGAGGAAAATTCAACCCTCATTGTGGATTCAAAGGACGAGGAGGAGGAGGAGGTATGGGTCGAGGTCAAGAATAGATCATCTGTTATAACTGTGCACATAGAGGACACTTGGCAAGGTACTGTCAGAACCCTTGTACCACTTGCAGCTACTGCAACTTATTCAAACATGTCATAGAATATTGTCCTATGTTGTTATCCAAAATTCAGGAGAAACGAGGAGGAAACCAAAAAATACAACTAATCAAAGAAGAACCTCGTGGAGAAGATTCTAGAGTCATTGTTATCACTAGAGGAGGCATTGTTATAGGAGAAGACAGAGTGACCTAGGGAGATACTACAGAAGAATCAAGAGTCAAGAAAGCTACAGAGAAGACCCAAACTTTTGATGCAAAGAAAGAAAAACAAGTGTTTGAGGAGGCAAGAAAGGAATTGGGAAGAGATTAGGCTTCTTCATCAAAGGTTCAACCAGAACTAAGAGAATATGGAATGCTTCTAGCATTCGATCAATCTACTCTGCAAAAAGAAGGAAAAGAGGTAAGCAAGCTCATGGAATTATTATATACTTGTATTAAGTTGATTCAGGATGAAAGTTTTGTACAAGAGCTACAAAAATTGATTAGACAGTATGAGCTAGGGAAGGTAGACCCCTTACTGAGTAGAGTAGTACACCAAATATCTAAAAAGAGGAGGACAAATAAATAATTACACCTGAATGCTCAAATTGGAGAGTATGATATAGACTACGTCATCCTTGACTTAGGGTCAGAAATCAATGTCATGATGAAGTAGACCTAGGCAATGATGGGAAAACCTAAGTTGATCTATTCCCCTATTAGGATTAGAATGGCCAATCAGCAAGTTGTGAGCCCCTTTGGAAGATTGGAACATGTCCCTGTAGACATTGATGGGTTCAGAACATTTGTTGACTTCGAGGTCATTGAGATAGTTGATGATAGCTGCCCTTACCCCACGTTGCTAGGAATTGATTGGGCTTTCAACATTTCTAGTATGGTTGATTTAAAGAAAAGAAGAATGATGTTTGAAGGTGATGACCTTAGGTTCATTGCACCTATGGACCCTGATGAAGGTCCCAGATACACAGAGCCCATCAGAGAATAAGACCACACATATGAGTTAGAAAACATATACAAATTGACAGACAGAAAGCAGGATTACAATAATCTTACAACAGATGGGAATTTAAGCTGGTGAAGTGAGAGTGCATGCTCATCAGATTTGGAAGAAGCACTGGAGAAATGGAAGAACAAAATGTATGAAGTATCTACTAGAAGGTGTGCTAGATTGACCAGATAAGTTCGATGGATCGGCACAATAGTAAGTAGCTTGCCCACCTTTGATGGTTTAAATCATTTAGAAGCGTTCTTGATGGAGTTTGAATAAATTGTACCAATACAAAAAAGATTGTTGGCACTGGATGAGGCCTTGAAAGAAACTCCAACAAGGTGGTGGGGTACACACAAACACAACATTATAGATTGGGTACAATATCACACTTTGATGATAGTGTGGTTCTCAGAGCAGGTAGAAGGCTGTGAAGTTAGATACACATGTTGGAGTTATCCGAAGGACCACGTGCGAAGTTGTGAGGAATCCTGGAGTATCATTTCTCAAGAGATGTGGGTGAATAAATTCATCAACACACTGGACACAACCCCTATCAATTGGTACCTTTAAGAAGAACTGCGCCTCATCACTACAGATTGGGAAGGTATGACCCAAAACTTTGTAACTACCTTCTTATTTGAAAACCAATATCCTACAGTGGATTAAGTATTACAAGTTGTAAGACAAAAAGTGTTAGATGAGGCACCTAGCCTCCCTTTGGAGCAAGAAGAGGATGAATGGATTGTGCCTCTTCAGAAACTGCAAGGATGTTACAATATCAATGTCGATGAAGACAATGATCCTAGGAAAGTGAACATCACCGAAACAAAAGGCCAAAGAGACATAGAAGGACCAGGAGTTGAGCTACCTTTCATTGGACAGCTAATTAAAATCAAGAATGTCAACATTGGAACAGAACAAACATCGAAGCTTGCTAATTTTGGAGATTATTGGGATGCTTCCACTATTGATAAGATCACAGAGTTACTGCATGAGTATCAAGACTTGTTTCCAACCAAGTTCACTAATATCAAGGGCATTAAAGGGCCCATGGGAGAGATGAAAATTCCTTTAAAACCAGATGCAAGGTGAGTAAAAAAAAACCTTATAGATTGAACCCCAAATATAAGGAAAAAGTGAAGACTGAACTAGAAAGAATGTTAGAAGCAGGAATCATAGAACCTATTGAAGAGTCAGAATGGATAATCCCTATGGTGGTGCAGGATAAGAAGACTGGACAAATCAGGATTTGTGTAGATATCATGAAGTTGAATGATGCATGTTTGCATGACCCATTCCCTATGTTATCTCCCAAAATGAATCAGTCTATTTGTTCCATTTTGTAGGTGATAGCATGGTAAATAATAAGATTCTATATAAATTTTTAGATTCTAGAAGTGTCAAAACATAGGATTTAAAATTGTACCCTAGAAATAAATTGATCCTCAAAAGGTTGTTTTTAAATTTTGTGAAAAATCTTTTCAACAACTAACATATGTTGCTAAGTTGATGTTAGTTGGTGAAAGCCTTGGTTTTCAACGGTTAAGGAGTACTCCCCATAGGCAAGCAAGCTGGTGAAAGTGCTAAACACAGATTTCTCTTCAATGACTCCAAAATAAAAAAGGGACACGATCAACATACGTCACACAATCATTATGGAGCTCTAGTTGAAACAAACGATGATGGTGATACTGTTTGTTCACGTTTTAATAGGACATTATGGCGGATCGTTCTTCCAATTTTGTGCAACAACAATGAGAGGATTGGAGATGGTGAACTCATATTCATCATTGGAGACAGAGGATAACATACCAACCACCCCACGACATCAAATCAATATCTCTTGTTTTGAATTCATGGTGTTCATAGGCAACATGATATGGTTTCATTTTGCAATTGGTAACACAAAAAAGTTTCACCAGCGCCAGCCTTGTCTGTATAAAAGAAATTACTGTGTCAACCGTGTGCAAATCAATCAACTTTCGAGTCGCAGATGGAGAGGAAGTGAAGTGGGTTGCAGCTAAGGAAGAAATTAGATAATCTATTATTTTTGCACTCACATCCAGATGTGCAGAAGCATTTCTCAGAGGCAGGATGCATGACTTATGTGGAAAAATTATAGCATGGTTATCACCAGGCAACAACAGAAGTTTTTGCCACGTCATATGATGGAAATAAATCCATCATGGGATCTCTAGATATGATAATCGATGAAGCTACCATCGCTACAACAACTAGCTTACCCAGAACAGGCCAAAGCTGGTTTAAAATGAGAGTGTCCAGGAACTTAGATTTTAGGGTATATCTCAAGCAAGAATTCAGAAGCATAACCTGGAAGAAAAGCTTACATGTTTATCACCTAGAAGATGAATGGAAATATCTGTTCAAAGGAATTCAACTTTACCTAACCTCAGAAGGCAAGTATGACAAGATAATGTTATACCATTTCATACTTTTAGATCATTTCACAAGGAAGACCCTTCTTAATTTGCCTTTCTTCCTTCACAAAAGCCTAACCAAAGTGTGTAAGAAGATCAGAACTGAACCTCTAAGCATAAAAAATTCCCTTTGTCATTATGGCCTAATCAAATTGATAATTTTAGAGGAACTAGGACGAAGAGGAAGAACTTGGAAGCACTTTCTCTTCTGGGAAGGTTTCGAGACCCAAACTCAACCTGTAAATGCATAGAAGAAAGCAGGGAAAAATAAGTCAACTCCTCAAAGCATCTCAAGGAGGAGGAGATCTCTCCCAAGACTAGCAGAGGACAAGGTTTCTAGCGTAAATCCTAAGAGAGAAAAGAAGAAAATGGATTTTGAAACAAACTCAGAGAAATCCACAGTGAAAAAGACAAATGTTCTCAATTTTCCATACACAGATTCAGATACAGAGACAGAAAGGGAAGATGAAAGTCCATCCATCAAAAGTCTAGAGCACTCCATGGAAATTGCACAGGACTATGAAGCTTTTACTCCCATAGATGAAGGTGAAACCTCAAGGAATAAGAAATCAAAAAAATCACAAAATATTAAAGATTTGAAAGAGGTAATAACACAACAAGAGGTTTTGGAAAGAGTGATTAAGGCAAGATACAAAACCTTATCAGAAAATTTTGCAAAGACAAATGAAACTTTTGAGAAGCTAGCTTGTGAAGTTGTTAAAGACAAAACAGGAAGAAGAAAATCACCAAAGATTATAATAGCTTGTGGTGGTTAGCAAAACGCCTCAAGAGGAAAATCAAGAAATTGAAGAAAAACATCAATACACATCCAAATTTATAGGTACTGGCCCAGGTTGTTGTGAATTTGCAGGGGGAGAAATCTAAAGAACAATGAGTTTTTGATGAAACAATAGTTTTGAATATGGAGGGTTTCCTTTTTGACCAAGACAAAACTTTCACCAGTGCAGAAGGCGAAATTATAACCAGCTAGTTGATGAAAAGCCGAGCTTTCACCAGCTAATTAGCAGATCAAAAGGAGAAATAGTTGGTGAAACTATAGAAAGAAAATTTTGGAAAGTTAAGCTAGAGCAAAGAGATTTTGGAGCGATTAAAAGGGTATGGGAGTATCAAAGGATTAACCACCAAATCAAGAAATATTTGGCATCAAAGATTCGTGGAGGTTTTTTGGGACTAAATGTTAAATTTGGTCAACTCAAGTTTTGGTTATAATTGTTGAAAGATTTCCAGCTATAGAAGACATGTGTCTTTACCCTCCACAACACATCAGAGTTATACAAGTGATGAAGACCGGATGTCAAAGATCAATAAAGAAGACAACTCGAGTGCTAGAAACTAGTTCTTTGATTATCCATTTGTATTTAGTTAGTTTTACTTTCTATATTTAGATATATAGATCCAATTTTTTAGGATCTTAGACTTGTTGTAAGGGCTATAAATGCTAAACTTTTAAGAGATCAAGGTTCAATCTTGGATACATTTTTCTACTGTTATAGACGCTTATTTGATAATAGAATCACAGTCTTCTTTTGTCTTCAATATCATAATTGCTCATGCATCTTATCTTTTTGTACTTTACTTTAGTTTTTCTTAGCTTCTAAAGACTGTCATCTCTTTATTAAGCTCATAAACTTGAATTGAAGGACTTCTTGCTATCTTGTATTAACCCTACACCTAGTTGTATTTGGTAATCGAGATTGGTATTCTTCATCCCCTGTTTAAAATATCTTGTCTGATTATTGATTTCTAAAAGCACTGTCTTATTCGAATGTATGATGAGTTGTCCATTTCATTAGTCATTGATTTATTGCATTGTTCCAAGCATACCTAATTATCATATTCTTAATTTACCAAGCATATTTATCCTACAACCCTAATGAGTTTCTTGGAGAGCTAACAAATTGGCACCGTTGCTGGGGATCTGAGACTGAAGCTCATCTTTCCTGGGATACGACACAGAGATGATCTTTGATGATAGACAAAGATCATACATCACATTGGTTGTAATTATCTATCTGGTGACTCCATAAGCTCATTCTGGATCCCAAGAGGATCAATATCAAGGCGAATCCACAAGACTCACCTGTCACACCAGTGCCCAACCCAGAACTACTTCTCAGAAGAGGGAGATCATTCCAGGGTCAAACTTCAAAATCAGGCACTGAAGGTAATCCTTTCTATAGTTCTAAGAATTCTACTACATAAAACATTGAATCTTCTTCCACTAAGATTGCCAGTGAAAAAGAAACTGTAACCACTCTAGAAGAATCAATTATTTCTTATCAACAGGAAAATGTCATTGTTGAAGAATTGATAGATTCAAATTTGGTTGAACAGTCGTCTAAGTCCTTAGAAATAAACCATAGCTCTTCCTCTCTTGAGTCTTTTCATTCACAGCAGAAATAAGATCAATTAAACATTTACACTAGCCTCCTTGTTGTAGAACATCTTCTTCAAGAGATGTCTGCTAAAGGTGAAGAAAACTTGGCTGAACAACTTACAAATTTCTATAGAGCCTCATATCAGACCTCTTTCCCATTAGAGAATTCACCTTCTTTAAATTTCCCCAGTGTTGAGGAATTAGAGGAAAAACTATAACCTCTCTCACCCCTGATTATTATGGCTGCACAACCTCCTTTGACCAAGATGCAACAAATCCTAGCTGCTAGGTATGCGCCACTAATATTTCCAAACCTAGTATCAGCTATGTTGACAGGAGAGTATCAAAAGTATATGCCCAAATTCACAGGTGAGGGTGATGTGACTGGTGAAGAACATATAGAGGCCTTCTACAGTTATGCTGAAAACATTAACATTGAGGAGGAAGATGTTTGGACCCAAGTTTTTGTCCAAAGTTTAGATGGCCATGCTAGGAAGTGGTTCAAAGAACTCCCTGTTGGTTCAATAGTTGGCATCGAGTAATTGGATGATACCTTTTTGAAACACTGGGGTGATAGAAGAGATTTTTTATACTATATTATTGAATTTGGAAATCTAAGGAAATAAAATGGTGAGTCAGTCTCTAACTTCACTAAAAGGTTCAACCAAATGTACAATAAAATACCAGCTGAGATAAAACCTTCAAATGCCTCTGCCAAAATCACATATTCCAATTCTTTTGACTCAGAGTTCTTTTTATTGTTGAGAGAAAGGAGGTCACTGACACTATCCTTGATGCAAGATTCTGCCCTTGAAGTGGAATCAAATATATTGGCTGCCCATAAGTTGAAAGGAAACACTGATAGAAGAAATCCAAGAGATGAAGATTCTTCTTCATCCAATGCTAACCCAAAGTTAGATAAAATGGCTAAGATGTTAGAGTCTCTAACCTCTGAGATATCTAAACTGAAAATTGAAAATAAGCAACCTGTCAAGGGAAGGGGTACTTATGATTATGCAGGTAGAAACCAAAATCAGAATCCCAACAACTTCAGAAGAAATAATCAACCAATGCAGATTTTGCAGAGAGAAAGAAATCCTACTGAGGATTAGAGGATAAAGGCTCCTCTTCAAAATGTTGTGATGGACAAATATGAAGGTGATTATCAAGAAGATGGAGAGAATAATATTCACTACGTTGGGGATGATATAGGGAAGTCTTATCTGACACAACATGACTATGAAGAGGCATTAATGAGCGAGAAGATAGATGAAATTTCTATTGATGATGGTCTTTTTCAAATGGAAGAGAAGAACAAATATAATCTCAGATATAAGTCCAATACTTCCCAAAATAATGCACCATCTTCTCCTAAGAAGATCACAACCCCTGTCAAGCAAAAGGATCAGATATTAGAAAATCAACAAACAGACTCTTCAAAAGTAAATGCACCAGCTCCTCCCAAGAAGACCATTGTTCCTGCCAAACAACAAATTCATAAAAATCAGACCCCTACGGACCAAAAAAGTGTTCTGAAATCTCCTTCAAATGAGGTAAATGTCTCTAATAAAACCTCCCATTCTTTCAATTTTGAGGCTAAAATATAGAAAATTAAAATCCCCATCCCATTGGTGGAGTTAATGAAGAATGAAACATTCAAGAGAGATATCCTCAAAACTCTTGACCCTAAGTTCATATCCCCCGCTGCTGATATTGTTAATATATATGATGACAAGACAACCATTATTTTGGGCCAAATGATAGAGGACAGAGATGAAAGTTGTCCACCTTTTTATATTTCTCTAAACATTCATGACAAAACATTACATAACTGTCTATTGGACTCCGATGCTTCTCACAACTTAATGCCAAAGGCGGTTATGGATGAGCTTGGTTAGAGATTACGAAGTCTTACTATGATCTTTTCTCTTTTGACTCTTGGAAAGTTAAATGTCTTGGAATGATCAAGGACTTGGCTGTAACTTTGACCCAGGCATCTATGAAAACTATGGTTATGGATGTAGTAGTGGCAAACATTTCGTCTAAATTTGGATGTTTGTTATCAAGATCGTGGATGAAGAGGCTAGGTGTCACTCTTCAAATGGATCTCTCGTATGCTACTATTCCCATTTTTGGAGGAGTAAAAAAAAGATTATACATGGAGTCACAACTTGCATATGTTATCAATGATGAACAAAATCCAGCCGACCATCCTATTTATTTAGTTGACACAGGTATGGGATAATGAATATTACAAATTGATGATTCATTAGCAAATTCATTATTGCTTAGGAAGCCCACAGTTTAGTCTACATAAGTATCAAAAGATGACCTTTGGACCATGTTCTTCGATGGATCTTGTACCAAAGAATTAGAAGGAATAGGGGTGGTGTTAATTTCTCCTTCAAAGAAAACTTCTCATTTGTCCTTTAAGCTTGATTTTAAAGTGACTAACAACATTGCAGAGTATGAGTTGTTTCTCCTAGGATTAAATGCAGCCAAAGAGATGAAGATTCAAAGATTACAGGTATTCAAAGATGTATATTTAATCATTCAGCAAGTAAACAAGTCCTTTCAAGCCAAACATGTTAGGCTGAAAGCCTATAGGGATGAAGTTTTGAGCGCAATCCATAATTTTACAGATTTCAAGATTTCATTCATACCCAGAGAAATGAATGAATTGGTTGATTCATCAGTTGTGTCAGCATGTGCTTTTATACCTCCTCTACCTCCTAAATTGAATTATGAAATCCAAGTAAAGTATAGGCCATCACTCCCTGACAATGTAAAATTTTGGAAGGTGTTCGAGGATGATGCCGAACTCACTAGATTTCTTGCAGTAATAGATGAGTTCGTAGATTTGCAAATCGATCAGGAAAATGAACATGATGATGAAGCTGAGAAGCCAAAGTTCAGAAGTAAAATTGCAGCACATGAAATAGTACAATTGTCCACTAATAGAATCCCTAAAGGGTTGGTCCCTTTAGAAAAGATTTTTGATAATAATGATGTGGCTGTCAAAATGGAAAAGAAGGAGGAGGACTCAGAAGCTTTTCAGTATAATGTAGCTAGTGAACATGATCCTAAATATGTCAACTTAGCTTTCCATCTGACTAAAAAACAAAAGGCTGATTACGGTGAATTGTTAAAAGAATTTACTGACATTTTTTCTTGGCAATATGATGACTTAAAGACATTCAGCACTGAGATAATTCAACACAAGATCCCCTTAAACAAAGATACAAAACCATTTAGTTAGAAACTTAGATCTTTCAATCCTATGTTGTTGCCTACTACAGAAAAGGAGATCAATAAGCTATTAGATGATCGAATTATTATACCTCTTAGATACTCGGATTGGATTGCTAATCTTGTACCTGTCAGAAAGAAGAATGGAGAGATCAGACTCTGTGTGGATTTCATAAATTTGAATAAGTTCTCTAGGAAAGACAACTACTCGTTGCCCAAGATGGAACATATTTTACAGAAGGTGTCAGGATCAAAGGTGATGTCCTTTATTCATGGGTTCTTCAGATACAATTAGATTGTTGTCCATCCGGATGACAGAGAAAAGACTTCCTTTACCACTCCATGGGGTACATTTATGTACGAAAAGATGCCTTTCGGATTGATGAATGTGAGAGAGACATTCCAAAGGGCAATGGACATTGCATTCATTGTAGAGAAAGACAAATTTGTCTTGATATATCTTGATGACATAACTATTTTTTCAAGCAGCCATGAACATCATTTGAAACACTTGAGAAGGACATTCCTAAAATGTCGAAGGTATGGCATTTCTCTTAATCCTAAGAAATCTAATTTTTCACTCAAAGAAGGGAAATTACTTGGACATATTGTTTCAACTAATGCGGTGAGGATTGATCCAAAAAGAGTATAAGCCATTAAAAAATTGTCTCTTCCTAGATCAAAAAAGGATATTCAGTCTTTCCTTGAAACTATAAACTTTATCAGGAGGTTTATAGCAAACTTTGCAGAACTTACAAAGCATATCACTTGTATGTTAAGAAAGAACTCTGAAGTAAGATGGACCGAAGAAGCTAAACACTCCTTCAATGCTATCAAAGAAGCCATTATGACAACCCCTATTTTAATCAACCCTGACTTTGACAAGGAGTTTTATATCTTTTCATTTGCTTCAAAAGACACAATTCCAGTTGTACTATTGTAGAGAAATGTTGATGACCAGGAGTAGTCAGTCGCCTTCTTCAATAAAGTCTTGAGAGATGCTAAAGTGAAGTATGAACCATTGGAAAAACAAGAATATGCTCTCATCAAGTCATTAAAAGCCTTCAGAGTTTACATCCTTCAAGCCAAGGTAATAGCTTATGTGCCTTCTAGTTTAGTTAAAGATGTGTTTATACAACTCGACATAGATGGAAAAAGGAGTAAGTGGATAGCAAAGTTAATTGAATTTGATGTTGAGATCAAGCCAACAAAACTTGTGAAAGGTCAAGGCCTTGCCAAGCTTCTTGCAGAAGAAAATTGTAAGTTGCTTGAGATAAATTTGGTAAGTGTAAATGCAGAAAATATTCAGTCTTTAAAGGAAAAAGGAAGTGAGAAATTACAGGTTTTAGCTCACCTAGCTAACTGTAAATGGTACAACTACATCTTATATTTTCTGTAGACTTTATTAGTTCCTTCATATTTGACAAGAACACAAGGAGGGCTTTAAAGCTCAAAGCCATGAATTTATGCATTAATGACAACTTATTGTTCTAGAAAAATCCAATAGGGATACTATTGAGGTGCATAAACCAAGAAGAAGCAGCTAGAATCATGACTAATTTTCATAATAGTGAGTGTGGAGGACATCACTATCGGAAGACTACCACTCATAAAATCCTAAGAGATGGTTACTATTGGCCATATTTATTTTCAGATGTGTGTGAATTTTTGAGAACATGTGACAAGTGCCAAAGGTTTGCAGGCAAACATCAACTAAAATCCCTCCCCCTCAGACATGTTATGGTCATAGGTCCTTTCCAGCAATGGGGTCTGGACTTCATAGGTGAGATTCAACCACATTCTAGCAATCAACATAGGTGGATCCTTGTTGCCACTGATTATTTTACCAAATGGATTGAGGCCATTCCTACGAGAAACACCAATCACACTGTCATCATTAATTTTTTGCAAGAAAACATATTCTCCAGATTTGGTTTCACCAAGAGAATAGTCATTGATAACGCTACTACACTTAATTATAAACACTTGGTGAAATTATGTGAAGAGCTAGGAATTCAGCTAGTACATTCTACTGCTTACTATCCATAAGGAAATGGCTTAGCTGAGTCATCAAATAAGAGTTTAGTCAAAATCATAAAGAAGTTGCTTGAACAAAATACCAAAGGTTGGGATTCCAAGTTGAAATTTTCTTTGTGGGATGACAGGGTTACAAATAAAAAATCAATTGGTACATCCCCCTTCAAGTTAGTATATGGTATTGAAGCCATCTTTCATGTTCAACTTGCACTATAAGTTGCAAAGTTTTTACAAGAAGTTGATTCTGAACCAAATGATTTAACTAGAAGGATCCACAATCTAGTAGAGTTGCAGCAAGACAAAGAGCAACCTCTGGAAAGGACAAAGTTACACCAAGAGAAGATGAAGGAAACTTTTGACAGGAAAGTTAAGGCAAATACTTTCAAAGCCAGAGAGATGGTTCTAAAATGGGATGAAGCAAGGCAAGAAAAAGGGAAACATGGAAAATTTGATGCTCTTTGGGAAGGTCCATTTGTCATAACAACAGTTTAGTAGAATAATACCTTTGTCCTTCAAAATCTTGCAGGTGAAGAAGTAGCAGGTGGCCCTTTCAACGGGGATTTTCTGAAACCCTACTTTTCATAAGGATTTTCTTAAAGCCCTATTTTATCTGCACATATTCTTTTCAGTTTTGTTTTTGTTTTGTCTCTTCAATAACTCCATGCCCAATGCTACTGAGTAAAACCATTTTCGATTTCAAGTTGTAATAAAGGCTACTGAGTCTAACTAGGTTCGTGGTGACCTCACAGGGAGGTATCCATCCCAGTTGGAGCCAAATGTTATCTCCCAAAATGAATCAGTCAATTTGTTCCATTTTGTAGGTGATAGTGTGGTAAATAATAGGATTCTATATAAATTTTTAGATTCTAGAAGTGTCAAACATAGGATTTAAAATTGTACCCTAGAAATAAATTGATCCTCAAAAGGTTGTTTTTAAATTTTGTGAAAAATATTTTCAACAGCTAACATATGTTGCTAAGTTGATGTTAGCTGGTGAAAGCCTCAGTTTTCAATGGTTAAGGAGAACTCCCCATAGGCAAGCAAGCTGGTGAAAGTGATAAAAACAGATTTTTCTTCAATGACTCCAAAATCAAAAAGGGACACGCTCGACACACATCACACAATCATTATGGATCGCTAGTTGAAACAAACGATGATGATGATACCGTTTGTTCATGTTTTAATAGGACATTATGGTGGATTTTGCTTCTGATTTCATGTGACAACAATGAGAGGATTGGAGATGACAAACTCACATTCATCATTGGATACAGAGGAGAAAGTACTAGCCACCCCATGACATCAAATCAATATCTCTTGTTTTGAATTCATGGTGTTCATAGGAAACATGATATGGTTTCATTTTTCAATTAGTAACATAGAAATTTTTAACCAATGTCAGCCTCGTCTGTATCAATAAAATTATTGTGTCAACTGTGTGCAAATCAATCAACTTTTGAGTCATAGATGGAGAGGAAGTGAAGTGGGTTGCAACTGAGGAAAGAATTAGATAATCTTTCATTTTTGCAGTCACATCCAGATGTGCAGAAGTGTTTCTCAAATGCAGGATGCATGACTTATGTGGAAAAATTACAACATGGTTATTACCAGGTGACAACAGAAGTTTCTTCCAGGTCATATGATGGAAAGAAAGATAGTGTGGGCTCTCTAGAGATGATAATCGATGAAGCTGCCATCACTACAACAACTGGCTTACCCAGAACAGGCCAAAGCTGATTTAAAACGACAGTGACCAAGAACTTAGATTTCAGGGTATACCTCAAGACAAAATTCAGAAGCATAACCTGGAAGAAAAGCTTACCTGTTTCTCACTTGGAAGATGAATGGAAAGATCTGTTCAAATGCATTCAACTTTACTTAACCTCAGAAGGCAGGTATGACAAGTTAATGTTATACCATTTCAGACTTTTAGATCATTTCACAGGGAAGACCCTTCTGAATTTTCCTTTCTCCCTTCACAAAATCCTAAACAAAGTGTGTAAGAAGATCAGAGCTAAACCTCTAAGCATAAAAAGTGTCCTTTATCATTATGGCCTGATCAAATTGATAATTTTAGAGGAACTAGGATGAAGAGGAAGAACTTGGCAGCACTTTCTCTTATGGGAAGGTTTTGAGGCCCAAACTCAACCTGTAAATGCGCAAAAGAAAGCAAGGATAAAGTAGTCAACTCCTCAGAGCAGCTCAAGGAGGAGGAGAGCTCTCCCAAGACCAGTAGAGAACATGGTTTCTAGCATAAAGCCCAAGAGAGAAAAGAAGAAACTGGATTTTGAAACAAACTCAGAGCAATCCACAGTGAAAAAGACAAATGTTCTCAATTTGCCATACACAGATTCAGATACAGAGCCAGAAAGGGAAGATGAAAGTCCAGCCATCAAAAGTCCAGAGCACTCCATGGAAATTGCACAGGACTATGAATCTTTTACTCCCATAGATGAAGGTGAAACCTCAAGGAATAATAAATCAAAAAAATCACAAAAGATTAAAGAGTTGAAAGAGGTAATAGCACAACAGGGGGATCTAGAAAGAGTGCTTAAGGCAAAATACAAAACGTTATCAGAAAATTTTGCAAAGACAAATGCATCTTTTGAGAAGCTAGCTCATGAAGTTGTTAAAGACAAAAGGAGGAAGAAGAAAATCACCAAAGATTATAACAAATTATGGTGGTTAGCAAAACGCCTCAAGAGGAAAATCAAGAAATTGAAGAAAAAGATCAATACACATCCAGATTTACAAGTACTGGCCCAAGTTTCTGTGAATTTGCACGGGGAGAAATATAAATAACACTGATTTTTTGATGAAACAATAGTTTTGAATATGGAGGGTTTCCTTTTTGACCAAGATAGAACTTTCACCAGCGCAGAAGTTGAAATTATAACCAGTTAGCTGATGAAAAGCAGAGCTTTCACCAGCGAATTAGCAGATCGAAAGGTGAAATAACTAGTGAAACTACAGAAAGCAAATTTTGGAAAGTTAAGCTAGAGCAAAGTGATTTTGGAGTGATTAAAAGGGTATGGGAGTATCAAAGGGTTAACCACCAAATCAAGAAATATTTGGCATCAAAGATTCGTGGAGGTTTTTGGGACTAAATGTTAAATTTGGTCAACTAAAGTTTTGGTTATAGTTGTTGAAAGATTTCCAGCTACAGAAGACATGTGTGTTTACCCTCCACGACACATCAAAGTCATACAAGTGATGAATACTAGATGTAAAATATCAATAAAGAAGACAGTTCGAGTGCTAGAAACTAGTTCTTTGATTATCCATTTGTATTTAGTTAGTTTTACTCTCTATATTTAGATATACAAATCCAATTTTTCAGGATCTTAGACTTTTTGTAAGGCCTATAAATGCCTAACTTTTTAAGAGATCAAGGTTCAATCTTGGATACATTTTTCTACTGTTATAGACTCTTATTTGATAATAGAATCACAATCTTCTTTTGTCTTCAATATCAAAATTGCTCATGCATCTTATCTTTCTGTACTTTACTTCAGTTTGTCTTAGTTTCTAAAGACTGTCATCTTTTTATTAAGCTCATAAACTTGAATTGAAGGACTTCTTGATATCTTGTATTAACCCTACACCTAGTTGTATTTGGTATTCAAGATTAGTATTCTTCACCCCCTATTTAAAATATCTTGTCTGAATATTGATTTCTAAAAGCACTATCTTGTTCGAATGTATGATGAGTTGTCCATTTCATTAGTCATTGAGTTATCCCATTGTTCCAATAATACCTAATTATCATATTCTTAAGTTACCAAGCATATTTAGCCTACAACCCTAAAGATTTTCTTGGATAGCTAACACCCTACACCATTCACTGACGAACTGATAGACAATGTAGGAGGATAGGAGGTCTACTCCTTCACCAATGGATTTCCGGGATACCATCAAATCAGGATTGCCAAGGAATATCACCATAAGACCACATTTGCAACATAATGGGGATATTACTAGTATACAGTGATGCCATTTAGATTGAAGAATGCACCAACCATCTTTTCTAGGGTGGTGGTCAAAGCATTCAAGGAGTTTCTACATAAATTTCTAGAAGCATACTTTGATGATTGGACTGTTTTTAGTTTATTGAAAAATCATATTGAATGTCTAAGGCTAATGTTTAACAAGTGTGGGCAGTGTTAGATTGCCTTAAACCTGAAGAAGTGCATCTTCTTTTCACCCTTCGAAGTGTTGTTATTTCATATTGTATGCAAGCAGGGATTGTTGATGGATCCATCTAAGATTTCCATTAGAGTTGATCTGCCCCCTCCTACTTCATTCAAACAGTTGCGCACTATGCTGGGACATACTGAATAATAAAGGAAGTTCATTAAAGGCTATGCACAGATTACAACACCCATGGAGAATCTTTTGAAAAAATACTGTTAGTTTCAATGGACAAAACAATGCTAGTAGAGATTCGACACACTAAAACAGAAAATGGTTATTGTGCCTATTTTGGTTTTCCCAGATTGGAGAAAGAAATTCCATGTGCATGTCGATGCATCTTCTATCACATTAGGAGCAGTGTTAGCACAACCGGGAACAAGGAACATCGACCACCCATTAGACTTTGCTAGAAGGAAGCTATCCACAATTGATATTAATTACACCACCACTGAAAGGGAAGGTTTAGCCATGGTGTATGTGCTGTAGAAGTTTCGCCACTACTTTTTGGGAGGACATTTCAAAATGTTCATTGATGACTCTGCGTTGAAATACCCAGTCAAAAATCCAGTGTTGGGAGGGAGTATATGCAGATGGATTCTGTTATTTTAGGAATATGACTTTGATATCATGGTAAAACCAGGAAGGATGAACAAAGGTCCTGACTACTTATTGAGGTTGGAACATGGAGAGAAACATACTAGATTGGAGGATACATTGTTGTATGCACAGCTACTGGCCATCAGGAAGGTTGATGATCAATTCACAGAGATAGTACAGTTCATGTCAACAGGAATGGAACCTAGTGACTATACAGTTATTCCGAAAAAATAGTTGGTAGTTCGTGCTACATATTTTTCACTTATAGCTGGACAACTATACAAGATGGGACCTGATGAGATATTGAGGAGGTGTGTTATGAAAGAAGATCGACCATTGATCCTCGTCGAAGCCCATGAAGGCATCACAGGAGGACACTACCCAAGGAAAGAAACAACGTAGAAGGTTCTTAGAGCTGGCCTCTGGTGGCCTACTTTACATAGAGATGCTAAGGATTATTACAGAGCCTGCGATGTATGCCAAAGATTTGGAAAACCATCTAGAAGAGATGAAATGTCATTAGCACACCAGCTAACCTTACAATACTTTGAGAAATGGACCATTGACTTCGTGGGACCTATAAATCCACCAAGAAAGCGCACATGATCTAGATACATAATCATTGTGATAGAGTACTTGACCAGATGGACCGAAGCAAGAGCAGTCAAGGACTGTAGTGAAACTACAGTTGCACGCTTCATATTTGATGATATCTTAACCAGGTTTGGATGCCCGAATACCCTAATGAGTGATCAAGGTACACATTTTATTAACAAGACCATTGAAGCCTTGACCCAGGTATTTGAAGTTCACCATCAGAAGATCACACCATATCATCCACAAGAAAATGGGATAGTTGAAGCATTCAATAAGATCTTGGAGAAAGTGTTGATGAAGATTTGCAGTGTGAACAGGGATGAATAGGACCTGAGAGTACCAGTAGTGTTATGGGCCTATAGAACCACTTGCAAGAAGCTGACCATGAATAAGACAGATCGTGGACAACTCATCAAGAGGAAAAAACCATCGTTGGATGCTTTAGAGCACTGTGCGAGAAGGAAGGAAAGCCAGGTTAGCGAAGCCCTGCAAACGTGGGTCAAGTTGACCTAGGGTTTTAAGACACCTAGGTTTTTGGTATCTAGGATTTTTTCACTTAGGTCTCGGCCTAAGGCTTTCGGTGAGTGATTTTAATGTATAAATAAGAACCTAGATGAGGGAAGAGGGTTTGTTCTGATTTTGTTGCTAAATTATGTTATTAGGAGGGATTTCTATTGAGAGAGAACTATTGTATGGTGAGAAGCTTCTAGTATTGTAAGATCTTCATCTGGGTGCGAAGATCAACCCTGAAACTGGGTGCATAGGAAAGGGAGAGAAGACCTGCTAGCTGAGAGCACAGATAGAACTGTATGCTTTCATCTTAATATATTATAAAGCACAGTTATGTGGACGTAGCCCTAGGGAGAGGGTGAACAACATATATCTTGTGTTATGTGTGATTGATGTTGTGTTCTCTGTCAATTGATCTATTGCTATTATGATATTGTGTTAGATCTAAAATATAACTTGCACAATAGGTTTAAGGAAGATAAATAATACTAGGTTGTTGTGTGTTGTTGCTTTGAATCCACTTTACATTCCTTTTGGTTGTAGACACCTGTGTCCTGCAAGCCCCTATAGCTACATCAGGTGAGACTGCATCTACTTCGCAGGTGTTTCTGAAAGGGCCAGTAGTTAGGGCTTGTTGGTGCGCTATTGAGTATTGAACCCTGTGTCTGCCCCTATGCCAACACTAGGAAAAACCTGGATTGAGAAGGATCAGGCCAGAAGAAAAGAAGAGGAAGTCTTATAATAGAAGAAGAAAGAATAAAACTATTTCATGACTAGGAGGATAGCGCACTTGATTGAAGAACAAAAGAACAGATCGAAGCTACTTAGAACTAGAAACTTGGATGTCGAAGTTGAAAGAACACAATAAGACTCATAGAAGAGTGGAGCACCTACCCCAGATAGAGAAGAAGTATTTCCCTTGAACCCTATGAAAGAATCTCAATAGCGTGAGGTTACTATGCCAAAAGGAGATAATACTCAGAATGGAAAGAGGAATACCGAGACGAAGATCACAAGGAAGAAGGCTAGAAAGATCAGTAAGAAGAGATCAAAGTTGCAGAATGTTCCAGAGGGGACTTCGCAAAAGGAGGATTTGAAAAACTGGAACTTCGTCATGATATGAGAAGAGCACAACATGTCACTTCTCCATGGCAAAGAAATATAACCGTTGGAAGCATTATGACCATTAGACCGATGCCCTAAATGGCTAGAACAATAGTTATGACCAGAAATCTCGCCATTAGACTGTTGGAACCACGTCGAAACGGACATAACCACATTGATGAAGGCCTCTTTCCCATTGAAGAGACCTTTTACATCGTTATCTACTTATTTCATCGACTGTTGCACCAAGAACAATTTTGCAAATTGTATCCAAGCCAACTCATTGCTACTGCATTATGTTTACTGAGATCGACACTTGTTCTATTTCTTTGAGCACCCATTCATCAATCTAAGTTATCTGATCTTGAGCGTGTATGTCGTATGAACTCAACACAGTTGAAAAGTGTGTCGAAGAAGTTCTAATTGATATAATGGCCGATAAAGTAATGTTTGAAGGTATTCAAGTCTCGTCGATGAGAGGAGTGCAAGCCTCCCCGTCGACTACTCGCAGATATGGACCATCCCAAGTTGCAGCAGAGAAGAGAACCAAGCATCAAGATGACTTGGAAAATGTGAATTTAATCCCGACTACATCCCACCTTTGGTTGGCGCGGTGAGTCATGATAGTGTCCCCAGGGATTTCGATTACACCTTAGTTACTGCGTACCTCCCGAGGGGGATACATGCAGTTAGAACGCAACAGGATAATATCGCGACATTAAAATTCATCGACTTCAACCTAGGAGACTGCAAGAACCACAATATGCTCACCCCTCACAGATACTTGACTAGGATGAAAGGGAAGAACTCAAGGATAATCCCCCAACCATGGACTATGAACCTCGTGCAGTCCACCATCCTGAATGTGATGAAGATTCCACATTTCAAAAGGCACCAAGAGGTTAACGCGTGTGTTAAGCTCCTGCTATCATGTTACCATTCGGCTATCTATGGCTAGACATATTCATCACAGTCGATCCGATGTTGATCCATAGGATCACCGGATTGAGCATGCAGGGACCCGACCCACAGGACTTCCACCCAGGGAAGGCTATAGACCGTGCACTAGCACAGAGGATTAAAGACACATATGGCGATGTAGAAAAGGGGACGCGAGGCTACAAGGTAGCTTCCATCTAGAATGGCATAGTGCACTTGGCCTGATAGTTGATCACAGGAAAGTTGGTGAGAAAGAACAGACCTAAGTAGGTCACAGGGTTCATCGTTGACCTCACCGAAAAATGTGTAGAAGGAATCCAAATGAACTGGGCAAAGTACTTAGTCAACCAGCTTGAATTGGATTGTCGCGAAGTTCAGGATAAGGGTTATGAGTTCAATTTCAGCTGTCTACTAATCCTCATAGAATTTACTTCTTGGGAGATGCCATAATGTGCCACCTTCCCAAATATTGATCCATTCGATCCACTCGCTACGAAGTTCACCACACTCTGGTACTTGAGTGATATGGGAAAACAGTGGCAATCGAACACAATATTTCACACATACTATCTCCAGTTGAAGAGGGCTATTGGGTTCATCCCTCATATGACGTTGAACAACTTGCACCAGTTCAGACCCCTCATGAAGTTCCATGTAGATCAACACTTTATTTATATCACTACATGCACCGACGAGCATAAAGAAGAGATTTAGTCATACTATAATCTCACAGAGGAGGACATCGAGGAGATAAGCAAGGACTAGTTTGCATATCTCCTTATCCCTACTGACCCTGCAGAAATGTCTGATCCCAAACTAATTGGAATCTTAGAGGCCACTCACGAAGAACATGACACACCTGAAACCAACAGAAGGAAGAAGACCACAGAGATACAAATCCTGAGCAGCGCATTAGAAGACACCATTTCAAAATCACCGGGACAAGGAGGTGATGATGAAGTAGATAAAGAAGAGACCAATGGAAAATATGATTAACAGAAGAAAATCAAAGTAACACTGCCTAGGGATCCTGTTCATGAGGCTGATCCCTCTAAGAAAAGGAAGGTTTCCCCCGTGAACCCTACCTCATGGAAGAAATCCAGAGCTAGCAAGACCAAGTTGCAGACTTTGCTGACGCTCAATAACTTTGAATTCATCATCGCAGTCGTATCATACGCCTCACAGGATATTATGCAGAACACCAAAGACAAGAAAGTAGAAATGTATGATAGGATTGAGACAGAACTCAGAGGGTTACAACAGGCCCTTCAATCTAGCCACACAGTATCCATTGCGCCCCCGCCATCAGAAGAACCAGAGTTGGGAGATGAACCTACCCAACTCTGCAGAATAGTTGATGCAACCGAAGATCGCCTTCATCGAGCATAAGAAGAGAAATAACAGACCACGGTGGTCCTGAAGCAAGCACAACAAGAAATGGTAGAGAAACATCGATTTGCGTAGCAGGAGAAGGATGACCTCCACACCAATTTCGAAGAGGAGAGATCATAGGTCAAACAAGAGAAAGAGCAGTTGCTCACAGAACAACTTGGAATCAAAGAAGCATTCAACAGAGAACTTCTCTCTGTGACAAGCTTAGAGAAAAAGGCAAAAGAACCAATGGAGCAACAAGTAGCGCAACTTGAGGAAGCTATCCAGGAGCTTCAACAAATAATCACAAACCTAGAGCTATGAACAATGCCAACCACCCCGCAGGACATGTGAGAGAAAAGAGAAGCCACTGCCCGAAGTGCGGTTGAGAGGATCAGAGCATTCTCTCTGGAATGTAAAAAACTTAGCAGTAGAAGTGCACAAACCTACGAGAGACTTACTAAAGACCCTGAACTAAAGGCACTAGAGTCACAGCTCTAGGAGGAAAAGTAGCAATAAACAACAGTACAGGCACAGTTGAAGCTCTTGTCAGCAGTTGAAAAGATGAAGCGATCCCAGGAACAATGCACTACTTAATAACAGGTCCACACCATACAGAGAAAAGTCATGGAATTGACTTAGAGTCTCCAACTATTCTGGGACGAAGCGTGACAATTGTTTGAAGAGATTGAAGGTCGAGGAGTAGAGCTGGAACAAGTCATCGTTGCAGTTGAACAACGCTTAAAGGGACCTGTCAACGAAGTAGTTATCCAAGAGTTCACTGAGCAGGAGGCCTTAGCGCAACAATAGGTCGAAGAAGCTCAAGCCAAGCTCGAGGATTTTGAAGTAGAGATACCCAGACCATAGTGACTTGGGATGAGTCGCAGGTGAGTGTTGGGGGCATGTTGGCCCTTGACCAATTTTTGAGGATCCTTGGTCATGTTTGACCTATTTTGGGACTTCGACAGGCTATTGAAGGCGAAGCGCAAGTCGAAGTAGAGATAGCGGGATCTTGACCCCTTGTTTAGGGATTTTTGGGTTTTGAGCTTATGTAATGAGTATGGGGATGTCGGCCCATGGGCTTACCCATGTTTAGGCCCATTTTGTAATGTATAAATAGAAATCTAGGCGATGTAAGTAGGGGGTGTATGTGATGCTAAGTGAGAGTACACAAGTGTATGATACCAAGTGGTAAGTGCAGGTGATAGTTGTACATTCTTTGTGCATGCTGTGTGAGACTTGCAAGGCTAAGTGAAAGTGACTGTAAGAGATTTAATAGAAGCTTTGTGTTGTAACCTAGCTCTGGGAAGGAGGATCTTGCGAGGTGCACGTAGATCTCTTGTCCTATGCAGAGTAGGATCTTGTTTCTCTGTGCAGGTAGAAGATTGATGGAAGAGAATAAAAAAGAAGAAAAGTTGGTGGATGTATCCCCAGGCTGGGGGTGAACCATGTATATCATGTGTTGTTATGATTTGTGCTATGTATTTATGTGTTTATGTGTTTACTTGCTTAGTACTTTGGCATAGATAAATGATAGATATATCTATTGATGTTTTGTGCTTAATAATATGAATAAGTGCTAGATATAATCTATTTGAATGTGCTTAAGGCTCGATTATACTAGATCTGGGTGAATACTGTGATGCTCTGTGATTAGGGTTTTAGCTGCAAAGTAGATATTGGTTGAATACTAATGAACTATAACTACTAAGTGCTTTGATAGAATATTGTAATCACAAATCTATGTCCTAGCTAAGGTTGCAGACACTGGAGTCCTACAACCAACCCTGCCTCTACCTCGGGTGAGAGTTCATCTACTTCACAGGTGTCACCGAAAGGGCCAGTAGTTAGGTTTTTATTGGTGTGCTCTTGAGTGTTGAACCTTGGGTCTTCCCCTGTGCCAACACCACTCAGCTAATCAAACTGAAGTGTGAATTGAAGAGAATATTCTCCTAGAGGAATATTCTCCCTAAACTATAGGAGACTGGATAATGACTTAAAAACATAGGGAAAATCTTAGGAAAAATAAATCCTAGGTGTGTGCGAAGCATCTCCAACAACAAGGTTGTCCTCAAATTTTGGTGATATTGTATTGGCTAGGAGGGCTTGTTTTTCCCTCAATATTTCTCTTTTTAACAAGGATACCTAAATGAAATTTGTGTCTCATGTGTATTGATGATTCATATTCGATATTTTTGTTTTTGTTGCATATGTTTTCAGTCAATGATTTTAGTGTAAAGTTATTCACTTATAACAACTAGGGTTTTACTATTAGATCACTAGGAAGCAATGTTCAAATCTGAAATTAGTCACATAGAGTTGCATGTGAAAATTGATATGTCACTATGAAATTCCATTATTAGAGGAGAAGAATGAAAACATTAATATGGAACAAAATTCCATGAAAGGGTATGTGCAACTATAGTAAAAGAGGGAATTGAAATAGTGCACTACATAGAAAAGAGTCCACTTGAAGACTTTCTTTTTGGATCTTCATAAATTTTACTTTGGTTTACTCTAAAAATAATATGGAAAGATCAATGTATCTTTTGATCGCTTAATTTGATAAATGATAAATCAATTGAACTTTGAATGACATACAAATGGATGGGATATTGTAGAATAATTTGAATTTGGACAACCCTATCTACAAAATGACAGACTAGTGTCCTCCCAAATAGTGTTGGTGATATATTTTCAAGGAGAGGATTCCATGTTTCCAGTGATATATGGAATCGTCAATCACATACATAGATAGAATAAAGAGTATTTAATTGGACATATTTATTTTTATCCCTAGACATGAATCCTTATTTGAAAATATAGGTTATTGTTATATCCCTAAAATTCCCTACTCATGCATACATGGCATTGGCCCTCTTACTTGCATAATTTTCCAAATCACTGTTGAGGAGGTCTACTTAAAAAAACAATTTTTAGAGCATGTATGCGCCCTGAACCACTACATCTCATGTACATATGTTTTCCGCATGCTAGACAATACACGTACATACACTTGCTACACAATACACAACCCACGTATAAATCGAAAAGTTGAAAAAATTAAAAAGTTGTAAAGAATTTGGTGGAATTCATGGGCTATTGGAGGTTTCCCAACCAATTCACCTTCTATAGACCATCCGCCAACTGAATAACCATCCTTTTGTCATATAAAAGGAGGTTTTAGGGTCTCATTTCACAACCAAGCATAAGAACAGTGAAACTCTTCCCAATTTCACTTTCCTTCCTTGCCCAAGCATTTTCTACCTTTTGCGAGTTACTGCCTCAACACTCCCTCTTCAACCCCTTTTCTTCCATCCAATCCATTCCCTTTCTTTGAGGTGATTAATATATTTTTATAATATTCTTGTTGAAGGTGCACTTGGAGCATTGTAAAGAGGATCCAAGGCCAGGTTCACAGAATGGTGGCCGACAAGGATTGTAAGTTTCAGTCTTTGTTTGATGAATAAAAGAATCTCTTTTTCCTGTCCCAAATGATGATGTTTTGTGTCTTTTCTTTGATTTAAACATAGCATTTGATATCTAACCCTAATTCATGAATAGAAATAGCATGCTTGTATCCCTAGTTTCCTAGTCTTGGATGCAAGTCAACTTAGTGAGGAGACTTGCATTCTTTGGAGCTACAGAGATTGAGAATATCATCACCAGATGTGGGATAAAAGGTACAATTACCAACCTTCTCTTCTATTGCTTTCTGTTCATTTATTTTGGTATGTTTGGGGTAGTGTAGAAACTAGGTTTAATTTTAGATGGTCGTTTTCTATGTCTATATTCTAAACTCTAGTATAGTTATAGGGGGATTTTCCCACTAGAAGTTATCACTTGGTATGAAATTATATTCTTAAGGACCCATATGGATAATTATCCATAGTTACTTCTCATTCAATTAACCTTCAAGGTAATCTGAAGGATTCCATTGGAATTTAAGTGGGAGATAAATTTGACACCAATAGGTTAGATAAATATATGCCACTCAATATGTGATTTTATTGCCAAATCCACTTGAGCATTGGATTAAGGATTGTCCATTAATGGTCAAGACAACTCTAAAAAAATTTTAGCCTTAAGTCCTTCAAGGTCACCTAACCCCTTCAACTCCTAATGGATGACAAACTATTGTGACAATAAAATGATCAATGTTAGGAAAAAAACCTTATACAACCTCTTACCCTATTGCCTCAACCTTGGTAGCCAAAAGCCTATAATTTTTTGATAGTATAAAATTGTAGAGAAATTATAGGAGGGTGAGGCTCCTCCATGGACACTCATAACTTTCGATTATTTTTTCTCTCCTATGTTAACCAAAGTCTCTAATTTATTTAATAATTTGAATCAGGGGGATGGTGTGGTGCTATTTATTAGTAAATTGAGATATGTAGAGAAAAGATAACAAATTTTACCTAGATTTACTACAAAAATGATAGATTGAAAAAAAATATATCCAAATAAAGAACTAGATACCATAAAATGTTATACTTTTATTGATGGAAGCAATTTTCACTTTGCTATTCGAGGGGGAAACATTCGATTGAGAAGATCTCTAATTAAAAATAACTTCACCAAACATCTCCTTGTTAAAATATTCAATGTGCTCATTTAACCATAGACAATATCACATTATTTTCACCCAACCATAGGCATGCAACCACCTTTGAGCACCTTAAATTTTGATAGATAGAATCATTCTTGAAACCCACACTAAACCCTAGCTACAACAGAAGCATGAGATGGAACCAAAAAAGTTTGAAAAAATACCATCCAACTACAACAATAACACAAGACAAAGAGAGCGCACCTTCTCCAAGGATAGTGCACAAGAGAGAGAGTCTCCACAACCACTAAACAAGAATAATACTCAACTACAACAGTTGCAATTAGACTTCTTCCCAAGAATACCACTAAGAATACCACCAAGAATATCACCAAAAATATCACCAAGAATACCTCCAAGGGATACTAAAGGTAGGGTGCATATCTTAGGCTAGATAATGCTATAGAGAGAGACCAAGAAGCACCCTGGAATATGTACCTTCCTTTCTTGCAGTTGTAGCTGCAAACTTGTGTTATACCTTTCTGAGAGAATGAGTGAAGTGTGTGTACAAATGAGCTAGAGAACCTCCTATTTATAGTGTTTCTTGTCACCTATTTGGGACAACTTGTATTTCTGGAAGATAATACATTTATATTATTTATTCTACTGAGTCCACTTGTCTTCTAAGTTTTTTACACATTTGTTTAGGGTTTCTCTTGCTTCTAGAATATTCTATTCTAGTCAAAGTTTACACATAGGAGTTTAATACCTTCCAAAACTACCATAATATCAACACTTTCTCCTAGATAGGAAGGTATTAGCTGTAATGGACTCAAACAAATCCATCCATTTCACATGGTATGGGAAAGGCTCACATAGTATTGCAAACCATTCTACAGGTAGCATCATCATAGCCACACAGCCTATCTCATGATCAGATAGATCAATTCATGAGCATCATCATCACTACCCATCTAACGGGAAATCACTTCCAACACTACTGGTTGGAACACCAGCCTAGGAAACACCTTCAACACTACTGGTAGTCTCCATGGAAATCAAGTAGTAGTAGACAATTAATACAATTCCATGCAATAGATCACAATAGTGTCTATCCATAGTAGTACAAAACTGTTATCTAGTGGTACAAAACCACTCCTAGTAGTGCAAAAATACTATCTACTGGCACACAGTCACTGCTAGTGGAAGACATCCACCACAGTAGTACATAGATACTATCTAGAGATGCATAGTTTCCACTGCAATCAACTAATATCTACACAAGTTATCACCATGTAGTACAATAGTCTTCTGGCATCAAATCATATCATCGTCTGCATCATCTCTCAAGGCCATAGTCCATTTGAGTAATGGAGCATGATGTTGAATAAGTCATGTGTTGGACTTAGCTCACTCAAAAGAGTGTCTCGAATAAGTCACTCACTCAACAAAATGATATAGGGACCATTCTTCCTATCCTAGTCACTGCCTCTGACACATGAATAATGTGTTATATTATTTTCATGAGTAGTAGTATCTGCGTTGTGCTGGGCACATTGAGGTTCGGGGGAAACACCCTCGAGAATTTATTTTTTCCTCAGGAAATGTGTCACATTTTTTCCTCATTTTTTGTGTTGCCTCAATTTTCATGTCCATTGTTGGGTAGTTTTTAGGCACATGGTTTTTTTCCAATGGTTTTGGATGCTGCTGGATGCTATATGTATATTGTATTGTAAACAATGTATCACTATGAATGAATATAGAATATGATGGTTTTCCCGATTTGGGTTTCCAGGGTAAATATCTCTGTGTAATGTTTGTATTTTCCATTGTATATTTTATGTTCTTTTACTGAAAATCTGTTTGCAGTAAATATTTTACAAGTTTAAAATTTACATTTGGTATTAGAGATTTGTTGGATTTAGGGGGACGCCTTTGTGGTCAAGGTTTTGGCTTGGGACTGTGATAAGCCTTGTTTCTTTTTTTTAACAGAAACGATTAATGGATCTTTGTATTAATAATAGTGGACATGCCACTGGGGTTCGATACATCGATAGAGATTGCTTGTAAATTGAAAAACATATGCCTAAAGATCCTAACTCAGTACTAATTCATGGACACAAAGATTATTTCAATGAGCCTGAAAGGCTTTGCATCATTACATCACTTCTAGGTTGGAAGTTTTTTTTCTTCTTTGACACCATTTTCCATTCATTTCTTTGGTTTGTGGATTGGCTTTCCGTTGGGCATAAAGGGTCTTCCTTTTTAGCTAAGTCTATCCATCTTGCGGTTAGGGGTTCTTGTTGGGTGGGAGACTTGGGAGTATTTTTGCTTCCCCCTTAGTAGGGGATTTAATTTCAGCTTCAGCTTCAGCTTCTGCTTCTTCTTCTGCTTCCAGGGTCTTGCTTTCAGAACGTGATTCCTTTGACACCTTCGTCCACTAGGTGGGCTTGGACGACCTTTTTTTCCTAGGTGGTTTCCCACAGTTACAGGCTAAGTGCCCCGTTTCGAAGCAATTCCTACCCCTGAAACTGAGATTCTCATAGTCGAGTTTTTAGGTCCTTGAGTAGTCCTTTCCTTGGAGAATAATTTCAGCTGGGAAACCTTTGGAGAAATCCATTTCAACACAGATTCGAGCAAAGGTGGAGCAGGCTAGCTTGGAGTCTGGACTTCTGCAGAGGAACTTGCCGAGGCCATTGCCAATAGAATGAAGAGAATCATCCCCTCAGAAATGCAGGGGAAAATAAGGAAGTCTCACCCAGACTGGGGATGAAGAGATACAATCTGTGGAGGGGTCGAAGGTAGGGGTCCAAAGTTGCATAGACAGGCCTGTTCTGCCCCAGAACCATGACCCGAAGTTAAAAACCTTGTCTCTGTTGCTTGTAGAATAAAAAACTACCACAAAAAACCCTTTTGCACAGGGGCAGGTAATGACTTCTCCATCTAAGAATGGGTACCATTCGGAGGAGAACCAGGAGAGTAGATCTAGAAGAGAGGGCCAAAACCCGTTAAACCTGCAAACTAGAGCATGCCTATTGTAATGGTGAGCATGATTTGAGGCTTCCTGTGGCACTGGAATGGAAACTGCCAGAGATTCAGGGACTACTGCATGCAGCCCGAAGGGGCGACCTTGATGAGAATCAACCTCCGACGCCGATGCATGCAGGCCAGAGAGGGACCCTTGGCGTGAAGCCACCTCTTTAAAGGAGAGGGTTGTCACCAAAGGGGGAAAGTATGAGGTTGCTACCGATGGATCACCAGGGGAAGTACCTGCAAGAGAGGTTGGCCCGGACGTGGAGGTTGCAGTCGAGGGAGGGAGGCCCGCAGCCATTTCCACGGCTTTACCAAGAGAGGCACCACCATGTGCTGGAGATGAGGGGGCTGCCATTGGAGCTTCTGCAGCTACTGCGAAGAAGGGCGGAGGGGGGCAGGAGGCACTAGACCGGTGGCTTGCGGGAGAGCCAGGAGCACGGGGAATACATTTTTACTTGACTGTGATAAGCCTTGTTATAGTGGGAGATCTGTGGTATTGATTTTTTTTTTTAAGGTGAAAAGAAATGGTGAGAAATTTGAAAATGGAGATCGAGAAGTTTAATGGGAAAAATTTTGAGTTGTGGAAGCTAAATATGGAAGATCTATTGGTGTACATAGATTAGTGGATCATGGTGGATCCAAGTACTACACCTACAAGAACCTCAACAGATGACTAGAAAAATTTTCATCAGAAGGAGAAGAGCACAATCTGACTGTGTCTCTCAGATTCAGTATTACTGAATGTGTCAGAGGAAGCTACAACCAAGAATTTATGGGATAAGTTGGGGAAGTTGTATCAGTCTAAGTCCCTAGTAAACAAAATATTATTGAGAAAGAAGTTGTATAATTTGAGGATGAGAGATGGAGACTCAGTGGCAAAGCATTTGAATGCCTTCAATACTGTGATAAGTCAATTAGTATATTTTGAGATTAAAATTTTAGATGAAGATAAGTGTATCGATTTACTATGTTCTTTACAGACTCGTGGGATAGTCTGGTTGTGGCCATAGGTAGTAATACAACTACCTTGAGTTTTGATGAAGTGGTCTTATCCTTGTTGTCGGAGGAGATGCGACAAAAGAAAATGGAAGGACAAAGCACAAAAACATTATTTGCAAGAGGATGCTCCCAGGAAAGAAATATATCTAAGTTCTCAAGTGTGATATCTAAGTATAAGGGTTGATCTAAATCTCTTGGAAAATTTTTAAAGGTATGTTGGAGATGTGGAAAATAAGGGCACTACAAGAAGTAGTGTATATCCAAAGTTGAGAAAAGGAAGGGATCTGAAGAATCTCCTTTTACAGAAGAAAATACCTCCAACGAAGAAGGAGGGGATGTGTACTTGTCTTCTTAAAGCATACATGTAGATCATGAGGTGCATTTGGTTGACTCGGGTGCATCCTTTCATATGACTCCCCACGGGTTGTGGTTCTATGAATATGAAAGGTATGATGGAGGTAATGTTTTCCTAGGTGATGATTTAACAACCAAAATCATAGGATGAGGAAAAGTCAAGTTGAGACTCATATATGGAAGGATTAGAACACTTCCTGGTGTTCTGCACATCCCAGGTTTGGCCATAAATTTGATTTTTGTAAGAAAAATGGACGATGCAGGGGTAAAAACAATATTTGAAAAGGAAACCTGCAAGATGGCTTGGGGAGAAATGGTGTTGTTGAAGGGAGTTTGGTTTGGAACTCTATATAAGCTTCAAGGAAGTACTATTAGTGATGGGTGTAATAGTTCCATTGTTCCTGATATTGGATTTGAAGAAGAATGATCTCCTATAGTCTATGGAGAAAAGGGTTATGTTGTGGCATCAAAGACTGAGGCATATTAGAGAGAAGGGTCTTCAACTACTACACGGTAAAGGTATGGTTGAAGGTATGTCTAAATTCTCTTTGGATTTTGATTTCTGTGAACATTGTGTATATGGGAAGCAAAATTGGGTAAGATTCCCCTCTAGTACAATGAGCGCAGAGGAATTTTACAGCTAGTTCACAATGATGTTTTTGGACCTGTGTCAGTACCATCATTGTGAAAATCTGCGTACTATGTCTCATTTATAGATGACTTATCGAGGAATACTTGGATATATTTCCTCAGGAATAAATATGAAGTCTTTGACAGGATTAATGAGTTTAAGGCTCTTGTTGAGAATCAAATAGAGAAAATAATTAAGGTGTTGAGGACAGATAATGGCGGAGAGTTCTGTGGGAATAAATTAGAATAATTATGTAAGAAGTGTGGTATAGAAAGGTAGAAGACTACTCCATATACACCTCAAAAGAATGGAGTTGCAGAAAGAATGAAAAGAAACTGATGGAAAAATCAAGGTGCATTCTCAGTGGTGTTGGGTTAGGGAAAGAATTCTAGGTAGAGGCAGTGGGTACTACATGTTACCTGGTCAACAGATCATCCTCATCATCACTGGCTGAAAAGACTCCACAAGAGGTATGTACTGGTAAGAAACCTTCTCTCACACATCTGAAGGTGTTTGGATGTGATGCATATGTTCATGTTTCAAAGGAAAACATGAGTAAGCTAGATAAGAAGGTTGAAAAGTGTATCTTTATTGGATATAAAGATGGTCTCAAAGGTTATAATCTTTGTAACACATAAACTAAGAAGGTAGTTTATAGTCAAGATGTGGTATTTAGAGAAATGAAGGATGTTGTTAAACAGGAAGTCCTACCAAGTAAGGAAGAACAAAAGAAAATAGAGTTTGATTTAAAGTATGATGAATCAAACTCTACAGAAGAATAGGAATCAGAAGAAGAAGATCCTCATACTCTAGTATTGAGGAGATCAATTCGAGAAATAAGGATACCGGAAAGGTATACTCCATCTAATTTCTGTTCAAATTTTTCTTTGTCTATTACTGATGATGATCCTAGATCTGTCAGGGAGGCAGTGGAATCAAAGGATGGAAATCTCTGGAAAAAGTCCATGGACTAAGAAATGGTATACTTGGATAAGAATGAGTCTTGGGATCTATTGGAGTTGTCGGCTGGAAGAAATACCATTGGAAACAAATGGGTATTTAAAAAGAAGCTGAATGCAGAAGGAAATGTGGAGAAATACAAAGCTCAGTTATTAGAAAAGGGTTATTCTCAGGTTGAGGGAATTGATTTTGGTGAGCTTGTTTCTCCTATTTCCAAGTTAACCTCTATAAGATTTATATTATCTATTGTTGTTGCATTTGATTTTGAAGTAGAAAATATGGATGTGAAGACAACATTCCTACATGGGGATATGGAACAATAAATCTATATGAAGAAGCCAGAAGGATTTTTCGTGGAGGGAAAGAAGGAGCTGGTATGCAAGATGAAAAAGTCCTTGTATGGTTTAAGACAATCACCAAGGATGTGGTATCAAAAAATTGATACTTATATGTTGGGACTTGGTTTCACAAGAAGAAAAAAAGATTATTGTGTGTATTTTAATTTAATTGGTGATCATTTGATTTATTTGGTCTTGTATGTGGATGACATGTTGTTGATAGGAAACAACAAGGAGATTATCCAAGATGTGAAAACTCAGTTGTCCTCTAAATTTGACATGAAGGATCTCGGTGCTTCAAATTTCATTTTGGGCATGGAAATTAAAAGAGATCAGAAAAAGAGGAAACTCTGGTTAAATCAGAGAAAATATGTCGAGACAATATTGCAGAGGTTTAATATGTAGGAATGTAAACTGATCAAGTTTCCTATTCATGTTGATGTAAATTTATCTGTGGATCAATGTCCCAAGAAACAGGAAGAGGACGAGGACATGTCTCATTTTCCATCTGCGAGTGAAGTTGGAAGTTTGATGTATGCAATGTTCTGTACTAGACCGGGCATTTCACATGTAATGGGAGTTTTGAGCATGTATATGTCAAAACCAAGGTAGGAGTATTGGACAACAGTAAAAAGGGTTTTCAGGTATTTGTGTGGCACTGCTAGCTATGGATTTTTCTACCAAGGAAGACCAAGATTAGATAGAGTGTTGGATAAACATGGCTTTGTGGATGCAGATTGGGATAGACATCTACTAGTGGGTATGTGTTTAACCTGTTTGGAGGAGAAATAAGTTGGATGAGAAAAAGACAGGATGTAGTGGAACTTTCAACTACAGAAGTTGAATACATGGTAGCCACTCATGAAATTAAGGAAGAAGTGTGGCTACAAAGACTGTGTTTGTAACACCCTGTTTCCCCCAAATTTGTAATTAATCCTAATATAGGAATTACCATGCTAAAGCATGATGAAAATGTGAATGTATGATGTGAATGGACCTTATGAAGAAGGTTGATGAATGTAATAACATTACGAATTTATATTGCAGGACTGCTAAGAGGGGATGTGCTGAAAAAGAGACCACGATGGCAGTGGAAGGCACCTGGAAAGGTGGCGTTAACTTCCACCGAGAATTAATACTGTATTTGGACTTCACTGGCCCATAGAACCACAAGCGGCTCGTTGGCCCCAAATTAAATGTCTCGCAGGCTGGTAGGTAGATGGCTTAATGAGGGATGGGAGGTGAACCGCCCATCTGTAGAGCCGCCAGGCCTGACCAGCGTGAGGGCAATCGTGCCACACACAACCTCACAAGAGGATAAGGCATGGGGAAGAAGTGTTTGGGAGGGCAGATGTGAGGGGAGAGCTCTAGAGACATGCAGAGTGAGTGATAGCAGAGAGGAAGGAGAGTAACCTTCGTTTCTGGTCACTGGCAGATAGAGACGTAGTCTCACAGCATCATGGTCTCAGCTCGGGGGTGGCCAGTGGTAAATCCATTGGGAGTCGTTGAGCCTACGGTTGGGTGGAAATGAGCACCCCTCTCAACAGTTGCATAACCCCTGGTGTTACTTTCTGATAAGTGTTTTTCCTTTGGCATCTTGAAATATATGTATTCTAACATTTATGATCACAAGCTGTGAAATTGTGAATGATTTCATTATAAGGATGTCTATATGGTGTCTTGATCAGTACTGATAGTTGTATGTTCAGATGGAAAGACTATGTATGGATGATGTTCTCTTAAATCATTGTTTATATGTATATTGATCTAATTCAGACTTCATGTCTGGTCCTCGGGAGAAAGATACCCTTATCTGCCTCAGATAGTACCCTGGGTGAACCTCCCCATAGAGATACCCTTCTTGGGAGAGCCATCAAGAACCTGGAAGGAGGACGTGAAGGCGCAAGGCCTTAAGAAATTCCTGATAATTATCAAATCGATGGACGAGATTCCGTCAGGAGATCTGTGGTCGCTCATGACCATCAGATCGGAAGAATAAGATGGAGTGTTGAGTACCTTAACCCTGACAGGTAGTGATCGATGGATGAGATTCCGTCGGGAAATATGTGGTCACTCATGACCGTTAGATTTGGTAGGAGGAAGTAGGATGTTAAATTCCTTAACCTGGATAGGTGGTGATCGACGGATGAGATCCCATCGGGAAAGCTGCGGTCACACACGGCCATTAGATTAGTCAGAGAAAGTAGGGTGTTAAATTCCTTACCACTTGGTTTCTCTATGTCATCATGGGTAGCGAAGAAATCGGGATCGTAGATCCCCAAGGTCCATGAGAACATCCGGACCATTTATTTTCCACGTCCAGGAAGTCGTGGGAGAGCACACAAGTTAGGAACCTATCTGAGTTGTCAGATATCGGCTGAAAAACCCGACAGCCATTGGATCTGTCAGGAGATACCCGAGGGTTAAAACCCCAGTGAATAGGGGTGAAACCCCCAAAACAGATCCGGACCGTTCGATTTAAGGAGGCCACGTGTCAAGAGATTACCCATTTCGGGAAACCGGGAGTCGGGAAATCGGGAGTCCTGGTGACAAGAGATCGAGACTTTCCATTGTGGAAACCTCGGGATAGATATGGACCGTCCGAATAACGGAGGCCATGTGTCAAGAGATTACTCATTTCGGGAAACCGAGAGTCAGGAAATCGGGAGTCCTGGTGACGAGAGATCGGGACTTTCCATTATGGAAACCCTGGGATAGATCTGGACCATCTAACTTAAGGAGGATATGTGTTGAAAGATTACCCTTATCGAGAAATCAGGAAATCGAGAATTGAGGATTTGGGAGTTCCGTTGAGGAGAGGTCGGGCTCTCGCCTTGATAAATCCCGACCTATAATATGGAGATGTTAGCATGTGGTTAAATCCCGATGAATGGATGATATTCTTTCAGAGAATATCAGGGTGTGTAATGACCATCAAATGTGAGGAAGAGAGGTCGACTTTAAGCTGGGGCGCAAATGCGGATTAAGGTAAGTAGTGAACAGATCTGGATAGCCAGAGTCCACCCGCCCAGATCTATGACTGAGGCTTCATTCCGGACCCCCCTTGCCATTCTGCCTTTAATGGGGGGGGGTCCGAAATGGTATGGTGTGTAAAGTGGGGCCCCCCTCCTGTGACATCAACTACTGTGTCGCGTTTCCCTCTCTGCCACCTGTACTCCACTTAACCGCGCGACGGGGCCTGTTCTCATTGGCGGTTCTCTAGCCCTGTTGGGATCCGTTCCCATTGGCCATTCGCTAGCCCTGTCGGGATTCGATGGTTACATAGTCGAATGAATCGAAATTCTTGTGGTGCCGAGTTGCGAAATACCAAGAGGCGCCATGATTATTTGACCTGTGATCATGACCTACAATCACATGGGAGCCGACAGAGAAATATCTAGCTTACGCTAGGCCTCCATAGATATTTTGGGGCTCTGAGTCTGCAGAAAACAACAAAAAAATTTGATTTGGTAATGGGTATGTGACAAAGTGGTATCATAGCATGGTTACAACACTTGGCCTGCTTGGGCTCAGGTACGAGCTGCGTTAGAAGATATTGTTATCTGTGTTTTCTCTTTAAGGGGAAGGATTGCAGAATTAGACTGTAATCTGGAAATTTCTATAACCCTCTATTAAGAAGGTAACTAACCTCATAGGAGTAGGGATGCACTGATCATTATTACTGATAATATCTAAGTGCCAATAACAGAAGTGGAATAAATTGTGCTATGAAGTTGCACGAGTCGGACAAGGGACATGAACTGAGTTGTTCTTCTTTAATGTAACGATGGCTACCTACTAAAGCAGGTAGAGTCTCTTGCGATTAAGATGGCTGGTTAGGTAAGGATTAATACCCAAAGGAAGAACCCCTTCATGATTTGGGAAATCTGGTAAGGACTGGTAGGATCCTTAAAAAAGTTATGACCACTGTATTATTAAGAGACTAAACCCTGAGCATATAATTCCTCATGATTAAGAGGACTAGTGAAAATATGTAGGGTCAGTTTTACCTAACCTATAATGGTTAGAATCGACAGTGAGGATAACCTATTTGAGGAGTCCTTTGAGACTGTTGCTAATTCCCAAGAGTGACCCTTGTTGGTCGTTTCCATAAAGAGAGGGTAACACCCATATGAATTGGGACTATGAGATTAGTCCTGTAAGTAACTTAAAAATCTCAGAAGATGTAGCAGGAGAAATCCTTCAAGAAAGATTTTTGAAGATTGGATGGGATCTAGAGTCAAGATCCATTTAGAAAGAACCAAAACATTTTGGGTTGTTCGATCTTGGTAAATACCACACTGGTTAGTTGCGAGGAGATACCGGAATTTCGCAAGACCAAAAGGCTTGGGAGAAGCAATGAGAAATTCTCGAAAAGATCATAGTCGTTGATCAAGGAGCGAATTGGACCATTGATCGTCCAGAGAAAATTTTGCAATTCTGGAGATCGAAGGATTCGAGGTTCTCCATAATAGAAGTCCCGAAGTCATGAAATGCGAAATCACGACATAATCACAACCGTCGGTTGGAGAGCCGTTGGTGACCGTTAGACCTAATTAATCAGCGGGGAAGATAAGGCTGATAACCTTTCATCACTCATAAGCTCAGGAGGAATAATATCCGTTAGATTGGAATCAACGAGAGCCATTGATCTAGAGCTTCGAGGTTTCGTCTATGGGGAAAATGGAAGTGTAGACTTCCCAAAGTCGTGCCAGGTAAATCACTGAGCTACTCAGGACTGATGATTGTCGGAGAGATCTGGACCATGGGATCTAGACTTGTCGGGCCTGCATGGAATAGAAGTTTGGGAAACGGTGGAGCGTTGTCCACGGATTTGTCGAAATACGGGATCCTGATGCATGTCTGAGAATTGACCCCAGATTCCGAGTGAAGGGTCATGTAGATGAAAGAGCCGAGAAAACCTTAGCCTTCGTATTTCGGGTTTTCGGATTTCGGGAATCAAGGAAACAGAATTCCTTGCAACGGGAATTATGAAATCGCGAAATGCGAAGCACCTTTTAAATTTGGATCGTGGTCACCGCCGGTGGTTGCGTGAGGAGAGGGTGTAAGCCAGTATGATGAATAGTGCATAAGTTTAATGCACCGAGGAGCTTCCTATTAAGAAGCCTGATACCCATACTAGTGAGGTATGAATGATATATAGAACATGCAAGTAATGCACATGTATGATGTAGGAGTATAAATATACTAAAGGCCCAACATGATGGCCCTGATGAGTGAAACGTGAGGCAAGACTTACACTTGCCAAAATTGAATGAATACCATGGATGCATGGTTGACTCCATTCTGAAGAGTCGTGAAGGATCTGTCTTGAAGGATAGCTTAAAGGGAATGTACTCCATATCCCCAGGAAAATACAGTACAATTAAAGGAAAGAGTAAACGAGCAAGGATTCTCTGTTGTCATGATAAGAGGCAAATGTTTATGCCTTTGCAGATCACATGAGAAGGATGGTGACCAATCCTGAGATGACTGATTTTAAAAATAGAAATGTATGTAGGCTATGAAGTATACCTACGATAGCTACATGCAGGCTT
>ML799875.1:20472-41716 GCA_009831015.1 Picea engelmannii | reverse complement strand
CCAACACCCCATGACCAAGAACTGGTCCTAAAGTGTGACAAACGTGAAATCAATGAAAGAATGCATTGGGTATGAATGTGGCCATGGATAGTGGCACATTTGTTAAAACCTTTGAAATGTTGCATTACGTTTGAAAATATATGTGTGTGTGTGTGTGTGTGTACATAGAGAATCTAACAATTTGTTTTGTTGATTGAGGAATGAATTGCAGGAAGTAGAGGGTCATGGATATGGCAGTAAGGTAAGCCCATAGGAAAGGTCGATTTCCTGCTAAGCCAAACTGCAAGGAATGGTATTTCCTTTTTGAGGAAGTAATTTAATCGTTAAGTATGCACAATTCTGAGATTGTTATGATGATGTGGTAAAGGTGCAATAAAATGTATATGCATGGAAAAGCTAACAAGTTGTTTGGCCGATTGAAGTTGAAAGTGCAGGAAGCAAAGGGGTCTTGGATATGGCAGCATTGTAAGCCCATAATGAAGGCCAATTGCCTGCTAAGACAAACCATTATGGGAAGGAAAGTCCCATAATTATGAATTTGGTTCCTCTGCGGAACAAATATGAAAACAAATCATGAGAATGGACAAATCTGTGGGTGACAGGTTTGCAATAAAATTTTTGAAAGTTAGAATTGATAATGATGTCTCATGAATTTTGTATACCTGGGATACAGGTGAGAAGAAAAGACATGTTCAGAAAGGAACAAATGAAGGCTGTCAAAACTGAAGATGATGAACATGACTACTATTGAGCCATGAAAACCCTGTGATGAGTCATGATCACCTAAAATAAAATTGTGTTGAGGTAACACCAGCCGGAGGGACGCCTCGACAGAGCAAGTCCGAGGGACGCCTCGACTATAAGACTCAATAGAGTCTCTAAAATTATTCTTGTGCAAGAAAACCTTGGCAGGGAAATATGGATCGCCCGAGGGACTGTATAACAGTGAAGGGGATGCCTAAGCCTAAGCCTAGAGGGTGAGTGACCGCAAGGAAGAGGATACCTTAATAATTTTTGAAAACTATTGGGATAATGCACACAGTGGGTAGTTTCCCGTGTGGAACAAAAAAAAAAACTTGGAAAGGAAGATGAAATTATGATGGCTTTTGTGAGCTATTGAATTGGAATTATGCATCCAATGGGTACGTCAAGGAGGAAGATGAGCATGGATAACAAAATTACCATGAGGATACAGATCCACAAACTGCACAGATAAGTATTGTGCTAAGAATATGAAATTTTTCTTTTGAAATTTGAAATTTGAACATCAGTAAGATGTTTTTGCACAAAATTGTGAATTAATGTGCTTGTTGTCTAGGAATTATTGAAGGAAGATGACGAAGATCAAGACTTCTGAAGTGGCCAAATAAGAAAGGCATGACATGTGTTTTGAGAAAGAACACCGAGGATGGTGTTCCTTTAAGGGGGAGGGAATTGTAACACCCTGTTTCCCCCAAATTTGTAATTAATCCTAATATAGGAATTACCATGCTAAAGAATGATGAAAATGTGAATGTATGATGTGAATGGACCTTATGAAGAAGGTCGATGAATGTAATAACATTACGAATTTATATTGCAGGACTGCTGAGAGGGGATGTGCTGAAAAAGAGACCATGATGGCAGTGGAAGGCACCTGGAAAGGTGGCGTTAACTTCCACCGAGAATTAATATCGTATTTGGACTTCACTGGCCCAGAGAACCAAAAGCAGCTCACTAGCCCTCAATTAAATGTCTCGCAGGCTGGTAGGTAGATGGCTTAATGAGGGATGGGAGGTGAACCACCCATCCATAGATCCATCAGGCCTGACTAGCGCGAGGGAAATCGCGCCACACGCAACCTCACAAGAGGATAAGGCATGGGGAAGAAGCGATTGGGAGGGCAGACGCGGGGGGAGAGCTCTAGCGACATGCAAAGTGAGTGATAGTAGAGAGGAAGGAGAGTAACCTTCGCTTTTGGTCACTGGTAGATAGAGATGTAGTCTCACAACATCGTGGTCTCAGCTCGGGGGTGGCCAGTGGTAAATCCACTGGGAGTCGCTGAGCCTACGGTTGGGTGGAAACGAGCACCCCTCTCAGCAGTTGCATAACCCCTGGTGTTACTTTCTGATAAGTGTTTTACCTTTGGCATCTTGAAATATATGTATTCTAACATTTATGATCATAAGCTGTGAAACTGTGAATGATTTCATTATAAGGATGTCTGTATGGTGTCTTGATCAGTACTGATAGTTGTATGTTTAGATGGAAAGACTAAGTATGGATTATGTTCTCTTAAATCATTGTTTATATGTATACTGATCTAATTCAGACTTCATGTCTGGTCCTCGGGAGAAGGATACCCTTATCTGCCTCAGATAGTACCCTGGGTGAACCTCCCCATAGAGATACCGTTCTTGGAAAATCCATCAAGAACCTGGAAGGAGGACGTGAAGGCACAAGGCCTTAAGAAATCCCTGATAATTATCAAATCGACGGAGGAGATTTCGTCGGGAGATCTGTGGTCGCTCACGACCATCAGATTGGAAGAAGAATATGGAGTGTTGAGTACCTTAACCCTGACAGGTAGTGATCGATGGATGAGATTCCGTCGGGAAATCTGTGGTCACTCATGACCATTAGATTTGGTAGGAGGAAGTAGGATGTTAAGTGCCTTAACTTGGATAGGTGGTGATCGATGGACGATATCCCGTCGGGAAAGCTACGGTCACACACGACCGTTAGATTGCTAGGAGAAAGTAGGGTGTTAAATTCCTTACCACTTGGTTTCTCTATGTCTTCGTGGGTAGCGAAGAAATCGGGATCATAGATCCCCAAGGTCCATGAGAACATCCAGACCGTTGATTTTCCACGTCCAGGAAGTCGTGGCAGAGCCCACAAGTTAGGAACCTATCTGAGTCATCAGATCTCAGCTGAAAAACTCGACAGCCATTGGATCTGTCAGGAGATACCCGAGGGTTAAAACCCTAGTGAATAGGGGCAAAACCCCCAGAACAGATATGGACCGTCCGATTTAAGGAGGCCACGTGTCAAGAGATTACCCATTTCGGGAAACCGGGAGTCGGGAAATCGGGAGTCCTGGTGACAAGAGATCGGGACTTTCCATTGTGGAAACCTCGGGATAGATCTAGACTGTCTAAATAACGGAGGCCATGTGTCAAGAGATTACCCATTTCGGGAAACTGGGAGTTGGGAAATCGGGAGTCCTGTTGACGAGAGATCGGGACTTTCCATTATGGAAACCCCAGGATAGATCTGGACCATCCGACTTAAGGAGGCTACGTGTCAAAATATTACCCGTATCAGGAAATTGAGAAATCGGGAATTGGGGATTCGGGAGTTTCGTTGATGAGAGGTCGGGCTCTCGCCTTGATAAATCCCGACCTATAATATGGAGATGTTAGCATGTGGTTAAATACCGATGAACGGAGGAGATTCCTTCGGGGTATCTCAGGGTCTGTAATGACCGTTAGATGTGAGGAAGAGAGGTCGGCTTTAAGCTGGGGTGCAAATGCGGATTAAGGTAAGTAGCGAACAGATATGGATGGCTAGAGTCCACTCGCCCAGATCTACAGCTGAGGCTTCATTCCAGACCCCCCTTGCCATTTTTCCTTTAATGGGGGGGGTCTAGAATGGTATGGTGTGTAAAGTGGGGGCCCCCTCCTGTCACGTCGACTACCATGTCACATTTCCCTCTCTGCCACCTATACTCCACTTAACCGTGCGACAGGGCCCGTTCTCATTGGCGGTTCTCTAGCCCTGTTGGGATCTGTTCCCATTGGCCATTCGCTAGCCCTGTGGGGATTCAATGGTTGCAGAGTCGAATGACTCGATATTCCTGTGGCGCCGAGTCGTGAAATACCAAGAGGTGCCATGATTATTTGACCTGTGATCATGACCTACGATCACATGGGAGTCGACAGAGAAAGAGCTAGCTTATGCTAGGCCTCCATAGATATTTTGGGGCTCTGAGTCTGCAAAAAACAACGAAAAGTTTTGATTTGGTAATGGGTATGTGACAGTGTTCAGGTATTGGGTTGGTACAACAAGTTGTGAGGATGGATTGTGACAGCTAGAGTGCAATTTTTCTGGCAAAGAACCCGACTTATCATTCAAAGACAAAGCATATTGATATTCAATATCACTTTGTGAGAGGCATGGTTGAATAAAATAAAGTTTTGCTAATGAAGGTGGACACTTTGAAGAATGTTGCAGATTCATTAACAAAATCTATGAGCACTGAGAAGTTCTCTTGGTGTGGAGGATCCATAGGCATTGTTGCCCTGGATTGTTGACTATGTAACCCTGTAACCCCCTATATGCAAAGAAAACAACAAGTGGGAGAATGTTGGGTATGTGTTATATTATTTTCACGAGTAGAAGTGTATGTGTTGTGCTAGGCATGCAGGGGGGAGAAATCCCCTCGCATGGGGGTTCTGGGGTAGGGCCCTCAATAAAAAAAAATTGCCTCAGGAAGCATGTCGCATTTTTGCCTCATTTTTTGTGTTTCCTTGATTTTTGTGTCCATTGTTGGGCAGTTTTTAGGCACATGGTTTTTTTTCGATGGTTTTCTATTTTCGGTTAAGGAATTATGGTTGTTGACAAATTCAAGTCAATGGGTTAGGGTTTTGGATGTCGTTGGCTCCTATATGTATATTGTATTGTAAACAATGTATCACCATGGATGAATATATAATATGTTGGTTTTCCTGGTTTGGAAAATCTCTGTGTAATGTTTGTATTTTCCATTGTATCTTTTCTATTCTTTTACTGAAAATCTGTTTGTAGTAAATATTGTACAATATTAAAATCTATAGAATGACTGTCCCAACAAATGTTGAAATCCACTCCATGGGATACAACGAACATTCTTCTTATCCATACATATGTCCTAGAAGAATGTCAGTCGTCCCAGATGATGAAAGTCGCACCATGGGCCATAGGGACCATTCTTCCAATATGGACATATGTCCTAGAAGAATGAATTTCCTGGACCATTTTCTCCCCTCTAGCCACTACTGTGAACTCAAAGAAAATGTTTGTCCTGTACTAATCTCCCCACTTTGGTCACTGCTATGAAATCAGGGAGACGAACCATTCTACGTGACAGGGAAAATACCCAAGAGAATAGTTGTCCTGGACCATTCTACCTATCCAGGAAATTCCCCAGGAGAATATTTTTCCATGGTACATCAACAATGCATCAACCTGGAGCATTCTCCATAGGGAGAATGTCATCCCATCAACAATCTATTATGCTTGGACCATTCTCCACCTGGAGAATGCCTGTCCACTAGCACACTGACTATCCATAATTCCATATATCAACACTCCCTCCCAACCAAGGAAGTCATCTCCTCCCTTTCAACCAAGGGAGTGTATCTCCATAAGTCCCAGATTGTCCCTCAAGTTTGAAAACTTGATCTTGGACAGAGGCTTTTTCAAAATATCAATTTTCTACTCATTGGTGAAGTTATACTAGAGAATCACTTCTCCCTTATAGACTTTATCATAGATGAAATAGTGCTTGATATCAATGTGCTTCGACCTATCATGGAACACAGGGTTTCATGAAAGCTTCACATATCTCTGATTATCACAATATATCATAGTCAAATCCAAAACCTAATCAAATAGTCCATAAATCATCTTACAAAGCCATGTTTCTTCCATACAAGCATCACAAGCTACAATATACTCTCCTTATGCAGTGATAAGTGAAACATACTTCTGTTTCCTGCTAGCCCATGATATCATAACAAATCCCAAACTAAAAAATTTACTAGAAGTAATATTTCTATCATTTGCACTCCCTACCCAACCTAAATCAGTAAATCCATTTAATTGTACGTCATTGTTTGAGGCATATCTCAAACAATAATTTAGCGTCCCATGAAGATATATCAAAATGTTCTTTGCAACTATCCAATGCTCATGTCTAGGTTCCACCTGGAACTGGATTAATGTGTTCACAAAAAATAAAATGTTTGAGAGGGTATTAACCAAATACATCAATGATCCAATCAACTACTGGTACAAGGACGAGTCCACTATATTGGAATCAGAGTCTCTCAACTTCTTCTTATTTGTCACCATGGGAGTTTCCATGTATTTGCAATCCATCATCCCAAAATTCTTAAGGATATTTACAACATACTTCCCTTTCCCTAGGATTATTTCACCATGCTTGTACCATACTTCTAGTCCCAAATAATAATGCATGAGACCAATATGCTTCATATCGAATTTAGAGGCTAACTCCCTCTTACATTGAATAATGAGAGGCTCTGCACCTATCAGAAATAAATCATCAACATATAGTAGTAGGATCATATGTGCACCATTCACAACCTTGTAATAAAGGTTTCTATCAACATAGCTATTGGAAAATCCAAGTCTCGTCATGTAACTATCAATTCATGGGTACCAAGTTCTTGGAACGTGCTTGAGTCCATACAAGGACTTTATTTAATATGCATACATGGATTTCTCTCGGATGTACCTCAAAACCTTGAGGTTTCTCTATGTATACTTCTTCCCCAATTATTCCATTGAGTAAAGTGGTATTTACATTCATTTGATGTAAAATCCAACCCATGGATGCTACAAGAGATATGATGGCTCTAATAGTGGTGTATCTAGAAATTGGATTAACCATCTCATCATATTCTTCTCCCTCCTACTGAGATAACCCTCTAGCCATGAATATTGCCTTTTATTTATTGATACTCCCATCTACTGCATGATTTATATTGTAAACCCATTTTGAAGTGACTACAAACTTTCCTTCAGGTCTAGGCACAATTTACCATACATCATTTTTCATTATGGATTGATATTATTCCATCATATCTTCCTTCCATTCTTTCCTCTTGACTTCTTCTTCAAAGGTGGGTGTTTCTATATTGACAAGACTTGTCAGTATTGCCACATAACTAGAGAACATTTTGGGCCTCTTTCTTTCCCTGAAGGTTCCACTGTGAGATTATTTATTTCTTCTTATTGTAGGGTGGATTCGATCCATCCTAGTCATTTTCCAGTATCAAGTACAATAACTGGTTCTATAGGTTCTTCACTGGGATGTTCTAGAGAGCATGTATTTTCTTCCTTGGGATCTTCATGTTCCTCTTCATAATTGGAGTCCATGGAAACTTCTATAGATTTATTGAAGACAATATTCTCATCAAAAGTCACGTCCCTATTGATTTCGACCTTGTGTTGACCTGGGACATAGATTCTGTAGGCTTTTGATGCCTCACTATATCCAACAAATATGTCCTTCTTTCTTGAAGATTCCAACTTCTTCCTTTTGTCCATGGGAACATGGATATAGACAGGATAGTTAAATATCCTCAAGTGTTCAACACTTGGATTCTTTCCAGAGAAATATTCTTCTAGAGTCATTTTCTTCAATATATGATGAGGAATTCTTATTCTGAACATATACAACTATCATAACTGCTTCTCCCCATAGAAACATGGATAGTTTCTGGTCGTTCATCATTTCCTTAATAGATTCTTCAATGGAATGGTTCTTTCTTTTTGTCAGACTATTATTTTGAGGATTATGTGGGACAATTAGCTCCCTCCTAATCCCAAATTATTTACGAAAGGAAAAAATATCCTTGGATGTGTATTCTCCCAGTCAGTGAGGAGGTTAACATTGTTCCACACACATCTGATTATATCATATTCAAAACTCCTTTTGCCTTACACATTTCCTTTAGAATTGGTACTTGGTTAGATCACCTTCCTCACCACTTGACGGAGTCATCTACTCCATGTTTCCAACTTTCACTATATCTCTTTCTCATATCTATTACCTTTGACCTTCATGAAACAAGAACAACAATAGAAAAAGTATTTCCAATAACATTTTCATAAGAACATATCTATGGTAACAAGGATGGTAGTCATCATAGAATTACCAAGATGACCTTCCAAGGTGTTATCACTGAAAATTTTTCCACAACATTGCACGCAAATGGTTAAGGAAGCACAACAATGCCAACAACCATTACTTCACCTACAACACTGAAATGCATTCAAAAGGAAAAAAAACTATACAATTGGGTTAGAAATTGACATTCGCAAATTCACCAAAGGAAGCATGTGCATAGTGCGCAGTGTGCGCGAGACAACAAAGCTCTCAGAGTGCACAGTGCACCAAGTGAGGCAAATTTGTACGAGAAAAGTTGCACACTTCTATTAACGACACATTTATGGATCTTGTTGGACCCTCAACCACTTATGGACCAGCTCCCAACATGATTTGACCTTCATATCTGAGAGAAATCCAAATGTGAATGATAAATGCATGAAGGATAAATGAGAAATTAGATAATAATAGGATAAATGGTTATTGAAAAACTTATCGAAACTGAGGCTCAACAGGTCTCTAGCTCTATCTCTAAGAAATATATATAACCTTCTATCTAGAATGCCAATTGGGTCTCTTCAATATATTTATGGAAATTTTGTGTGGACTCCAAATATTCTTACAAACCCTCTTCCATCTTCCTCTAAAATGTTATTTCTTGGAGCTATGGACACTAATTAGTAAGGACGCGATGATCTACTAAGGATTCTGATCTAGCTATGGTTTCTTTATGAACCTAGAATGATCTCTTCTCCAAACAAATAACTTTTCTCTCAATGTTGAGTTCTCTCTTCTTTCTATTTGAAAATTATAAGAGGCATGAACACTGACTAACTATAATTTTATAGTCCTTCAATACCATTTGAGTCATTGCTCTCTTCTCCATCATTGTTATGGGTGTCAATCTCCTAAAAAAAAAAAAACTTTTCCTTGTGCTAAATTGATTCTTATAATGAACAATTTGATTTTTTTCGATCAAAGGAAAAAAACTCTTCCATCATGTTGACTGCTATTGATTCCTTCTAGTGGTTGTATAACTTTTCTCTAGCAAAATAAAATCGATGTCTTCAATCGAACCAACTTGATCTCAATTAAAGGCCCAAGTTGATTTCTAAATGTGTGGCGAAATCCTTTGTTGCAAGGGTAGCGAAATCAATTTTATACATTAGCCAAAATGGGTTCAAATGTGAAAATCCATTTTCAAGCCAAATTGTTTCTGAATGAAATGTGGCCAAGTTGATTTCTAATGAAATGTCATTAAAAAGAAAAAGAAACAAAATGTCCAACTAAAAAATTCTTTGTGGGGTCGCTTCTACCTCCAGTGAAATTGATTCTTTTCCAAGCTAAAAGGAAGTTGATCAAACTAAGAAATTGACCAGGGAGAGAGATAACATCTCTATGGGTCGTATGCAACCTTTCCAACTACTGTACAACCTATGGGTGAGACAAAAACACCCATGTAAAGGAAAATCATCCTAGGAGGAATGAAAATTCATCAAAAAATGAAATGCAATTCCTAGGGAGATATGAAGTCATATAGGTAAGTGGAAAATGACCGAAGAAAGTGGTAAAACGTCATAAGTAATTGGAACTAGACCCAACAAGATGAATTTGACTAAGAGACAATACCAATGGCCTTAATAGATAAATAATTCATATAATTTAGAGGTAAAATTAGAAACCAATATAATAAATTGCAGCAAACACTTGATGGTAACCCCATATCTCACATCTTAGGTTAAATCATATGTTGGAAATCAAAAATATGTTGGTTTCCTAAACATTGAATGAGAATGGATTTCTTAGTGTTTCTAATATGAATATAGTAGTTGGTTCTTCATTTTCATCAAGAATTCAATTAGAGACAACATCAAAATAGATGAGAATCCATATATTATCTCAGAAGTGAAGAAAACATCAAAATTATAGCTTAACACAATGAATTCACACACATTATTTTTCAAAAATAGAGATAAATACATAAACCATTCAAGACACAATGGACATGATGTTTACCCTGGAAACCCATATGGGAAAATCGTCTTCGAATAGGGGCGTTGTTCTTTATTCTAGCAATATCTGGCTACATTGTTTTCATGGCTTTCTATACCTTTTCCTCTATTGGCCAAAATACCCATTTATAATGAAGGTGAAGGATAGCTAGGGGGTGATGGGAAAGTCAATAGACATTACCCTTCATTTCCCCTACATCAACCTTCTCTCCTATTCTATTTTTTTTTTTTCATTTGATTTTTTTTTCCTCTCACATTTCTCTCACTCAACTTGTACATTTTCTTTGTTTTACAATGTTTTATAACTTTCATAAAGTTTTGGATTATTATTGCAAGTATTGAGTATTACACCCATTCATTAGTTTAGAGCCATTTCAAATCACACCTCCCCATTGAGAGTCTTTTTGGTCTCCAAAATATCAAAGGAAACAATCTAGATCAATGTACCTTTTATCTTCTTCTATAGAATGTGGCTCTTACTCTAGTTCCTGACAACAACTATGACTCTAGCTTTGTCTTTGTCTTGTAGCACTAGACATTGGATATAGCTTTTGTTATATATCATATGTTCCCACAATGAAGAATTGTTTTCATTGAATCTCATCTCTAAGCAATCTCCATATCTAAACTTTGGACTCAACATTCATTCCCATCTCTCTCCCATTCTTAGAGACGGTCCACATTGGTGGTTAATGAAGCCAATATGAAAGATGTTCTATGTTTAGTGTGAACCTAGCAAGCTATGTCATCATATAAAAATATCCCAAGAGGAACTGTGGCATGCCTTCTCTTTCTAGGATTATTTTCTTCTTGACATGAAAACAACTCTTTAGTTACTGGAAAAAATTCCTCCAAAGGTCATTGACCTCCTTGCACCAATTTTTGGTGCATCTTCAAGAAGGAAAACTTATTTTGGTGCAACCTTGGTTGTTGAAAGAAACCCGATGTCCTTTCCAATGGTGATGAAAACCTCCTATGCCACTATCTCCCCTTGGTAAATCTCTTCTCCTTATATTAGAGGTGTAAGAAACTCTTCATTTTCTATACTCTTCACTCTTCACACCCTTCACTTGGATGTCAAATTCCTTGATCTAGATTTATGAGAAGAACGAAAGGAATAACAAAACAAATACAATAACATAGAGATACAGAGAACAAAAACATATATCCAATGAACAATAAATTCTTTTGAATAAATAAAATAGATTGAAACTGTAAAACTGCATAACTAAAAATAACTTGCTCGAATGGTGGTAGCTATCTCTAAGAAGAGATGTGGCTGATATGCACATACATCTGAGTAGATATATTACAATGAGGCTCTAAAGTCCTTTTTAACATTACTGATTAATGCCAAAACCCTATACATCCAAAAACCTAACTCTAAGAGATGAAACGCCAAAAGTTATGTGGGCCCCGATGGGTAAGTTGATACCTCAACTTCCCAGGGTCATAACTTTTGCATACGAGCTTTGTTTTAGGCGCGTTATAGCTTGTTGGAAAGGTATTTTTGAGAACTACACATTATCTCATCAAACTTTGACTCTATTTATAGTTTGATTGTGGTAATCCAAAAAAATAAGTGTTTACGGCCCCAAAATGGCCCTGGAAGTATAAAAAGATGTACTGACATGAAAATTTTCAAAATAAGCCAATTGGATTAGGTGGGAGGCCACTGATATCCACCTAGAAGTTGTGTAGGGCTTCATACAACCCCAAAGTGTAGAACCCACAATTACAAATAATTACAGAATAACATGTTGAACTAAAAAATGTCAAGAGGAGTCAGTTGGAATAGGTGGGTGGCCACCAAAATCAATCTGGATCAGTCCTCCCCCCTTAGGAATAAATGGTCTCCATTACCTTGATTTCCCCCATCAGGTGAGGAAAATTTTGTTGAATTTGGCCTCGGGTGAGCCACTTTCCTTGGTGTAGGAGCTAACCTACCTTGACAACCCGATAAAGTTGGATCTTCTGTTGGCAAGTGCCCTTGACCTATGTGTCCATTATCTGATCAGTGGATGCATGTTTCATGTGGTCAGGGTTGATATTTGTTGGTGTTCATTGTTATTCAATCTCTGAGGTGTCCAATAATGGTGGAAAATATGGTCGAAGGAGGTCCACATTGAACATTGGGTGCAAGACAAGGAAGGGTGAAGTGGTCAGCTCAAAAGAATTTCTACCCACAACCTTGGTGATAGTGTAAGGCCCATAGCAAAGTGGGAGGAGCTTTCAATGGGGCCCTATAAGGATATATTTATGAAAATGTAACCAAACCTTGTCTCCCACTTGAAACTGGTACAGTACGCGGTGTTGATCATGGAGTTGCTTGTACTTAGAATTGTCTTTCTGTAAAATCTCATGGCCCTGTTAGAAGATGTGTTGCATCTGCTCAATGAATATGGTGGCTTTGTCGGCCTCAGATTGAACATGGGAGGACGCTGCATGTGTGGTTGCAAGAGGGAGTGCAACATCAATGGGACCCAAGGGTTGGAATCCCAACCCCACCTGAAATGGGCTATGGTCAGTGGAGCTATGGAGAGCCCTATTGTAGTTGTGTTGAACATAGGGAAGACTCTAATCCCATGTACGTGGATGGTTAGAGTTGTACATGAACATGATGTGCACAATCATCCGATTGATGACCTCTGTTGAAATAAAGTTCTTCTAACTTCCACTATCTATAATGAAATGCAATGGAGTCCCCTTTACCCACATCTGTGAGAGAAATAGGACTTCCCCTTCCTCTGGTTCTTATGGTTCACTTGGTTGGACTTTGGTGGTAGTGACGATGGCATTGGGTTCAACATTGATTATCCTCTTCCCACTTACTAGATTTTATTTAGAGTTAGAATCTTCCTCTAACTCAAAGCTTTCAGCTTGGCCACTAGTGACTGCTTGGAACAAAATTATTTGGTGTTGTGCCAAGGGATTGTAAGGTATTCACACCATTTTCACGTGACTTTCTTTGACTTCTCATCACCCTTCTTGGGTTGCAGCTTGAACTGGTTGTCCTTAGAGAGACCATATTTGTTATGTCCCTTATTTTGTGGGTTGGGGCCACCTTTTCCTTGCTTCAGTTGTGAGGAATTTGCAGATCCAAACTCTCGCCTCTTCTTCTTAAATTTTTGCTCGATCTTGACAACATATCTTTAATCCGCACCTAATGATGTGATGTCCAAAAACTCCATTTCTATTTGAATGTATCTATGCAAACAGTCATGGTATTTGAGCACCATATGTCATTCAAAGTATTTGATACCCAATTTGGTGCGTAGGGTATGAAAAATATTAGTGAAATATGATACTATCTGGTCCCTTTCCTGACGCATCGTGGCCCATCTTGTGTACTAGTCCTCATAGCTTCCAACATGGTAGTATTGTTATTTAATGGCATCACTAAAGGAATCCCATATGGGGAAGACGACAAATATTTCATATTCCTCTATTTCCCTTTGCTCAGAGTAAGTATCCCACTAGTCCTTAACATGGGGGACGTCCTTGAGGAGTGCAAAAGTAATATTTTCCCAGTCGAAAAAATTGTGGAACGAAAAATACCCTTTGATAAAATTCAACCATTTATTTGTTGCATCCACATCTATCAATCCTTGAAATAATGGAATATCAAAACTTAATTGTACCTTGAAGGGGGTTGCATGGCCTCTTTATGAATATATGTCTCCTATGGGGAGACGCCAAAGGATCTGTGCAAATTTGTTCATCATTTCATTCCTTTGTCGTGCAAGGGATTCCTTGAGAAACATTTTAAAGGATATCCTGCTCCATCATGTTTATTCTCGTTCCCCGTGGTTTTTTTTCGGGCTCGGCATTGCCAATATTGCAAAGGCTCACCTAGTTCAAGTCCCAACTTCTTGCACCTAGATCTTGTTGGGGACATGCACGAAGAAAATAAATGAAGAGAATACCTCTATGATACCATTGATCCATATTTATGAATGGAACAAAGGAATGATAGACTGAATACAATAACAAAGACATACGGAGAAAAACAACATATATCTAGTAAACAATATGTTGATATTATGGTAGCTATAGGAGGTATTTACCTCCACGTGTAAACTTGATGAGAATAGAATATTATGGGAAGAAATAAGAAACCCTAAATAATTGGTTAAGAACCCTAGAAGACAAGTCAGCTCAAGAAAATTATTTGTATTAGGTTATTAGCCTCCAAGAGAAGAATTTGGATAAAGGAAATGTTATATACTAAGTAATTAACACCCAAAATAAGAAGTCTTCCAAGAGAGTCTGGCAAAAACAATATAAATATAGGAGGCCAGTCTTCATTTTAGCCAGCATTCTCAGAAATGTAGAAGTACACTTGTGTTCACTACAGTTGGCCATTTTGTGCATAAGTCTTGGGAGTAGCTGCTGCCAGTAGTTCTGCAATCTGCATTTTTTGGTTTTCTGGGTTGGACTCTCTAATCATCTTTTGTTATTCTTGTTTGGTGTGCTATCCTTGGAGAGAGGTGAGCCACCTTTGTTTGGCTATTAAGCCTAGGGTTTTCTTCCGGAATCATTCTCTATCAAGGTTAAGGTGCTCGGGGGTGTCTTCAGCCTATGGTTGGGTGACAATATTGCTATATTATATATGGTTAAATGAGAATATCCATTATATTCTAACAGGTTATGGGCCCACACTATCTTCAGACAGTCTAACCACTAGAAGATAAATTAGGAGAATTTGCTCAGTTGCAGTTGCAACCAGTTTCTGCTACAACAACGAAACCCTAACCCTCTCGTTGAGGCACCTTAAGTGAAGATATTTACCTAGTTTTTGGATAGACTAGTGTGACCTAGCCTAGTGCATCTCTTGGTACTCTCAGTAAGCTAAGACGTCAAGTTTGATTTTTTATTCAAAATCAAGGGTTCACCATGTCAAATCAATTATGACTTACTCTATGAAGTCAAAAAACAAGTTGGAAGGGGCTTCTAACTTCAGAGCATGGAAGAAAAGGATTGATATCATCCTTGCCAAGAATAAAGTGTTGGATATCATGAAAGGAAAGATTGTAGAACTAGAGTTTGAATAAGGAAAAGAGAAGGAACCTCAAAACATTGCAGTTATGGAGAAGTTCAAAGATACCCTACATCTCGCATCTTGAAACATCTAAGAAGATGTACGATGCCATAACAAAACTCTTCTCAGTCAGAAACATTGGACAAGTAATGAGTCTGAAGAATGAGCTCTGTGACATGAAAATGAATGATGATGACAACATAACTTCATACTTTGTGAAAATATCGCAGTTAAGAGATCAACTACAAGCTATTGAAGAGATCATTTTAGAGAAGGAACTATTAAATATAGTACTCAATGGTATTCCCAAGATATGGGATGCATTTTCCACAAGCATGAACACAAGGAAGGGGTATCCTACATTTGAATAACTTTGGACTTGTTGTGCACAAGAATAATCAAGGATTAATGAAAAAGATAAACCCCAAAAGAAATACGATGAACAAGCCTTCACAACAAGGTTTAAAAAATCCAGGATTAAAAGGAAGTTTGGCTCAAGGAAGAAGTCAAATCAAGAGAAAGATATGTAAAAAATACAATGCTTCAACCGTCGAAAATATGGTCACTACAAGAATCATTGTCCCGAGCTAAATAAAACAAAGGAAACACATGAAGCATCCGTTTTAAAAGAAAGGAAACCCTCAAAGAAGACCAAGCAAGGATAAAACATAATTCTTCTTCTAAGACAAGGTAACAATATTCTTCATAGTTCTTGTACATACCATGTTTACATAGTTTGTGTACATATCTTTCATATCTATTTCTTACAAGATAATATGTTCAAAGAGAAACTATACCTATGGAAGAACAACAATATAAGGATTGTTTTCATGATGACTACAAGTCAGTCAATACACATGAAAGGATAAAGTACATCAAAAGCCCCTGATAACAATTCATGTGGAAGCTATTACATAAGTAATAGCTGCAAGATAAGCTGAAATCCAAATGAAACTTGAAGAAGTAAAAACAGAAAGAAATCAGCAATCAAGAGGAAATTGGAAAAAGACTTATGACACTTTGCAGAAGGCAATAAGGATGCAGGCGAAATCATGGACTCTGTTAGATGGAGGGAGCCAATTATATATTTCCAAGATAAGATCATGCATTCATTCATGAAGAAAGGATTAGGAGGGAGATAATCCTAAATAATATGATCCATTGAATATGATGAAGTATATATCCATGTTCCCATCAATGGTGACAACCATGAAAAGCAACACATGTTTAGTTTGAATTTAGAAGAAGTCTTCTTCGAAAATAAGCCTTAAAGTATCCCTGTTTGTCCATCCACATCCTGAAAGGAAGAAGTTGGAATCTGCAGGGCATGGAATCTATAGAAAACTCCATGACCCCAAGAGCCAAAGAGAAACATGAGGAAGAACATGAAGATTCCAAGAGAGAAAGAAAATCCATAACAACCAGTCATTATATCGAGAATCACAAGACCACCAGCTTGATCTGAACCTTCTAGAAGAAATCAAGCAGAAGAAATGAAAGTTGTGATGAAGAACAATGTATGGAAGACTTATGAATGAAAGCATTGCGAGATCCAAAACCAAGGTTCTCCCAATTGGAGGAAGAGGACTATGATGATAGCTTGTTCCAGACATACCTCTACATAAGCCATTATTTCTTCTGCAATATCCATGGGATAGATTTTACATGAGATAAATGTAATAAATGTTCTCAGAATAATTGAACAAGAAGCATATGTAGAGAAACCTCAAGGTTTTGAGGTATACCAGAAAGAGAGTCTTATTTGCAGATGGAAGAAGATCTTATACGAATTCAAATAACTTTGTGCAGAGCCTCCAATGCACAAAAGAAGTGTGGTGAAAACTTTCTATAGTAGATATATTGTATCATAATGGTTACTCGAAAGCTTAAGATGATGGATTTATAATCCATGACAAACTCTCATGAAGGGCGAAGAAGTACCACTTGGATATGTTCCAGTTTGACCCTTTTCACGATGTTATGAGCTAGCAGGAAACAAAGATGAATCCAACATTGATATACTATATTGATGAGAGCTATATGAATCCTTCAGATAAAACCTGTGTTCTAGAAATACCAAAGTACATTGAGATCAAGCATTACATTCTCTGTGATGAGGTCTAGAAAGGAGAAGTGGTTCTCTATTATATTTCCATAGATGAGAAGATAAGCATATATTTTTGGTAAAGCCTCTATTCAAAATGAAAGAGTTTGCATACTTAGAAACAAGGTGGAGCTCGTGGAGACGAATTCCTTATTGAAAAGGGAAGAAATGACTCCCAGTTTGGGAGGGAGCACTAATGTGTTACTGATTTATGGAAATTCATTTTTCAGTTTGAAAAATGGTCCAGGATGAGCAGTTCCCTTTCCAGTTCGGAAAGTGGTTTGAGATTTCTAACGGACAGGCATTTTCTAGTTCGGAAAATGGTCCAAATCGAACAATCATTTTTGTAATGAAAATGGTTTGATGTATTGTTGATGTAACATAGACATCAATTCCCCTTGTGGCCAGTGTGGGGGAAATTTCTAGGACAGTCTCTCTTCTTGACGGTCACTCTCACTAGTGGTCAAGAATATTAGTCCTCCTCGTCAGACAATCATTCTTTCGAAGCTCACATTTGTGCGTAGTTTTGAATAATGGTCTGTTTTGGAGGTTGGTGCAGGACATTCATTTCCTTAGGAAATGGTATGGAAAGTCATTCCCTAAGGAAGATTCATTCTCTCTAGGTTGCACTTTGTTTAGTGCCGGAGGAATAGCCCAGATAAGTGAATGTTCTAGGTTTAGCAAGCAGGGATAGGCATTCCCTAGGGCAGACTCATTCTCTCCAGGTAGCACTTTGTTTAGTGTCAAAGGAATGGCCCTAATAGGTGAATGGTCCAGGCTCAGAAATAAGTACAACTATTCTTCCTTTCTTGAGAATAATAGTCCATATATCCCATCATTGATGTTTTACTCTCTGAGGGCAGATGATCTTCCAGATCTCAAATATGTAAGTGGAATAATAGCCCAGATGACTCAGATATATCATGATATTGTTTATGTGCAGGTTGATATCAGATGATATGATTTCGATAGAGACTATATGTATCCAGACAGAAAATCTATGGTACTGTGGTGGATGTGTTCCACTGATTGTGACTATATGTGATTGATCAAATAGTTGTGTGCTACTCGATGTAGTAGTGTACCACTAGATTGTAGTTGTGTACTACTATGGATAGACATAGTTGTGTTCTATTGAATGACATTTTTTTTATTTGTAAACTATCAGAAGTATTGAAAATGATTATCAGCTAGATGGATGATCAGTGTATTGATGGACAGAGATTCTCCAAATGGAAAATGGTCCAAAACATCTATTCTCTTAGGACATATGCCTGGATTAGAAGAATAGATTTTATATCACTCCTTGGAGTGAGTGACTTATTCAACATCATGTCTAATTACTCAGATGGAGTATGGTTTCAAGAGATGATGCACTTGTTGTTGTTAGATGACATTGATAGCAATGATGATGCTCATGATCTAATAATGAGATAGTTTATACAACTATGATGATACTACTGATTCAATGGTATGTTTGTGCTCAAGACCATTTCCTTCAATACCTCCCTAGCTAGGAGGGAGTGTTGATATTATGGTAGCTACGAGAGGTATTTACCTCCATGTGTAAACCTAACGAGAATATAATATTCCAGGAACCAAGAAGAAACCCTAAATAATTGGTTAAGAACCCTAGAAGAAAATCGGCTCAAGAAAATGATTTGTATTAGGTTATGAGCCTCCAAGAGAAGAAGTCGGATAAAGGAAATGTTATATACTAAGTAATTAACACCCAGAATGAGAAGTCGGCCCAGGAAGTTTGGCAGAAACAATATAAATATAGGAGGTCAATCTTCATTTTAGCCAGCATTCTCATAACTACAAAAGTACACTTGTGCGCACTGAAGTTGGCCAGTTTGTGTGCAACTCTTGGGAGCAGTTGTTGTTGGCAGTTCTGCAATATTCATTTTTTGGATTTCTAGGTTGGACTCTCTGATCAGCTTTTGTTATTATTGTTTTGTGTGCTATCCTTGGAAAGAGGTGCATCACCTTTGATTGGCCATTAAGCCTAGGGTTTTCTTTTGGAATCATTCTCTGTCAAGGTTAAGGTGCTTGGGGGTGGCTTCAGCCTATGGTTTGGTGACAATATTGCTATATTCTCTATGGTTAAACGAGCACATCCATTATATTCTAACACAATAACTTCTATTTAGTAAATAAACTAGGTTGAAACTATAAAACTACATAACTGAAAACAACTTGCTCGAATGGTGGTAGTTATATCTAAGAAGATATGTGGATACTACGCACATCCTTCTGAGAAGAATGGTTACAATGAGGCTCCAAAGGCCTTTTTAACATTACTCGTGAATGAAAAAATTCTAGACATCCAAAAACCTAACCCTAGGATATGAAATGCCAAAAGTTATGTGGGCCTCGATTTGTGAGTTGGTACCTCAACTTCTTGGGGTCGTAACTTTTGCATACGACCTATATTTTAGGTGCTTAATAGCCCGTTGGAAAGGTATTTTTGAGAACTACACAATATTCCATCAAACTATGAGACTATCTATAGTTTGATTGTGGCAAGCCAAAAAAACATTGTTTAGGGCCCCAAAACGACCTTGGAAGTACATAAAGATGTATTGACATGAAAAGTTTCAAAATAAGCCAGTTGGATTAGGTGGGCGACCACCAATATACACCTAGAAGCTATGTAGGTCTTCAGATAACCATGGAGTGTAGAACCCAAAATTACAAATAATTACAGAAGAACGTTTTGAACTAAAAATTGTCAAGAGGAGCTAATTGGAATAGGTTGGTGGCCACCAATATCCACCTGGATCATTCCTGGGATCAATCTTTAGATGAAGTCACAAACACTTTGCTTCCCAATGTCCACTCAACTTAAAGTGGTGAATTTTTTTATTTTTTCTACTACAAGAACTATCTTACATAATCAACCTCTCCATGTGGCCTGAAGTTCATTGTTGAATTGGATAATTCCTCTTACCATTCCTCTTATAAAATAAATCTATCCTATGGAATATGGATTGCTTCTCCCAGCAACATGTCACCTGATGGACTTTCTTCCCACAAAAAGAACATGCCTATGAGTACCAAAAACTCACACTACTATGTCCTCTCTTCTTATGGTAGTGAAAAATAAGGGATGTCTTGTTTGATGTAGGCATCTTGATCTTCTTCTTATTCATGCCCCAATTTTTGTCTTGTTACTTATTCTAAGTGATGGTGCAAGTTGATTCATCAAACTATTCTCATCACTAGCCTTATTCAATCCGCTATAAGAAGTTTGAGGTGGCAGTGGGATTCCACCTTCACTTACTCCTGCTCTTGGTTTTGATGAGTAGGCCAAATCAATCATGTCCTTCACCTTCACAAAAATATTCTTCAAGGTCATGGGTTTTCACCTCTACCATTGAAGCCTTGATGATTTCCTTTATTGATTCCTTATAGTGGTAGTATTGCTTTTATCTAGAAAATGTGAATTGATCTCTTCAACCTATCCAACTTGATCTCATTCAAAGGCCCAAGTTCATTTCTAAATATGTGGAAAAATTCTTTGCTGGAAGGGTAGCCAAATCAATTTTATTCATTAACCAAAATGGGTTCAAATGTGAAAATCCATTATCATGCCAAATTATTTCTAAATGAAATGGCCAAATCAATGTCTAATTGAATGGAATTGAAAAGAAAAGGAAATGGAATATCTAGCTAATCGATTCTCTATGGGATCACTTATAACTCCAACGAAATTGATTAAATATTCCATCATTACGTTGGATTGATTCTTTTCCAAGCTAAAATGAAGTCAACCAAATTGATAAATCAACCCAAGGGGGGAGAAAATGTCTCTATGAACTGTGTGCAACCTGTACAACTACCGTATTACTTGTGGGTGAATGAGAAACACCGAGGTAAGGGAAAATCAGCCCAAGAGGAATGTAAATTCATCCAAGCATGAAATAAAATGCCTAGGGAGATATGAAGTCATCCAAGCAAGTGGGAAACGACCTAGGTAAGTGGGAAAACACACCATGCAATTGAAACTTGACCTAACAATATGAATTTGATTAAGAGATAATTCCAATTACCTTAATAGACAAAGGAATTCCCATAATTTAGAGGTAAATTATAAAACCAAGCTAATAAATTGCAACATCCACTTAATGGAAACCCCAAATCTCACATATTAGGGTAAATCCAATGGTGGGAATCAAATAGCTATTGGCTTAAAAAAAAATGCA
>ML799875.1:0-20372 GCA_009831015.1 Picea engelmannii | reverse complement strand
GAGAAACCAGGGAGTTGGTGCTTCCTTCTAGTTGGTGCTAGAGAAACCAGGGAGTTGGTGCTTCCTTCTAGTGGGTGCTAGAGAAAATAGAGAGTTGGTGCTCTCAGCAAGTTGTAGCTTGCAAAACAGAGGTTGTAGCCTCACAATGAGTTGGATCTCATATGTATGATAATGTAAATAATGTAAATAATACTTATCATATAAAGAAAAATAGGTTTTAACCCTTTATGGGTTTCCTCAGGAAATATCTGTCTCTGTATATCTCATATGTATGAATGATGTTGAATGTTACAATGCTTACTTCCCTGCATTACTATGATTATCATTGAGAGGTATGTAATGAGTTTTAAATAGGAATAATTGTTTAAGCACGGTAACAATTGATTCACCCCCCCCCCCCCACTCTCAGTTTTCCAACATGCCTCGCTTGTCAATTGATTGCAGGGAAGTTAGTATGAAATAACTGACCTACCCAAGTCACCGGCTTTGTAGTCGACCTCATAGGGAAGTGCATGGAAGGCCTACAGATGAACTGGGCGAAGTACCTGGTGAATCAATTGGAACTAGACTGCAGAGAAGCACAAGATCAAGGTTACAAATTCCATTTTAGTTGGATTTTGATCCTTATCACATTCATCGCCTGAGAGCTACCGGAAGGTGTGACCTTTCGCGATATCGATCCATTTGAGCCATTGGCCGTGAAGTTTAGTACACTTTGGTATTCCAACAATATGAAAAAAAAGTGGCAGTCAAATGTTGTTTTTCATACCTACTACGATCATCTGAAGAAGGCCATCTAGTCCGAGCCTCACATGACTCCAAACACTCTACACCGGTTTCAACCTTTGATGAATTTCAGCGCAAATCGACATTTCATTTATATTACAATGTGCACCGATGAACATAAGAAACAACTTTAGTTCTATTACAAGCTGGCGAAGGAGGACCTGGAGGAGATTACTAAGGAATGGTTCACTGACCTCCTTATCCCCGCCAACCTTGTAGAGATATCTGACATCGATAGCTCATAAACTGCGCAGGATACACCCAGACCTAGCAAGACAAAGAAGACCGAAGAGGTCCAAGGATTATACAGTGCATCCATGAAGACTGCTTCCATATCACCAGAGCAAGGAGGTGATGGAAAAGAGTTAGATGACAAAGAATTCCAACAGAATCTAGGAGACGAGGTTGATCCCCTGAAGAGGAGGAAGGGTTCACCTCTGAAACCTTCTTCCCAGAAGAAATCGAAAGCCTCCATGACCAAGATGTAGATTGTCCTCACCTTTGACAACTTCAACTTCCTCATAGTAGCCCTAAATAATGCTTCGCTAGAAATAGCAGAAAAACAGGAGGCCAAGCAGGAAGCAATGTATGATAAGATTGAAATCAAATTTCGAGGGGTCTAGTAGGCACTACATTCCAGCTGCGCAGTCTCCACTGCGCCTCTACCATTGGAAACACCAGAGCTGGGAGACGAGCCAACCCAAATCCACTGATTAGCTGATACAGTTGAAGATCTCATTCAACGAGAACGAGAGGAAATAGAGAAATCCATCTAGGCTTTGATGCAAGTACAAGGATTACTTGTAGAACAACACCAAGCTGTAGAACAGGAAAATATTTCCCTCCAAGCGAATTTTGACGAAGAAAAAGCACAGATACAACAAGGAAAAGAACAGTTGCTCGCCGAGAAACTCGAAGTAAAGGAAGCAGTCAACATAGCACTTATCTCCATGACATCCCTCGAAATAAAGGCAGAAGATCGAGTCACACAACAAGTAGAGAATATTGAAGAAGTGATCCAACAGCTACAATAATGCATCGCATACTTAGAACTACATGTAGTGCCCGAGACTCCACAGGATGTGAAGGACCAAAGAGAAGCAACTGCCAAGAGCGTAGTTGAGAGACTAAAGGCCCCTGCTATGGAATGCAAGTAGCTGAGTGATTGCAGTGCCCTAACATACGAGGGACTCACTGAGAGTCCAGAATTAAGAGCACTGGAGTCGTAGCTCCAAGAGGAGAAGTATCAATCCAAAACAATACATGCACAATTGAAGCTCATGTCAGTTGTGGAAAGAATGAAGAGATCTCAAGAGCAACTCACCGCCCATCAGAAAATTCACGCTATTCAGAGCATATTTATAGAAGTAACTCAAAGACTCCAACCCGTGCAAGATAAGGCCTACCAATTGTTCACAGAAGTTGAAGGCTGAGGAGAAGAAATAGAGCAGGTTGTTAATGCAACTGAACAGTGCTTGGAAGGACCTGTGAATGATGCAATCATCCAAGAGTTTGTTGAACAAGAGGTCGTAGCACAACAACAAGTCGAAGCAGCTTGAGCCAAGATCAAGGTGTTTGAAGTAGAACTTCCTACATCATAGTGACTCAGGACAAGTCACAGGTGAGTTTTGGGGGCCTGTTGGCCCTCGACCAAGTTTTGAGAGATCCTTGGTCAGTTTTGACCATTTTGGACTTCGATAGCCTGTCGAAGGCGGAGTGTAAGATGAGGCAGAGATTGCAGGATCTCAACCCCTTTTTGGGTCCTTTTTGGGATTTGGGAATATGTAACGAGTATGGGAATGTTGGCCCATGGGTTTACCCATGCTTAGGCCTATTTTGTAATATATAAATAGATGGCTAGGCGATGTAAGGAAAGAAGAAAAGAGGCATCTATGTGATGATGTGCTAAGTGCAAGTGTGGCTTATAAGTGCTTTGTGCATACTGTGTGAGACTTGCAAAGCTAAGTACAAGTCATTGTAAGAGGCTGTGGAAGGATGTGTACTTAAATGTACTCAAGGAAGGAGGATCTAGAGAGCTGCGCAGATATCCTTTCCTATGCAGAGTAAGTTTTTGAGGCTCTGTGCATGTAATTGATTAACTGAAGACAATAAAGAAGAAGAGTTGGTGGATGTAGCCCCAGGGTGGGGGTGAACCATGTAAATGATGTGTTGTCATTCTTTGTGCGATGTCTTGATATGTTTATGTCTTTACTTGCTAAAGTGATTTGATATAGATAGATAGATCTGATTACACTTTGTGCTTATGATGAATCTGGATGCTAGATCTGACCTCTGTGAACTTGCTTAGTGCTTGAATATGCTAGATCTAATCTAATTCCTTATGCTAAGTGATCTATTAAGTATTGCAATCACAGATCTGTGTCCCAGCTAAGGTTGCAGACACTCGAGTCCTACAAGCACCCCTGCCTCTACCTTGGGTGAGACTTCATTTACTTCGCAGGTGTTGCTGAAAGGTTCGATAGTTAGGGATTTGTTGGTGTGTTGTTGTAGTGTTGAACCCTGGGTCTTCCCCTGTGCCAACATTAATTTTTTTTGTTTACCATAGCATGGCGAAATTGATGGCACACCAGTGTGTAATGTTCAATGGAGCTGGTGTGATTTATTCAGTGCATGTATTTTTATTATAAATTATAGCGGTGCTACTAGATATTGACACAATGGCATGTTATTTTTCATGTACCCACCGATGCATATATAACTTGAAGGCACACCAATAAAAAACCTTTGCAAAAACCTCTATTTTCCCTACTTCATTATAAACAAGTAAGGGGAAATTATTTTGGGAAGGTTTCATAAAAACCTTCGCAAGAAGGCATTCTCCTTGTAGTGTGAATTCCCAAAGAGTTATGTTGGAATGTGACATTGCTCATTTTTTATGTCTCATTCTGACATTCATATTGAATATTGACTTATGTTGAATAACTATGTTTCTCAATGGTTATGTTGCAATGCGGTGCTCATTAAGGGCTATGTCACATTGAGCTTGGATGACATTGGTTTTCCATGGTTGACCATGGTTTATGATTTGAAATGAATCTAAACTAATGAATGGGTGTAATAATCAGTACCTACAAGACTAATATGTTAATTTATGAAGGTTAGAAAACATTGTAAAACAAATCAATTATATAAGTTGAACAAGACAAATGTGAGAGGAAATAAAATAATTAAATGATTCAAGGAAAATAATAGAGTATGAGAGAAGATTGAGATAGGGAAAATGAAGGGTCATGGTTCTTTTCCTTCCCCTTAATCCCCAACTCTCCCTATTTCTTCATTCAACTTCATTCTCAATGGGTCTTTTAGACAAGAGAGGAAGAGGCATAGAAAGCCATGAAATATATGTAACCAAATATTTCCATAATGAAGGATTGAGCCCCCATTCGAAGATGGTTTTCCCATTTTGGTTTCCATAGTAAAAATTGTGTCCATTGTGTCTTGAATGGTTTGGAATTTTTTTTGTGTTTTTGAAAAAAAATGTGTGAATTAATTGACTTAAGACATAATTTTGAAGATTTCTTCACTTTTGATATAATGTATGAATTCCTGATGAAAATGAAGAACAAACTACTATATTCTTGTTAGCAACACTCAAAAATCCGTCCCCATGCATTTTTTTTTAAGCCAATAGCTATTTGATTCCCACCATTGGATTTACCCTAATATGTGAGATTTGGGGTTTCCATTAAGTGGATGTTGCAATTTATTAGCTTGGTTTTATAATTTACCTCTAAATTATGGGAATTCCTTTGTCTATTAAGGTAATTGGAATTATCTCTTAATCAAATTCATATTGTTAGGTCAAGTTTCAATTGCATGGTGTGTTTTCCCACTTACCTAGGTCGTTTCCCACTTGCTTGGATGACTTCATATCTCCCTAGGCATTTTATTTCATGCTTGGATGAATTTACATTCCTCTTGGGCTGATTTTCCCTTACCTCGGTGTTTCTCATTCACCCACAAGTAATACGGTAGTTGTACAGGTTGCACACAGTTCATAGAGACATTTTCTCCCCCCTTGGGTTGATTTATCAATTTGGTTGACTTCATTTTAGCTTGGAAAAGAATCAATCCAACGTAATGATGGAATATTTAATCAATTTCGTTGGAGTTATAAGTGATCCCATAGAGAATCGATTAGCTAGATATTCCATTTCCTTTTCTTTTCAATTCCATTCAATTAGACATTGATTTGGCCATTTCATTTAGAAATAATTTGGCATGATAATGGATTTTCACATTTGAACCCATTTTGGTTAATGAATAAAATTGATTTGGCTACCCTTCCAGCAAAGAATTTTTCCACATATTTAGAAATGAACTTGGGCCTTTGAATGAGATCAAGTTGGATAGGTTGAAGAGATCAATTCACATTTTCTAGATAAAAGCAATACTACCACTATAAGGAATCAATAAAGGAAATCATCAAGGCTTCAATGGTAGAGGTGAAAACCCATGACCTTGAAGAATATTTTTGTGAAGGTGAAGGACATGATTGATTTGGCCTACTCATCAAAACCAAGAGCAGGAGTAAGTGAAGGTGGAATCCCACTGCCACCTCAAACTTCTTATAGCGGATTGAATAAGGCTAGTGATGAGAATAGTTTGATGAATCAACTTGCACCATCACTTAGAATAAGTAACAAGACAAAAATTGGGGCATGAATAAGAAGAAGATCAAGATGCCTACATCAAACAAGACATCCCTTATTTTTCACTACCATAAGAAGAGAGGACATAGTAGTGTGAGTTTTTGGTACTCATAGGCATGTTCTTTTTGTGGGAAGAAAGTCCATCAGGTGACATGTTGCTGGGAGAAGCAATCCATATTCCATAGGATAGATTTATTTTATAAGAGGAATGGTAAGAGGAATTATCCAATTCAACAATGAACTTCAGGCCACATGGAGAGGTTGATTATGTAAGATAGTTCTTGTAGTAGAAAAAATAAAAAAATTCACCACTTTAAGTTGAGTGGACATTGGGAAGCAAAGTGTTTGTGACTTCATCTAAAGATTGATCCCAGGAATGATCCAGGTGGATATTGGTGGCCACCAACCTATTCCAATTAGCTCCTCTTGACAATTTTTAGTTCAAAACGTTCTTCTGTAATTATTTGTAATTTTGGGTTCTACACTCCATGGTTATCTGAAGACCTACATAGCTTCTAGGTGTATATTGGTGGTCGCCCACCTAATCCAACTGGCTTATTTTGAAACTTTTCATGTCAATACATCTTTATGTACTTCCAAGGTCGTTTTGGGGCCCTAAACAATGTTTTTTTGGCTTGCCACAATCAAACTATAGATAGTCTCATAGTTTGATGGAATATTGTGTAGTTCTCAAAAATACCTTTCCAACGGGCTATTAAGCACCTAAAATATAGGTCGTATGCAAAAGTTACGACCCCAAGAAGTTGAGGTACCAACTCACAAATCGAGGCCCACATAACTTTTGGCATTTCATATCCTAGGGTTAGGTTTTTGGATGTCTAGAATTTTTTCATTCACGAGTAATGTTAAAAAGGCCTTTGGAGCCTCATTGTAACCATTCTTCTCAGAAGGATGTGCGTAGTATCCACATATCTTCTTAGATATAACTACCACCATTCGAGCAAGTTGTTTTCAGTTATGTAGTTTTATAGTTTCAACCTAGTTTATTTACTAAATAGAAGTTATTGTGTTAGAATATAATGGATGTGCTCGTTTAACCATAGAGAATATAGCAATATTGTCACCAAACCATAGGCTGAAGCCACCCCCAAGCACCTTAACCTTGACAGAGAATGATTCCAAAAGAAAACCCTAGGCTTAATGGCCAATCAAAGGTGATGCACCTCTTTCCAAGGATAGCACACAAAACAATAATAACAAAAGCTGATCAGAGAGTCCAACCTAGAAATCCAAAAAATGAATATTGCAGAACTGCCAACAACAACTGCTCCCAAGAGTTGCACACAAACTGGCCAACTTCAGTGCGCACAAGTGTACTTTTGTAGTTATGAGAATGCTGGCTAAAATGAAGATTGACCTCCTATATTTATATTGTTTCTGCCAAACTTCCTGGGCCGACTTCTCATTCTGGGTGTTAATTACTTAGTATATAACATTTCCTTTATCCGACTTCTTCTCTTGGAGGCTCATAACCTAATACAAATCATTTTCTTGAGCCGATTTTCTTCTAGGGTTCTTAACCAATTATTTAGGGTTTCTTCTTGGTTCCTGGAATATTATATTCTCGTTAGGTTTACACATGGAGGTAAATACCTCTCGTAGCTACCATAATATCAACACTCCCTCCTAGCTAGGGAGGTATTGAAGGAAATGGTCTTGAGCACAAACATACCATTGAATCAGTAGTATCATCATAGTTGTATAAACTATCTCATTATTAGATCATGAGCATCATCATTGCTATCAATGTCATCTAACAACAACAAGTGCATCATCTCTTGAAACCATACTCCATCTGAGTAATTAGACATGATGTTGAATAAGTCACTCACTCCAAGGAGTGATATAAAATCTATTCTTCTAATCCAGGCATATGTCCTAAGAGAATAGATGTTTTGGACCATTTTCCATTTGGAGAATCTCTGTCCATCAATACACTGATCATCCATCTAGCTGATAATCATTTTCAATACTTCTGATAGTTTACAAATAAAAAAAATGTCATTCAATAGAACACAACTATGTCTATCCATAGTAGTACACAACTACAATCTAGTGGTACACTACTACATCGAGTAGCACACAACTATTTGATCAATCACATATAGTCACAATCAGTGGAACACATCCACCACAGTACCATAGATTTTCTGTCTGGATACATATAGTCTCTATCGAAATCATATCATCTGATATCAACCTGCACATAAACAATATCATGATATATCTGAGTCATCTGGGCTATTATTCCACTTACATATTTGAGATCTGGAAGATCATCTGCCCTCAGAGAGTAAAACATCAATGATGGGATATATGGACTATTATTCTCAAGAAAGGAAGAATAGTTGTACTTATTTCTGAGCCTGGACCATTCACCTATTAGGGCCATTCCTTTGACACTAAACAAAGTGCTACCTGGAGAGAATGAGTCTGCCCTAGGGAATGCCTATCCCTGCTTGCTAAACCTAGAACATTCACTTATCTGGGCTATTCCTCCGGCACTAAACAAAGTGCAACCTAGAGAGAATGAATCTTCCTTAGGGAATGACTTTCCATACCATTTCCTAAGGAAATGAATGTCCTGCACCAACCTCCAAAACAGACCATTATTCAAAACTACGCACAAATGTGAGCTTCGAAAGAATGATTGTCTGACGAGGAGGACTAATATTCTTGACCACTAGTGAGAGTGACCGTCAAGAAGAGAGACTGTCCTAGAAATTTCCCCCACACTGGCCACAAGGGGAATTGATGTCTATGTTACATCAACAATACATCAAACCATTTTCATTACAAAAATGATTGTTCGATTTGGACCATTTTCCGAACTAGAAAATGCCTGTCCGTTAGAAATCTCAAACCACTTTCCGAACTGGAAAGGGAACTGCTCATCCTGGACCATTTTTCAAACTGAAAAATGAATTTCCATAAATCAGTAACACATTAGTGCTCCCTCCCAAACTGGGAGTCATTTCTTCCCTTTTCAATAAGGAATTCGTCTCCACGAGCTCCACCTTGTTTCTAAGTATGCAAACTCTTTCATTTTGAATAGAGGCTTTACCAAAAATATATGCTTATCTTCTCATCTATGGAAATATAATAGAGAACCACTTCTCCTTTCTAGACCTCATCACAGAGAATGTAATGCTTGATCTCAATGTACTTTGGTATTTCTAGAACACAGGTTTTATCTGAAGGATTCATATAGCTCTCATCAATATAGTATATCAATGTTGGATTCATCTTTGTTTCCTGCTAGCTCATAACATCGTGAAAAGGGTCAAACTGGAACATATCCAAGTGGTACTTCTTCGCCCTTCATGAGAGTTTGTCATGGATTATAAATCCATCATCTTAAGCTTTCGAGTAACCATTATGATACAATATATCTACTATAGAAAGTTTTCACCACACTTCTTTTGTGCATTGGAGGCTCTGCACAAAGTTATTTGAATTCGTATAAGATCTTCTTCCATCTGCAAATAAGACTCTCTTTCTGGTATACCTCAAAACCTTGAGGTTTCTCTACATATGCTTCTTGTTCAATTATTCTGAGAACATTTATTACATTTATCTCATGTAAAATCTATCCCATGGATATTGCAGAAGAAATAATGGCTTATGTAGAGGTATGTCTGGAACAAGCTATCATCATAGTCCTCTTCCTCCAATTGGGAGAACCTTGGTTTTGGATCTCGCAATGCTTTCATTCATAAGTCTTCCATACATTGTTCTTCATCACAACTTTCATTTCTTCTGCTTGATTTCTTCTAGAAGGTTCAGATCAAGCTGGTGGTCTTGTGATTCTCGATATAATGACTGGTTGTTATGGATTTTCTTTCTCTCTTGGAATCTTCATGTTCTTCCTCATGTTTCTCTTTGGCTCTTGGGGTCATGGAGTTTTCTATAGATTCCATGCCCTGCAGATTCCAACTTCTTCCTTTCAGGATGTGGATGGACAAACAGGGATACTTTAAGGCTTATTTTCGAAGAAGACTTCTTCTAAATTCAAACTAAACATGTGTTGCTTTTCATGGTTGTCACCATTGATGGGAACATGGATATATACTTCATCATATTCAATGGATCATATTATTTAGGATTATCTCCCTCCTAATCCTTTCTTCATGAATGAATGCATGATCTTATCTTGGAAATATATAATTGGCTCCCTCCATCTAACAGAGTCCATGATTTCGCCTGCATCCTTATTGCCTTCTGCAAAGTGTCATAAGTCTTTTTCCAATTTCCTCTTGATTGCTGATTTCTTTCTGTTTTTACTTCTTCAAGTTTCATTTGGATTTCAGCTTATCTTGCAGCTATTACTTATGTAATAGCTTCCACATGAATTGTTATCAGGGGCTTTTGATGTACTTTATCCTTTCATGTGTATTGACTGACTTGTAGTCATCATGAAAACAATCCTTATATTGTTGTTCTTCCATAGGTATAGTTTCTCTTTGAACATATTATCTTGTAAGAAATAGATATGAAAGATATGTACACAAACTATGTAAACATGGTATGTACAAGAACTATGAAGAATATTGTTACCTTGTCTTAGAAGAAGAATTATGTTTTATCCTTGCTTGGTCTTCTTTGAGGGTTTCCTTTCTTTTAAAACGGATGCTTCATGTGTTTCCTTTGTTTTATTTAGCTCGGGACAATGATTCTTGTAGTGACCATATTTTCGACGGTTGAAGCATTGTATTTTTTACATATCTTTCTCTTGATTTGACTTCTTCCTTGAGCCAAACTTCCTTTTAATCCTGGATTTTTTAAACCTTGTTGTGAAGGCTTGTTCATCGTATTTCTTTTGGGGTTTATCTTTTTCATTAATCCTTGATTATTCTTGTGCACAACAAGTCCAAAGTTATTCAAATGTAGGATACCCCTTCCTTGTGTTCATGCTTGTGGAAAATGCATCCCATATCTTGGGAATACCATTGAGTACTATATTTAATAGTTCCTTCTCTAAAATGATCTCTTCAATAGCTTGTAGTTGATCTCTTAACTGCGATATTTTCACAAAGTATGAAGTTATGTTGTCATCATCATTCATTTTCATGTCACAGAGCTCATTCTTCAGACTCATTACTTGTCCAATGTTTCTGACTGAGAAGAGTTTTGTTATGGCATCGTACATCTTCTTAGATGTTTCAAGATGCGAGATGTAGGGTATCTTTGAACTTCTCCATAACTGCAATGTTTTGAGGTTCCTTCTCTTTTCCTTATTCAAACTCTAGTTCTACAATCTTTCCTTTCATGATATCCAACACTTTATTCTTGGCAAGGATGATATCAATCCTTTTCTTCCATGCTCTGAAGTTAGAAGCCCCTTCCAACTTGTTTTTTGACTTCATAGAGTAAGTCATAATTGATTTGACATGGTGAACCCTTGATTTTGAATAAAAAATCAAACTTGACGTCTTAGCTTACTGAGAGTACCAAGAGATGCACTAGGCTAGGTCACACTAGTCTATCCAAAAACTAGGTAAATATCTTCACTTAAGGTGCCTCAACGAGAGGGTTAGGGTTTCGTTGTTGTAGCAGAAACTGGTTGCAACTGCAACTGAGCAAATTCTCCTAATTTATCTTCTAGTGGTTAGACTGTCTGAAGATAGTGTGGGCCCATAACCTGTTAGAATATAATGGATATTCTCATTTAACCATATATAATATAGCAATATTGTCACCCAACCATAGGCTGAAGACACCCCCGAGCACCTTAACCTTGATAGAGAATGATTCCGGAAGAAAACCCTAGGCTTAATAGCCAAACAAAGGTGGCTCACCTCTCTCCAAGGATAGCACACCAAACAAGAATAACAAAAGATGATTAGAGAGTCCAACCCAGAAAACCAAAAAATGCAGATTGCAGAACTACTGGCAGCAGCTACTCCCAAGACTTATGCACAAAATGGCCAACTGTAGTGAACACAAGTGTACTTCTACATTTCTGAGAATGCTGGCTAAAATGAAGACTGGCCTCCTATATTTATATTGTTTTTGCCAGACTCTCTTGGAAGACTTCTTATTTTGGGTGTTAATTACTTAGTATATAACATTTCCTTTATCCAAATTCTTCTCTTGGAGGCTAATAACCTAATACAAATAATTTTCTTGAGCTGACTTGTCTTCTAGGGTTCTTAACCAATTATTTAGGGTTTCTTATTTCTTCCCATAATATTCTATTCTCATCAAGTTTACACGTGGAGGTAAATACCTCCTATAGCTACCATAATATCAACATATTGTTTACTAGATATATGTTGTTTTTCTCCGTATGTCTTTGTTATTGTATTCAGTCTATCATTCCTTTGTTCCATTCATAAATATGGATCAATGGTATCATAGAGGTATTCTCTTCATTTATTTTCTTCGTGCATGTCCCCAACAAGATCTAGGTGCAAGAAGTTGGGACTTGAACTAGGTGAGCCTTTGCAATATTGGCAATGCCGAGCCCGAAAAAAAACCACGGGGAACGAGAATAAACATGATGGAGCAGGATATCCTTTAAAATGTTTCTCAAGGAATCCCTTGCACGACAAAGGAATGAAATGATGAACAAATTTGCACAGATCCTTTGGCGTCTCCCCATAGGAGACATATATTCATAAAGAGGCCATGCAACCCCCTTCAAGGTACAATTAAGTTTTGATATTCCATTATTTCAAGGATTGATAGATGTGGATGCAACAAATAAATGGTTGAATTTTATCAAAGGGTATTTTTCGTTCCACAATTTTTTCGACTGGGAAAATATTACTTTTGCACTCCTCAAGGACGTCCCCCATGTTAAGGACTAGTGGGATACTTACTCTGAGCAAAGGGAAATAGAGGAATATGAAATATTTGTCGTCTTCCCCATATGGGATTCCTTTAGTGATGCCATTAAATAACAATACTACCATGTTGGAAGCTATGAGGACTAGTACACAAGATGGGCCACGATGCGTCAGGAAAGGGACCAGATAGTATCATATTTCACTAATATTTTTCATACCCTACGCACCAAATTGGGTATCAAATACTTTGAATGACATATGGTGCTCAAATACCATGACTGTTTGCATAGATACATTCAAATAGAAATGGAGTTTTTGGACATCACATCATTAGGTGCGGATTAAAGATATGTTGTCAAGATCGAGCAAAAATTTAAGAAGAAGAGGCGAGAGTTTGGATCTGCAAATTCCTCACAACTGAAGCAAGGAAAAGGTGGCCCCAACCCACAAAATAAGGGACATAACAAATATGGTCTCTCTAAGGACAACCAGTTCAAGCTGCAACCCAAGAAGGGTGATGAGAAGTCAAAGAAAGTCACGTGAAAATGGTGTGAATACCTTACAATCCCTTGGCACAACACCAAATAATTTTGTTCCAAGCAGTCACTAGTGGCCAAGCTGAAAGCTTTGAGTTAGAGGAAGATTCTAACTCTAAATAAAATCTAGTAAGTGGGAAGAGGATAATCAATGTTGAACCCAATGCCATCGTCACTACCACCAAAGTCCAACCAAGTGAACCATAAGAACCAGAGGAAGGGGAAGTCCTATTTCTCTCACAGATGTGGGTAAAGGGGACTCCATTGCATTTCATTATAGATAGTGGAAGTTAGAAGAACTTTATTTCAACAGAGGTCATCAATCGGATGATTGTGCACATCATGTTCATGTACAACTCTAACCATCCACGTACATGGGATTAGAGTCTTCCCTATGTTCAACACAACTACAATAGGGCTCTCCATAGCTCCACTGACCATAGCCCATTTCAGGTGGGGTTGGGATTCCAACCCTTGGGTCCCATTGATGTTGCACTCCCTCTTGCAACCACACATGCAGCGTCCTCCCATGTTCAATCTGAGGCCGACAAAGCCACCATATTCATTGAGCAGATGCAACACATCTTCTAACAGGGCCATGAGATTTTACAGAAAGACAATTCTAAGTACAAGCAACTCCATGATCAACACCGCGTACTGTACCAGTTTCAAGTGGGAGACAAGGTTTGGTTACATTTTCATAAATATATCCTTATAGGGCCCCATTGAAAGCTCCTCCCACTTTGCTATGGGCCTTACACTATCACCAAGGTTGTGGGTAGAAATTCTTTTGAGCTGACCACTTCACCCTTCCTTGTCTTGCACCCAATGTTCAATGTGGACCTCCTTCGACCATATTTTCCACCATTATTGGACACCTCAGAGATTGAATAACAATGAACACCAACAAATATCAACCCTGACCACATGAAACATGCATCCACTGATCAGATAATGGACACATAGGTCAAGGGCACTTGCCAACAGAAGATCCAACTTTATCGGGTTGTCAAGGTAGGTTAGCTCCTACACCAAGGAAAGTGGCTCACCCGAGGCCAAATTCAACAAAATTTTCCTCACCTGATGGGGGAAATCAAGGTAATGGAGACCATTTATTCCTAAGGGGGGAGGACTGATCCAGATTGATTTTGGTGGCCACCCACCTATTCCAACTGACTCCTCTTGACATTTTTTAGTTCAACATGTTATTCTGTAATTATTTGTAATTGTGGGTTCTACACTTTGGGGTTGTATGAAGCCCTACACAACTTCTAGGTGGATATCAGTGGCCTCCCACCTAATCCAATTGGCTTATTTTGAAAATTTTCATGTCAGTACATCTTTTTATACTTCCAGGGCCATTTTGGGGCCGTAAACACTTATTTTTTTGGATTACCACAATCAAACTATAAATAGAGTCAAAGTTTGATGAGATAATGTGTAGTTCTCAAAAATACCTTTCCAACAAGCTATAACGCGCCTAAAACAAAGCTCGTATGCAAAAGTTATGACCCTGGGAAGTTGAGGTATCAACTTACCCATCGGGGCCCACATAACTTTTGGCGTTTCATCTCTTAGAGTTAGGTTTTTGGATGTATAGGGTTTTGGCATTAATCAGTAATGTTAAAAAGGACTTTAGAGCCTCATTGTAATATATCTACTCAGATGTATGTGCATATCAGCCACATCTCTTCTTAGAGATAGCTACCACCATTCGAGCAAGTTATTTTTAGTTATGCAGTTTTACAGTTTCAATCTATTTTATTTATTCAAAAGAATTTATTGTTCATTGGATATATGTTTTTGTTCTCTGTATCTCTATGTTATTGTATTTGTTTTGTTATTCCTTTCGTTCTTCTCATAAATCTAGATCAAGGAATTTGACATCCAAGTGAAGGGTGTGAAGAGTGAAGAGTATAGAAAATGAAGAGTTTCTTACACCTCTAATATAAGGAGAAGAGATTTACCAAGGGGAGATAGTGGCATAGGAGGTTTTCATCACCATTGGAAAGGACATCGGGTTTCTTTCAACAACCAAGGTTGCACCAAAATAAGTTTTCCTTCTTGAAGATGCACCAAAAATTGGTGCAAGGAGGTCAATGACCTTTGGAGGAATTTTTTCCAGTAACTAAAGAGTTGTTTTCATGTCAAGAAGAAAATAATCCTAGAAAGAGAAGGCATGCCACAGTTCCTCTTGGGATATTTTTATATGATGACATAGCTTGCTAGGTTCACACTAAACATAGAACATCTTTCATATTGGCTTCATTAACCACCAATGTGGACCGTCTCTAAGAATGGGAGAGAGATGGGAATGAATGTTGAGTCCAAAGTTTAGATATGGAGATTGCTTAGAGATGAGATTCAATGAAAACAATTCTTCATTGTGGGAACATATGATATATAACAAAAGCTATATCCAATGTCTAGTGCTACAAGACAAAGACAAAGCTAGAGTCATAGTTGTTGTCAGGAACTAGAGTAAGAGCCACATTCTATAGAAGAAGATAAAAGGTACATTGATCTAGATTGTTTCCTTTGATATTTTGGAGACCAAAAAGACTCTCAATGGGGAGGTGTGATTTGAAATGGCTCTAAACTAATGAATGGGTGTAATACTCAATACTTGCAATAATAATCCAAAACTTTATGAAAGTTATAAAACATTGTAAAACAAAGAAAATGTACAAGTTGAGTGAGAGAAATGTGAGAGGAAAAAAAAATCAAATGAAAAAAAAAAAATAGAATAGGAGAGAAGGTTGATGTAGGGGAAATGAAGGGTAATGTCTATTGACTTTCCCATCACCCCCTAGCTATCCTTCACCTTCATTATAAATGGGTATTTTGGCCAATAGAGGAAAAGGTATAGAAAGCCATGAAAACAATGTAGCCAGATATTGCTAGAATAAAGAACAACGCCCCTATTCGAAGACGATTTTCCCATATGGGTTTCCAGGGTAAACATCATGTCCATTGTGTCTTGAATGGTTTATGTATTTATCTCTATTTTTGAAAAATAATGTGTGTGAATTCATTGTGTTAAGCTATAATTTTGATGTTTTCTTCACTTCTGAGATAATATATGGATTCTCATCTATTTTGATGTTGTCTCTAATTGAATTCTTGATGAAAATGAAGAACCAACTACTATATTCATATTAGAAACACTAAGAAATCCATTCTCATTCAATGTTTAGGAAACCAACATATTTTTGATTTCCAACATATGATTTAACCTAAGATGTGAGATATGGGGTTACCATCAAGTGTTTGCTGCAATTTATTATATTGGTTTCTAATTTTACCTCTAAATTATATGAATTATTTATCTATTAAGGCCATTGGTATTGTCTCTTAGTCAAATTCATCTTGTTGGGTCTAGTTCCAATTACTTATGACGTTTTACCACTTTCTTCGGTCATTTTCCACTTACCTATATGACTTCATATCTCCCTAGGAATTGCATTTCATTTTTTGATGAATTTTCATTCCTCCTAGGATGATTTTCCTTTACATGGGTGTTTTTGTCTCACCCATAGGTTGTACAGTAGTTGGAAAGGTTGCATACGACCCATAGAGATGTTATCTCTCTCCCTGGTCAATTTCTTAGTTTGATCAACTTCCTTTTAGCTTGGAAAAGAATCAATTTCACTGGAGGTAGAAGCGACCCCACAAAGAATTTTTTAGTTGGACATTTTGTTTCTTTTTCTTTTTAATGACATTTCATTAGAAATCAACTTGGCCACATTTCATTCAGAAACAATTTGGCTTGAAAATGGATTTTCACATTTGAACCCATTTTGGCTAATGTATAAAATTGATTTCGCTACCCTTGCAACAAAGGATTTCGCCACACATTTAGAAATCAACTTGGGCCTTTAATTGAGATCAAGTTGGTTCGATTGAAGACATCGATTTTATTTTGCTAGAGAAAAGTTATACAACCACTAGAAGGAATCAATAGCAGTCAACATGATGGAAGAGTTTTTTTCCTTTGATCGAAAAAAATCAAATTGTTCATTATAAGAATCAATTTAGCACAAGGAAAAGTTTTTTTTTTTTTAGGAGATTGACACCCATAACAATGATGGAGAAGAGAGCAATGACTCAAATGGTATTGAAGGACTATAAAATTATAGTTAGTCAGTGTTCATGCCTCTTATAATTTTCAAATAGAAAGAAGAGAGAACTCAACATTGAGAGAAAAGTTATTTGTTTGGAGAAGAGATCATTCTAGGTTCATAAAGAAACCATAGCTAGATCAGAATCCTTAGTAGATCATCGCGTCCTTACTAATTAGTGTCCATAGCTCCAAGAAATAACATTTTAGAGGAAGATGGAAGAGGGTTTGTAAGAATATTTGGAGTCCACACAAAATTTCCATAAATATATTGAAGAGACCCAATTGGCATTCTAGATAGAAGGTTATATATATTTCTTAGAGATAGAGCTAGAGACCTGTTGAGCCTCAGTTTCGATAAGTTTTTCAATAACCATTTATCCTATTATTATCTAATTTCTCATTTATCCTTCATGCATTTATCATTCACATTTGGATTTCTCTCAGATATGAAGGTCAAATCATGTTGGGAGCTGGTCCATAAGTGGTTGAGGGTCCAACAAGATCCATAAATGTGTCGTTAATAGAAGTGTGCAACTTTTCTCGTACAAATTTGCCTCACTTGGTGCACTGTGCACTCTGAGAGCTTTGTTGTCTCGCGCACACTGCGCACTATGCACATGCTTCCTTTGGTGAATTTGCGAATGTCAATTTCTAACCCAATTGTATAGTTTTTTTTCCTTTTGAATGCATTTCAGTGTTGTAGGTGAAGTAATGGTTGTTGGCATTGTTGTGCTTCCTTAACCATTTGCGTGCAATGTTGTGGAAAAATTTTCAGTGATAACACCTTGGAAGGTCATCTTGGTAATTCTATGATGACTACCATCCTTGTTACCATAGATATGTTCTTATGAAAATGTTATTGGAAATACTTTTTCTATTGTTGTTCTTGTTTCATGAAGGTCAAAGGTAATAGATATGAGAAAGAGATATAGTGAAAGTTGGAAACATGGAGTAGATGACTCCGTCAAGTGGTGAGGAAGGTGATCTAACCAAGTACCAATTCTAAAGGAAATGTGTAAGGCAAAAGGAGTTTTGAATATGATATAATCAGATGTGTGTGGAACAATGTTAACCTCCTCACTGACTGGGAGAATACACATCCAAGGATATTTTTTCCTTTCGTAAATAATTTGGGATTAGGAGGGAGCTAATTGTCCCACATAATCCTCAAAATAATAGTCTGACAAAAAGAAAGAACCATTCCATTGAAGAATCTATTAAGGAAATGATGAACGACCAGAAACTATCCATGTTTCTATGGGGAGAAGCAGTTATGATAGTTGTATATGTTCAGAATAAGAATTCCTCATCATATATTGAAGAAAATGACTCTAGAAGAATATTTCTCTGGAAAGAATCCAAGTGTTGAACACTTGAGGATATTTAACTATCCTGTCTATATCCATGTTCCCATGGACAAAAGGAAGAAGTTGGAATCTTCAAGAAAGAAGGACATATTTGTTGGATATAGTGAGGCATCAAAAGCCTACAGAATCTATGTCCCAGGTCAACACAAGGTCGAAATCAATAGGGACGTGACTTTTGATGAGAATATTGTCTTCAATAAATCTATAGAAGTTTCCATGGACTCCAATTATGAAGAGGAACATGAAGATCCCAAGGAAGAAAATACATGCTCTCTAGAACATCCCAGTGAAGAACCTATAGAACCAGTTATTGTACTTGATACTGGAAAATGACTAGGATGGATCGAATCCACCCTACAATAAGAAGAAATAAATAATCTCACAGTGGAACCTTCAGGGAAAGAAAGAGGCCCAAAATGTTCTCTAGTTATGTGGCAATACTGACAAGTCTTGTCAATATAGAAACACCCACCTTTGAAGAAGAAGTCAAGAGGAAAGAATGGAAGGAAGATATGATGGAATAATATCAATCCATAATGAAAAATGATGTATGGTAAATTGTGCCTAGACCTGAAGGAAAGTTTGTAGTCACTTCAAAATGGGTTTACAATATAAATCATGCAGTAGATGGGAGTATCAATAAATAAAAGGCAATATTCATGGCTAGAGGGTTATCTCAGTAGGAGGGAGAAGAATATGATGAGATGGTTAATCCAATTTCTAGATACACCACTATTAGAGCCATCATATCTCTTGTAGCATCCATGGGTTGGATTTTACATCAAATGAATGTAAATACCACTTTACTCAATGGAATAATTGGGGAAGAAGTATACATAGAGAAACCTCAAGGTTTTGAGGTACATCCGAGAGAAATCCATGTATGCATATTAAATAAAGTCCTTGTATGGACTCAAGCACGTTCCAAGAACTTGGTACCCATGAATTGATAGTTACATGACGAGACTTGGATTTTCCAATAGCTATGTTGATAGAAACCTTTATTACAAGGTTGTGAATGGTGCACATATGATCCTACTACTATATGTTGATGATTTATTTCTGATAGGTGCAGAGCCTCTCATTATTCAATGTAAGAGGGAGTTAGCCTCTAAATTCGATATGAAGCATATTGGTCTCATGCATTATTATTTGGGACTAGAAGTATGGTACAAGCATGGTGAAATAATCCTAGGGAAAGGGAAGTATGTTGTAAATATCCTTAAGAATTTTGGGATGATGGATTGCAAATACATGGAAACTCCCATGGTGACAAATAAGAAGAAGTTGAGAGACTCTGATTCCAATATAGTGGACTCGTCCTTGTACCAGTAGTTGATTGGATCATTGATGTATTTGGTTAATACCCTCTCAAACATTTTATTTTTTGTGAACACATTAATCCAGTTCCAGGTGGAACCTAGACATGAGCATTGGATAGTTGCAAAGAACATTTTGATATATCTTCATGGGACGCTAAATTATTGTTTGAGATATGCCTCAAACAATGACGTACAATTAAATGGATTTACTGATTTAGGTTGGGTAGGGAGTGCAAATGATAGAAATATTACTTCTAGTAAATTTTTTAGTTTGGGATTTGTTATGATATCATGGGCTAGCAGGAAACAGAAGTATGTTTCACTTATCACTGCATAAGGAGAGTATATTGTAGCTTGTGATGCTTGTATGGAAGAAACATGGCTTTGTAAGATGATTTATGGACTATTTGATTAGGTTTTGGATTTGACTATGATATATTGTGATAATCAGAGATATGTGAAGCTTTCATGAAACCCTGTGTTCCATGATAGGTCGAAGCACATTGATATCAAGCACTATTTCATCTATGATAAAGTCTATAAGGGAGAAGTGATTCTCTAGTATAACTTCACCAATGAGTAGAAAATTGATATTTTGAAAAAGCCTCTGTCCAAGATCAAGTTTTCAAACTTGAGGGACAATCTGGGACTTATGGAGATACACTCCCTTGGTTGAAAGGGAGGAGATGACTTCCTTGGTTGGGAGGGAGTGTTGATATATGGAATTATGGATAGTCAGTGTGCTAGTGGACA
>ML799874.1:283564-311598 GCA_009831015.1 Picea engelmannii | reverse complement strand
TATTGGTAAGAAATACACCAACTTTTTAACTTTTTAGATGTTTTTGTATTTTCATCATATTAAATGTTTTTGGTTTTTATAGAATCATCCAAAGACTAACACCAAAACTTGTTGATAACACAGATGTTGGGGCATATAGACCTATTGGTAGTTCTCCTGTTCAGCGTCGAGGAGAGGCAATAGTTCCAGTCCACCAGTATGTCGAGGACTATCTTACAGTGGAGCAAAACTTAGAGGGTTTGATGTCCGATGTTCCAGAGATGCCTCTGGAGGAGATCCCATGACGCGATCAACGTCACACCGTGGGAGTCTCTGCCTCTATGGGTCGTTTTCTCCGCAGAGTAGCCAGGACCTTAGCGTGCTACCGTGAACATCATTAGTGATGTCACTTTGTAGAAGCCAAGAGCTTCCTTTTTGATATTTTGGTCTTCAGACTCTTTTTGTAAAAACAAACTTTGATCGTTATATATTTTTGGGTTCTACCGGCTTACTTTACAATTGTGTACATTTTAATGTTTTTGATTTTATAAGTGATTTAAATGCCTGTCCAATACATAATTAGCTAAAGTGTCTGTCAATGTGTTAAGACTTCTCGGAATGTGTTGATATTCTATGTAATCAAAATGTCTTTCCAAGAGGCGAATCCACAAATATATCCTTAATAATGTAGGACTTCGAATAGAATATATATTACTGAGCTGTAGTACTACCAACTGCGAGTCAAGTCGAACAACCAAATGACGAATTCCTAGAGAGATAGCATCAACCAATAATTTGACCACGACGCTATACTCTGCAATATTGTTGGTTGCTCGTCCCAGACATATACCTCGTAGAGATATGAGTTCGTTTGTCGGGGCATAGATCGCCCAAGCAGCGGAAGCTAGGTTCCGGGTACTACGGCTATCACCATCGGCAAAGCCAATGTAAGGTAGCGAATACTCCAACATCTGGAAATCAAACACAACGTCACGTAAGGGTAGAGACCAGATAACGTCAAAACAAAACTAAAGTAACACGCTCACGCAGTATGATACATAAAATACAAATCCTCATGCACAAATGACTCATACATAGTAATTCTTCAAGTATAACCCATTCCTGGGTTCACTCAAAGGTACACCATCATAATCAACTAGTTCATATGCTCCTTTTTCCAACACTCTGCTAACAATGTAAGGCCCACGCCACATTGGTTCAAATTTCCCAGCTCCCAGGACATCTTTATCTTGTTCATATAGAAGAACAAGATCTCCTTTAGAGAAGACACGGGGTTTTACATGCTTGTCATATTGTGCCTTAACACGTTTTTTCTGGGCTTCTATTACAAGAGTAGCGTCACAGTGAGTCTCGTCTAATCGCATCAAATACAACAGACGTTCCTCTTCAGCAGAAGTATTAGGTAAGAGTTCTACAGCTAGATTCAAAGACGGGATCTCACATTCTATTGGCAGAATGGCTTCCATGCCATAAACTAATCGAAAAGGCGTGAATCCTGTGGCAGACTTAACAGATGTCCGATATGCCCACAACGCTGAAAACAACATCGTGTGCCAATTGGTTTTATGGATTCCTATCATCCGTCGAATCATAGTTATAAGAACCTTATTGATGGCTTCGACCTGGCCATTGGCCTGTGGATAATAGGGTGTTGAGATATCATGACGAAGGCCCAACTTCTCTGTAAGTTCAGACATCATATTATTTCTAAAATGACTACCGTGATCAGTAACGATAGCCTGATGAACACCAAAACGAGTGATGACATGGTTAAAAAGGAATAAGGCTGCAGTCTTCCCAGTATTATTGAATGTCGGCATCGCTTCGGCCCACTTTGTGAAATAATCAACAGCTACAATAATGTAATCATGCCCCCCAGCCGAGTGAGGGTGACATGTCATGAAATCAATGCCCCATTTAGCAAAAGGACCTACTGAGACTACAGGATGAAGGGGAGCAGGATGTGATCGAATCTTCTGATTATAAGTTTGGCAGGCATGACACTTCTGAACAGCAGTAATGCAGTCAGTGAATAGGGAAGGCCAAAAGTAACCTGCACGTAAAATCTTATGGGCAGTAGCATACCCAAACATATGACCACCACATGCTCCGGAATGACAGTCATTCAAAGCTTTCTCAGCTTCATCAAAAGTCAAACAACGCCGAAAGACAGAGTCAATGCCTCGATGGTAAAGAGTGTCGTCGAGGATAATATAATGACGTGCTTGATAACAAACAAGACGTCTTTCATTACTGGACAAAGCAGGCTGGAAAGTTTGAGTTTGGAGATATATAATGATATCTCCGTACCAAATATCATCAATACCGATAAGGAAAAGTGACTCGTCAGGTAACAAATCAACTGCTACCTTTTCCGTGGTAGTGTGGGGAAAATCACAAATTAACTCAGCGAAAACTAGAGATTTCTTCGACGTGGCGCGATCGAATTCCAAATCGAACTCCTGGAGAATAACAATCCACTTGGAGTACTTTCCCCCCAGCAATTGACGTGTCAATATATGTTGCATGGGGTTGTAGTGTGAAATCACTGTAGTCTTCCTGGAGAGAATATAATGACGAAATCGTTGAACTGCTTGGACAGCAGCCAAGGCCAGCTTCTCAACATGTTGGTACTTGATTTCCGTGGATGATAAACTTCTACTCAAGTAATATATAACATGTTCATCGTGGTTATCATCCTCCTGAACGAGGACCATGCCGATAGTATACTCAGACGCAGCTAGATAAAGAAAGTAATCTCGACTATAATCCGGAGGAAAAAGAAGAGGAGCTTTGGTAAGGGATAACTTTAAAGCCTCAAAAGCGTTGTTAGAAACTTTATCCCAGACAAACTCTGAATCTTTCTTTAGAAGACGTGTGAAACCGCGAGTAATCTCGGCGTAATTCGGGATGAAACGACGAAGAAAGTTTGCTTTCCCCTGCAAACTTTGTAACTGACGCAAAGAAGAAGGAGGAGGGATATTAAGAATTGCCTCGACCTTGATAGGATCTACCCGGATCCCATGGCGTGAAACAATGAAACTGAGGAGACGGTTGGATTCGACGCAAAAGACACATTTATGAGGATTCAGGCGAATGCGATAGAATCGGCAATGAACAAAAATTGCTCGAAGGTGAGTGGGGTGATCGACCCGTCGCAAAGAGTGAGCCGAAAAATTCTCCAAATAAGGTTGGACAATATTCTTGATATCGTGAAAGGCGTAAGACATAGCACGTTGGAACGTAGCACCTGCGTTTTTCAGACCGAAGGGGAGTTTCTTGTAGGCGAAAGTACCCCAAGGACAAATAAAAGCCATTTTATGTTCGTCCTCAGGAGCGATATTGATTTGATTATAGCCGAAAAATCCATCCATGAGGGAAAAGATTTCACTACCGGCATAGTCATCGACAATCTGGTCGACGAAAGGGGTTGGAAAATTGTCCTTTGGACAAGCTTTATTGATATCCCGATAATCAACACAAACGTGTATACTACCACCCTTTTTATCAATCGAAACTAGGTTGGAAACCCATTCTGTCAATGCCACGGGGTAAATAAAACCGGCCTTAAGAAGTTTTTCAACTTCGAGTTTAATGGCGGCCTCTTTACATGGATGGACAGGACGGAAGCGCTGCCGGACTGGTTTAGCTCTGGGGTATGTCTTAATCTCGTGAACAACGATAGCAGGGTCAATACCCGACATCTCTTCATAACTCCATGCAAAGATGTCACGAAATTCTTTAAACAAGGAAGTATAAGTGACAATTTCTTCAGGAGAACACGAAGCTCCAATATGAACGTTCTCGACGATCCCAGGTTTCACAGAAATATCTATGGGCATCGTGGGTGAAATGTTGCTGAGGTTCCCTTCCGTAAACACATCACGTGTGGATCCGGGAACGGTCATTGTGACAACAACGGTCGACGGAGTCGAGATCCGTTGGTAATTCGCAAGAGTATGTTGTTCCAGAAACAAGATGGAACGATGATGCCCATCATCCCAAGGGGTATCATCCATGATGGACATGATCATCTCGTCAGAGGGAAAGATAACGTGAAAAGGATCCAGAGAAAACTCCTCGAAAGAATATGTGGAAGGTGATGCCGATTGAATGGCTTGATAAGCGGATTCAACCGGGCTTAACGGCATAACGTTGCCGAAACGAACATGATATCCAGGTTCAGGGACTATCCAAGGGTCAGTAGACACAGGAAGTTCATGAGGTACAGTAGAGATCATATTAATGGAAGCAACTAACGGGCTTGGAATATTGGGTGGTGGTGGTATGGGGAAAGTACCCATTAACGACGAGTCTTTTAAAAGACCGACACCAACATTCTCGTAACCCAGAGGGGTGTTGGCTATGAACGACACATTGCCCGTGCGAGTATCGACATTAAAGAAGGCAAGTTGATCGACCGTAACCACTTTTCCTTGGTGAGGAAAGCGTACGACACGGAAAAGGGTTGACACGACAGCACGCATAGAATCGACCCAACTTCGACCAAGTAGAAGATTGTAATCCAAGGGAGTATCGAAAACTTCCACTTCCACCTGGACGGTCTTACCTTCCAGAGTGACACGCAATGACGGAAGAACACCATAAGGTTTAAAACCCGAGCCATTGAAGGCTCGCAAAGTGTTTTGTGATTTGTTTAACGGGGGAGAGCCAATGGCTTTCCAACAAGAAAAAGACATTACGCAAGTAGAGGCACCCTCGTCAACAACAATCCTGCAAATACTCTTGTCGGAGACCACAACTTGGATTTGAAAAGCAAGTTGTGGGGGTAACCTTGGAATGTGATCATCCAAGTTAAAGACTATCAGATTTTCATCGGTTGGATCAATACCACCTATAGCTTTAAACAACGCCCTGCGTTGTGCAGGACAAGACTGAAGAACTTCCAGGGCAGACATCGTTGAGGGTGCTTGGGCCAGATCTTCGACAATATTATAGTTCTGGGCTGCCCGAGCATGAGGATTGAATGTCGACTTCTTAACGACACCTTTCGGAGGTCGTAAAACTGTATCAAGACTCGGTCGTTCAAGATGAAGAGGATCGTTCGTAGGTGGATTTGGTGGAGAGGCTTGTACCAGATCAGGAGGTAAATCGTCCACCTTCTCCTTAGAAGGAGTATAGTCTTTAGCTCTAGTTGCGATTGCAACGTCATTCTTCTTAGAATCACTGGTGCACATCAAAACATAAGATGATGTAGAGGTAGAAGGTTGGTCGTGGATGACCAACGAAGCCTGTTGTTGAGACGGGAAGGGTTGAGGCAAAACTGTCGGCTTAGAGGGATTTGGTGTTCCTTGAAGGAACTTGTTAACCTCGGCACGTCTTGGACAATCCTTCGTGTAGTGATCTTCACCACAGATAAGGCAAGGGTAGCAGGCTTTGTGCTTATCCCGGTCATCAATAGGAGGAGATTTGGTTTGCTCATTCGGATTATTGTTTTTACCCTCCTTATTCTTGCCTCTCCCTTTTCTAGACTTGGTCTTAACGGCCGGTGTGGATTGAACAACGTTCACTTCAGATGTTTTACCGGCGGGAGGAGCAGGAGACGGAGCACTTTGCACATTAGAAGAATTGGATTTCGAGGTTGTAGTGGAAACAGAATGTGAGTGGCTATGAGTGGAACCAATCACACCATCAGCTGGATGCGAGGCAGCCGGAGTAGTCGAAGTAGTAGAAGTACCGGGACGAGGTAAATCAGGGAGTAAATCATACAAGGTTCCCATTTGCGAATAAACGAGATCTAAATACTGAGCACGACTGATAGCCTGCTCTTCAATGACAACACCGCCCATAGCAATGTCTTTACCAATTTTGTTTACAAAGGATTTGGTAAACCATTCTGCCAGTAACTGATCAGGAAGCTCAAGTTTAATGAGACGTCTCCTCCGTCGCCACTCATGAATATGATCGGATATATGAGTGCTCGAGATTTGTTTGAAGGAGGTTAAAATCTCGGTTTCGGTATCGTATCGAATCGGTAACTGGTAGTGTGTGAGAAATTCCATTGCAAGGGTGTTGAAATCGGAAAAGAAACCTCGTGGTAATTCAATGTACCATTTCGCAGCAGCACCCGTAAGAGTTCGTTGAAAAAGACGGAGTCTAATGGAATCATCCATCAAAGTGTTGGATGAACACCATAAGTGGAAATTCATGACATGATTATTTGGGTCCTCTCCCACCTTCCCATCGAACTTGGGAATGTTTGATGGAAGCTTTGCACGAATGGCAGGCCATTGGGGAGAGTGACGAATAGGATCATTAAGAATCCTGGACAAATCTGGCAGATCCAAAGTATCAAGAAAAGGCAATTGTCGATTCACTTGTGGATATTGGTGACTTTGGGGCGGAATCCCTGTCGGTAGACCAGTGGGACTGTATGTAGTCTGCCCCCAGAGGGAAGATCCTGGTTGGTTTGGTGGTGGTTGAAACGGATAGTAACCCCAAGGATTTTTACCTTGAGTCTGAGTAGTGACTGGAGGTTGAGTAGTCTGTCCTGAACCCCAAATAGGATTAGTCACACCCAGATATGGTTGGCCTGTAGTAGGGACAGCTTGCTGCCCCCCAACATTTTGAGGAAATTTTTGCATAAGTTGATTCCAATACTGGGCCAATGCAGGAGGTATGTTTTTTCCTAAAGGTGAGGTTGGTCCCTTGATCAAAGGGACAGCTCCACCCAGAAGTTGTGTACCAACCGTAGGTGGCGTAGTAACTGTGTTATGTCCGGGAAAAGGAAAAGTTAACGGACTACCCTGACCACCAACAGGATTGTGCAAGTTGGGTGCAACAGTCGGAATAATGCTGCCAGGATTAGGATTGCCAGGAGGAAACAGAGGGAGTGTCGGGATGAAACCGGGAATAGGATGCCCAGGAAACTGAGGACCACTTGGAGAACCAGCTGGAGTTTGTGGGGGTGTTGTATGGGAAACATTCAATGATGGATTCAATGCATGGTAACCAAGAGGTAAATTTGGATTAGCCTCAGGAGTTCTCTGGGTATTAATAGGAGGAAGAGTAGTCGTAGTAATTCCGGTTTGAACACTCGTAGTATTAGCGAGATGGTCCATTTCAGGAGGAAGAATAAAACGATAGGTTGTAGTATCAGGTGTAGTCTCTGGTTCAGGAGACAGAGGACGGTTGACGAGTTCATAGACAGGGGATTCAGTACCAAACAAAACTCACCGGAAATCACCTGAGCCAAAGGGATCTTGGCCCACTACACCGTGAGAAGGCCCAACGATTGATTCAGAAGATGGAACAAGAGTTTCTCTAGAAAGATGAAATCGTCCTGAAGGTCGTTCACCACGACGAATGCGATAATCCTCTACAGTATTGGAAATGCGAAATTTCGCAAGAGGATCAGTGGGTTCTACTTGTGGAGGTGGTGTAAAAACTTCAGGGACGTCACTTATGTCCACGTGAGGTAGAGTAACAAGGGGGATTTCACCCGGACGAGGAGAGTCCTCAGGGGTACCCTCAGGTGTTGTTGTGTGCAAAGGTTGTGAAGCTTCCGGATGTTCCGGAGACAAACCTTGCATCCTACGTGAACGTCGCGGGGGAGAAATTGTAAATAAATATTCAACTCCCCGACGAAAATCCTATGGTCAACTTCAAGAAAAGAACAACACACCCTAGCAAACAAAATCTAGAAGCAAACACCAAGCAAACAATTTCTTCCAATATCGAGGCCACTAGTTGGTGATGAAATCCAACGTCGCAACAACGAGACGAGAAGGGGCGGGGCTAAGGTGGAAAATTTATGTTGATGACCTGCTTAACAGACTTACGCCCTGGTGCAAGCTCCCACACATAATCGTGGGTATACCCTCCAAGGAGCCCGAGTGAGTTTGATCAACGTCGATTCCAGGTACTGTGAAGACTTTCCCCTCCACAGTCACCTTGTGTAAGAACCTAGAGAGATAAGCCACTAAGGTCACCACAGACAACAATACTTCCTAGGGAAACAGTCGTCAGTCCGATCCACACGCAAAGGCAGGGTATCTAGCTCGAAATCAACTCAAAGGCTTCCACTCATAATTGTGGGTATACCTCGAAGTGACCCCCATAATACGTGTAATCTCTACACTGATGTCAACAAAGCAGGTTAGTATCTCTGTCAACACCAATGCGACCTAATGCTTGACCCTTGTGTTATAAGGGCTTCCCAGGACAATATGCAGCCAATGGAAATTTACACTCCCTAACTCAAGATGCTATTGTGTGTTTTTGAGCTTTTGGAGAGTGTATCTCTCTTCCTACTCCAAAGCACTAGCCTAGCTAAATGTTGGTGTAAAAGAGCCCTAGAAAAGAGTTACTAGTTCAATTTTATTATTACGCAATGTTTTTACAGGCTGTTGATTACTCAAAGGCAAATGGAAATGAAACTCGTGATGTATGACTCTGACCCAAATAATGCAAGGATATGATGAAATAAAATTCTTTTCATTCGATGAATCCTAGTTATGGGAGAGAGAGAACAATTTCCGAACCAATCTCAATATTACAAAGAAAATGCAATGCTCAATTTCCTTTGAGATGCTAATGCAAACAATCATGTATCAATGAACAATTTCAATATGTCTCTTTCAAAATTTCAATACTCTTAAAACTTTGATTTTCAATGTTCTCGCAAAAGCAAAAACAAAACTTGAAAGAAAACATGCAGTTCACTTTCCAAGAAGAACTCTGAATAATGAGAAAAGAAAACCAAATTATAAAGACTCAAACAAACAACCCAAGCCAATACTTTCAATGAAAGAAAAAACAAAAGCAAACCAAGGAACTTCTCAATGTAAATGATAAATCGTCCTTCCGAACCAACAAGTACAAGAGAAACACCAAACACTCAACTCTCAACCAATCCCTGGTTCTCAGCAAGTCAGATACACTCAACTCCCGACGTCAGAGAGAATGATAATGCCAACAAAAGCTAAGAAAAGAAAGTCAAGTTTCAAAAAGAAAGAAAAACCTAGAAACCCTAGATCAGTTCCAGCAAGCCAATTATAGAAAAAGATAGGTAAGTCACTGATGTAATAAGCCAAAGAGGTCCAAATCAACATACATGAGCTATTGACAGGATCAAAACTTGAATTCAAAAATTTTCAAAAACTGTTCGCAGGCTAGTGTGGAACACAGTGCGAGAAACTAAAGTTCTCGCAGGCCACTTTGATGCAGCATGCGAACTATCCGCACTGAAATATATATGCAAGGTGCGAACAGTCAAGGTTCGTGCAGGCTGCCAATGGACACAGTGCGGGAATCTCTGAAACTAATGAAAAATTTGAAAGAGCAAGCAAAAATCCAATTGGCTTATAGACCCAGAAGGTCTCTCAGGGTATCCTGAGGACTCAGAGACTAACAAATCAAGAGAAAAATGCAAACAGAGAAAATGGCCACAGAAAGTTCAAAAACAAAAAAGACAAAAGGGATAGTTCCCCAGTGGAGTCGCCAATTTTGTTATGGGATAAATTTGTAGGTGCGGACACTAACCGATCTCCCTAGATCCACCTGGTATCTAGAACAAAACAGGACATAATACTACTCTTTCCCTAGATCTAGTCTATTGAATGAACTAAGAGATAAAAGGCCATGGACATACCTTATGAACGATTTCCTTATGTCTCTGTTGTTCCAAGCTTTTGCTCCAATGCTCTCATCCCGTCCAGATCACAACAAAACGAACCAATTGAAGTAAAGGCTGATTAAGATATTCAATGACTAGTCTATACATGTGATCAAGGAATCATGTAATAAAGTGACATCATCTTTATGGGAAAGGGACATATTGCTGTATTAATTTAATAGAAAGTGAAACTTACAACCTGAGCCTTGATGTCATAGGTCTCCTTTCGATGGCTTCCAACTCTGACACACACACTTGCTCATGTATGAAGAAAGTCTACCACATGTGATGATCTTGCTGTTGTCTCTTGCCGCTGTAGTATCGATCCTCCATACAGTCTTGCACTTGTTCTCTAATCAATCTCTTGCTAACTTGCTGAACTTCTTAACTTTACAACTTAACCTTTTCCATGAGCAATCTCTTCAATATATAGGAAGAGATAGATTAGTTACTTGGATAGGGAATGATCCCAAGATATCTTGAATGACAGTACTTGAGTAACCACTCGAAAGCCAACTCATCCTTCTAGAAGGTTCGAGATATTTATTTTTTTCCTCTTTAAAATCATGTCCGCACCCTAACCATGAGTACAATGCGAGAAGTTCGCACCCCAGCTTAAGGTAGACTGCGGGAAACAGGCATTCCCGGAGGTGAGTATATAAGCAGCCTGCGAACATGTTTCAAAATGTGAATTCTGGAAGAAGATAACTGTAACTTTTCTCAGGAAAGTGTTCTTGATAAAGAGTTTGATCTTCCATCATCATGATATCACCATGACATCATCATAGTGACCAAATTTGTGGATAACAATATATAGGAGACTAGGAGGTATAATTACAACTAATGGAATAAAGCCAACATAAATAAAATAACATTATTAATGTAATATGCCCCAATTAAGGGGTAATGAGCCAATATTAGGGCTTAACAATGGGTAAATAAAATATAATAAAAATACTTATCCCCTTTTTGTCCCCTCTCTCATGGAATCATATCCCCCTATAACTCTTTTCCTTCTTTGTCTTGCAGCCAATAATGTGTTTTGTTATTTGCAATGTTCAAAGTATTAAATTCCTACGTACTCCAACCTCTTTTAATTGTTTAGGCACTCTAGTCTTTCATCAAATAAAAAAAATACATCATTAATATGGGGACTCAAAACTGGGGTATTACAACACCCCCCCCCCCATTTTGGCATTGTCCTTAGTGCATATACAAAATAGAAATCAAAATTTCAAAATTCTTCAAAATGTCGCAGGTACTATGCTCATATGGCATTTTCGTGTTCCTGAGTAGCATATTCAGGATCATAGAAAGTACACTAAACTTTTACCAATTCTATTACTTGATTCTAGAGAATTTTGACTTTTATGTCCAATATATGCACTAACTGGACCTGAAAGTATCCTTCTAGTTCCACCTGAATCAAATTCCAATCAATAACATGGCTATGATCATGTACATACTTTTTCAGAAAAGAGACATGAAATACTTTATGCACATTCATGGAAGAAGGAAATGCAAGCATGTATCCAAATGGCTCTATTTTATCCAATATCTCAAATGGATCACAAAATCTGGCTATAGCTTTGTACAACTACCCAACTTCAATGAGCTCTTTTTGGGCTTCACTTTCAAAATCACATGCTCCCCCACTTTAAATTCTTTAGAAGTATTGTTCTTATATGTATAACTCTTTTGTCTATCTTGTGTTGCTTTCAAATTATACTTGATTTTAACCATCCGGTCTTTCATATCCTTGATAAATTATGGCCCAAGCAATACTCTATCTTTTGGGTTGTCCCAACTCACTAGAGTATTGCATTTTATACCATCCAAAGCTTCAAGTGGGCTCATCTTCAATGAATCTTGATACCCGTTATTATAGGAAAACTCAACCAAATGCAGGTAATCTTCCCACTTTGATGGCTTATCCATCACATACATTCTCAACATGTCCTCAATCACTTGGTTGACTCTATCTATCTGCCCATATGATTGTGGATGGTATATTGTGTTTAAGTTCATATTTGTACCAAAACCTTTGAATAATCCCTTCCAAAAATTTGAAGTAAACTTAGTATCTTTGTTTGCGACAATTACCTTAGGTATCCAATGCAACCTAGAAATTTCCCTCATGCAAATTTTTGCAATAATATCTATTGTGTGAGTCATTTTTAAGGGAATAAAATGAGCATCCTTCATTAATTTATCAACCAATACTATTATTGAATCATGTTGCCTTGATGTCCTGGGAAACTTAGTTATAAAATCAATGGTTACCACTTTCCATTTGTTAACTGGAATTGGTAATAGCTATATCAAACACACTGGTTTATTATGCTAAACCTTCACTCTATGACATTCCATACATATGACAATGTAATCATCAACATCCTTCTTCATTCAAGGCCAAACGAATTGGCTTCTTACTACTGCAATTTTTTTTCTAGTAACCAAGATGTTCGACATATGGAGCATTATGAATTTCTTTTAATACCAAATTCCTAATTTCTCTGGAACTAGGAATATAAATTCTATTTTTATGCATAATTAATCCATCTTCCTTAATCTCATACTCTTTAATTTTCTATTGTACATTTTCCTGCTGTAAAATTTCTTTTACCTATAGGTAATGTTGATCTGTAACAACAACATCTTAAATTATTCTCTTCAAATCTGAATGATGCATATTAATGGATGTAGCATGCATGAGATGTATTCTTCTACTCAGTGCATCATCAACTTTATTTTCCTTTCCTTTGATATGCTTGATTTCAAATTCATACTCACTTAAAAATTCTATCCATCTTGAATGCATGGAATTCAAGGTTGGCTATTCAAAAAGTTATTTCAGACCACTATGGTCTATCCTTGACTCATATCTCTTTCCCATGAGATAATGCCTCTTCGAGATAATGCCTCTTCATATTCAATGCATGAAGTATGGGAACAAGATCCAAATCATGTGTGGAATAATTTCTCTCATGCTATTTAATCTTTATAGACTCATAAATAATTACATTTCCATTTTGACTGAGGAATCCACCTATTCCTTCCTTGCATGCATTTGTACATACCACAAAATTCTCATTTGGATCAACAATATTTAAAATAGGTGCACTAGTAATTAATTCTTTCAAAAAATTAAAATTCTCTTCACACTCTATTGTCCATTAGAAATTAATTCTCTTGTTTTTCAAAGAAGTGATGGGATGAGAAATATTAGAGGAACCTGCTATAAACCTCATGTAGTATCTATCTAATCCCATGAAATATATGAATTCTGAAACATTTGTAGGTGTTGGCCATCCTCTCATGGATTCAATCTTATTTGCCTATACCTTTATACCTTTTTCTAAAATAATGTGCCCCAAATAACAAATATGTTCTTGGTAAAAATAACACTTACTAAACTTGGCATAAAGATGATGTTCCCTCAGCACTTGCAACACCAACCTCAACTGATGTTCATTCTCTTCCTCTGACTTAGGAATAAGTAAGTGTGTCATCAAAGAACAGAATGAAAAACATATTCATATAATTTATGAATATGTAATTCATTGAGAGCATAAAGATAGTTGGTGCATCGATCACTCCAAATAGAGCCACTACAAATTCATAAAGTCCATACCTAGTTCTAAAGGTTGTATCCTAATCTCAAGTCTACTTTTGAAAATATATTTGCTCCTTCTATCTGATCAAAGAGGTCATCAATTTTGGATAGAGGGTACTTTTTCTTCACCGTGGATTTATTCCATTGTCAAAATTCAATACACAACCTCAATGTTCCATCCTTATTTTTGATAAAGAGTACTAGTGCTCCCCAATGTGAAACACTTGGGCATATGTACCCTTTATTAAACAATTCTTCCAACTTCATTTGTAATTATTTTAATTCTGGTGTACTCATTATGTAAGGAGTTTTTGATATCAGTGCAACACCTGGTACTAAATCAATAGAGAAATCTATTTTCCTCTTTGGTGGAAATCTTGGTATTTCTTGGAGTACATATTCAAGCTCTTGCAATACTGAAAAATATTCAAGGCTTGGCCATTTTTTCTTTTTTGGCTCATCCAAATTAGATGCATACAATTGAAATCCTTTCTTAAAACATCTCTTTAGATGTAAGTCTGAAATATCCCTTATAGAAATGAATGCTAGAATTCCTTTCACATTTCTCTATTTCCCTTCTTTATTAGGACATGCAAATGTCTTGTTATGACAATCTAGGACAACATGGTGTTGGTCCAACCAACCCATTACAATTAGGATATCATAAGATCCGAATGGTATGGTATATAGGTCAGCATTAGTATTCATTCCATTAAGACTTATTGGACAAACTATGACCATCTCATTGATCCTTCCTTCAGTTCTAGTGGTTAGATTAACCAAGCTTGACTTTTCAGGCTTCCTTTTCTAAAAATGTAATCTGTCCACTATTTTATTATCAATGTAACATTGACTTTCTCTTGAATAAATTAAAATAGCAACATAATGATTAATTATCTTACCTTCCACTTCGATCATATTGGATTGCTACTATGTTTGTCAATATTTTAAGGTTGCATATATTCTTGGAATGCTTCTTCCCATGTCCTCTAAAATTGTGGCCTCTTGGATGTTGTGCAAGGCATGCATTTTTTTTCTCCATGAGGAAAATACTTGCACACGTGATGTTGTTTTCATACCCAACATTTGATTAGTGATCTTCCCCTTTTTCCCAAGGATTCTTATCTCTTGGATTCATCCTTATAAGATTGATCTTGCTGATTTTTCCTAGGGATATTTCCCTTGAAAGGAGGTTCAAATCCATTCATTCTATGATCATATTTCTCTGTCTTCTTATCCCTCCAATACTTCTACAAATATTATCTTCCCTTGCATTTCTCATACAACTACTTATCCTTTCTTATGGTCTCTTTCAAATTCCTAAGCTCATCATAATGAATATTTTCCTTCTAAAAGGATGGTAGTCCACTCAAAAGCATTTTGATATTTACCTTCTTGTCCTTGATAAACCCCACATACTTAAGCAATCCTAAGATCTTAGTTTCATATTCTACCATGGTCATGCTTCCCAACCCGAGTTGAAATAACTCTTGCATATTCTTTTCATATAAGTGATTTGAAATATATTCCTTCTGAAAATTCCAATTGAACTACTTCCAACTGATCCTTCTCACATTAATGTGCTCAACTTGCTTCATTTGATCCCACCATATAGAAAATTTTCCATGCAAATGGTGTGTAGAAATTATAGATTCTAGGTTAGATGAGTAGTTGTGCAACTGAAAGTACCTCATGATTCCAACTAACCAGGATTCAACATCATCTTCTCTCTCTCTTTAGTTATCAAAGGATGGTGGATTGAGTTTCCTTAGCTCTCCTTGAAAACTTTCTAATTCATGTATCCATCTTTGGTTCTTGACATGGAACACTTATGTACTTCTTATGGAGTCCTCAAATGCATGGCATTTCCTTGCTGAGTAAGGAGGTGAGTGATATTTATGAGTTCTTATAGAACTTCTTGAATGACTAGTTCTTTTGTAGTTGTCTATTCTTTCATGATATTTTCCTTCTTCCTCCTACCTTGAGCCTGATCCATTATTTCCTTTCCTATGCAACTGATTTAGGCTTTGCATCATCAGAGAATTTATTTGGTTTTTTTATTTCATCACCCTCTCATTGTTTTCTTTATAACTATGCACTTCTATTTCCATGCTTCTCATAGTCTCTATTAATGTTTCTTGTTCCTCTTAGCTCCTATTCCCATTTGATTATGTCTCTGCATTACCAACAGTGATATTTTGACCTTTGGGTTATTTATCATGATTGAAGGATCCCTCTCCTTCAACCATGTCCAAAATTTGCATTCTTATCTTGAATTGATATTTTATATCCCCTATTTATGCAAATGTACAAGAAACTATTTTGTTAGAATTATGGATATTTAAAAAAAATTTGAATTAATGTTACATGTCCTTTTTCTTTTCAATTCATGAAGAATTATATCATAATTCTCGAAATTCTAAAAACTCCAATTTATTATTCTCTTAGTCATATTTCCAATGACTATACTCATGCCTCATTCCAATCTCTGAGCTGAAAGTTATGGCTTCTTGAAAAATCCACTTTCACCCCATTTGTGCATTTTCTCCACTATGGTAATTTTATTGAAAGGAAAACTTATGTCAACTGGAGAAGAAAATATGTCAAGAAGTAAAGGAAAAAAATTCTGAGACATAGATAATAATAATTATGAGGAATTCATAAAAAATTTCACAATTTTAATCTGATGCTCTAGGAAAAAGCTTCAACAATATGGGAATGACAAATTTGTCCTTTTTCACCCCTTTTTCCAGACTTGGATTTTTTAGCAAAATTGGCTATCTCACAATCTGTGCACTTATGGAAAAAAATGACTAAACCAAATTTGTTTGTATTGATGTGCAATATACCAGATATAAAATGTATGCAGAACAAAAATAAAATTCTACTAATGGCAGAAGAACAACAATATAACCAGAACATTCACCACAATAACACTGAAATGATATAAGAATAACAACTGAAATAGCACTTTGAATATGAAATCAATGTTCATGGGCCTCTATTAGGGGGCAACCTCCAGTTGAGAAGATCTCTATTACAATAATATCCAAGCTATGGTTATCATACCCTCGACTCCTATTTATACTAAAAAGAAGCATCTAGAAGAAGATCCTTCTAGAAGAAGAAACTTCTATTAGGTCTTCTTACATCTGCCTTATTCTATTTTATTAAAATGCCTTATTAATATTGACCTTTATTACATCTTAATATATTGTTCTACCTATGTGCGGGTTAGGACCCTAACATGTCCGCCCCCTTAAAAACAACCTTGTCCTCAAGACTTGAGATGAGGAAATTGTTGTAGAATGGTAGCTAGTTCCCAAGTGGCGTCTGCTGGAGATGTATCTTTCCACTGGACTATCACTTCCTTGATGGTTCTCTGATGTAGTATACACTCACACCGGTCCAAAACTACTTCTGTTTGTAGCCAAATGGATCTTTCTTCAGCTAACTCTGGAAGGTTGGTTTGAATTTGGCACTTAGCTCCAATCACCTTATTTAAGCATGAAACATGAAAAACATGATATAGCTTCAAATGGATGAGTAAAGATAACTGATAGAATCCTTGTCCCACATGCTTTATCACGGTATAAGGACCATAAAATTTGGGCGCTAGCCTCTGACAATGCTTGGCCTTGAGGGAAGTTTGCTTGTAAGGTTGCAGTCGAGGAAACACCTGATCCCCTTCTGCAAATTGACGTTCAAAGCGACCTTGATCTACTTGCTGCTTCATGTGATTTTGTGCCATGACCAAATTATCTTTGAGGGTACAGAGAATGGCCTCTCGAGCTGTAAGTGTTAGGTCAACCACCTAGACCTTCGAGGCACCCGGTAAGTATGAGAGAAGTGAAGGTGGATTCTTTCCATATACCGCTTCAAAAGGAGTCATGTGTGTAGATGTATGGTATGAAGTGTTGTACCACCATTCAGCTAGGGGTAACCATTGAGCCCACTATATTTTCTTTTCCGAGGCAAAAAACCTCAAATATGTTTCTAAACACTTGTTAACAATTTTCATTTGGCCATCAGTCTAGGGATGATAAGTTGTGCTGAGATGCAATTTTGTGCCTTGTATCTTGAGTAATTCTTGCCAAAAATTGCTTGTGAAAGTTGGGTCACGAACAGAAGAAATAGAGTGTGGCTAATTTAGGTGGATATCAGTGGCCACCCACCTTTTTTGACTAGCTCAAAACAATTTTCTGGCAAATTTGGCAATTTACTATTTTTAGTAGTTTTTAACTTCTGGGGTCATTTTGAAGGCCCAAATAAAGGTTTTTCAAGATATAGGTTCTCAATGATATTCAAAGGAATTATTGAGCCCCTAAAATTAATCTCTTCGACGATACCTTTTTGACGAGCTATCACACGCCTAAAATGGAGATCGTATGCAAAAGTTACGACCCCGGGAAGTTGATGTACTAACTTACCCAAACGGGGCCCACATAACTTTTGGCGCTTCATCTCCTAGGGTTAGGTTTTTGGATGTCTAGGAATTTTGGCATTCCTTTTTATTGTAAAAATCCTTCAAAGCCTCATTTTAATCATCTTCTTGTGAAAGTGAGTAGTCGTCACATCTCTTCTCAGAAATAAGCTGCCACCATTCTAGTGAGTCTTTCACTTTGTACTTTTACAGTCTCTATACATTTCTTTTATTAAAAGAAATTGTGTATTAATTTATATCTGTGTTTATGGTTGCATCTCTGATACATTTCTATTATCTTGTTGAATATCTATGATATCTCTGTGCATTTCTCTATTGTATCTCCGATCTCATTTTGTGCTGAAAATAATCCAGATCAGTGACATGCCATGAAGCTTGAAGACCTGATCCATGAAGATTTGAGCCACCGTGGATGCTACAAATGGGTTTTGAAGGGTGCATAAATGAGAATACCTGGAAAGGTGATCAACAACCACCATGATGATAGATTTATTTCTTGATTTGGGTAAGCCGGTAATAAAATCCATAGAGATATCCTTCCAAATAGCAGGTGGAATCAGGAGTAGTTGTAGTGTGCTCGATGATTTGAATGTTTCTCCCTTGTTGTGTTGACACACATCACATTAAGCTAAAAAATTATTAATGTCCTGTTTCATACCATCCTAGAAAAAGGAACATTTAACCCTGTCATAGGTTTTGGTGAACCTAGAGTGCCCTGCTGTGGGTGTAGCATGAAGCTTAGAAAGTACCGTGTATTTAATCTTTGATTGTTTACTTAAATACAAATGGCCTTTGTATAGAAGTTCCTCATGGAGCCAAGAGTACACTGGGGAAGATGGAGATTTGGACTACAATTGCTGGATCAACTGCAAACTTTTGGGATCCTGTAGCCATTCCTGGCGAATGGCTTGGAGCCAATCTGGTACAATGAATGAAAGAAAAAAAAGGGATCCTTCATCTTCATATTTTCAGGAAAGTGCATCCGAAATGACATTGTCTTTTCCTTTATTATAAATGATCTCATAATCATATCCAAAGAGTTTAGTCACCCATTTTTGTTGTTCTAGGGAGGAAATGCATTGTTCCAGAAAATACTTGAGGCTTTGATGGTCTATATTAATTTGGAACCATTGCCCCAATAGATAAGGGTGCCACAGATCCACGACATGCAAAATATCCAACATTTCCTTTTCATAGATGGATTTTCCCATATTTATTTCAGATAGTTTCTTCCTGGTAAAGGCTAAAGGTCGACCCTCTTGCATAAGGACACCACCAATTCCTTTCCCTGAGGCATCACATTCCAACACAAAGGTATTTGTGAAATCGGGAAGGGAGAGGACTAGAGTGGTGCACATGGCCATATTCAAGGTTTGAAAATATTGAGTAGCAGCTGGAGTCCAAGTAAAAGAGTTTTTTTTTAGGAGAGCAGTGAGAGGTGCTGCAATCTTCCCATAATTATTAACAAACTTGCAATAATACCCTGTTAAGCCTAGAAATCCACGCAAGATCTTAAGAGTCTTTTGGTGAGTCCAATCTTGCATAGCTTCGATCTTTTTAGGATCCACCTTGACACCATATTTGCCAACCAGATGACCCAAGTATTCTACTTTTGAGGTGCCAAAAGCACATTTTGACTATTTCAGGAAAGGTTGGTGCTGAGAGTGTAGATGGAGAACTTGATCCACATGAGCAAGATGGTTTGTCCAGGTTTTTCTATAGATGAGGATATCATCAAAGACAACTAAGACAAAATGGAAGAAAAAAGGACGGAAGACATGATTCATGAGGCTTTGGAAGGTGGAGGGGGCATTACACAATCCAAAGGGCATAACCAAAAACTCATAGTGACCCTCATGAGTTCTAATGGAAGTATTGGGAATATCTTATTCTTTCATACGTATCTGGTGGTAGCCCGAATGAAGATCCAGTTTAGTGAAGAATTGGGCGCCACTCAATTCATCCAGGAGGTCATCAATGACATAAATGGGGAATTTGTCTTTGATGGTAAGTTTCTTGAGGGCACGGAAGTCAGAATACATTCGCCAAGAAACTTATTTCTTCAGGACCATGACCATAAGAGACGAATAGGGGCTCGTACTAGGGTGGATAACACCTGCATTAAGGAGTCCCTGGACTATTTTCTCAATTTCATTTTTTTGGGAAAAGGGGTGACGATATGGATGGATATTAGGAGGAAGGCTTCCTGGTACAAGGGGGATGGAATGATCATGAACACCATGGGAAGGAGGGATGCCTTGAGGAGTGGAAAATACCAATTGATGTTTAGAAAGGATGGCTTGGAGGTCTTGCAGTACAAAGGGTGTCTTTGTTGCTTGTATGGCATGGAGTTGGGCGATAACACCATAATGACCCTTTTTGGGCATCTTTTCCATGCGATGGGAACCAATGATCTTAGGTGAACCAACGGTGATGCCTTGGAACTTATATTGGTGGCCCTCCTGGTCGAATTGCATGGTTAAGTATTTAAAATCCATGAGAATGGGACCCAAAGTCCTTATCCAGTCTGCACCCAACACAACGTCACAACCTCCCATGTCGATAGAAAACATATGGGATTTCAGGTGGTAGTCACAAATTTGGAGACGCACATTCTCACAAAACCCTCCACATTTCATGGAACCACCATTGGCACTCATGATTTGGAAATTATTGACGACATGGATGTAGAAATGAGTTTCTTAGGCAATGCGGCGATGAATAAAATTATGGGTGCTGCCACTATCAACCAGAATGATGACCTTCTGATGCTTGATGTAACCAATTAGCTTCAGGGTTTGGGGAGAGGACAAGCTAGTGAGAGAATTAAGGGAAATCACTGGTTCTACTTTGGGAGGGTCTGATGGAGGGGTTATGTCAGTGGATTCAGGTGATTCAGACATAGAGGGAGTTTCTTCATCTTCTTCCAAAATCTCCTCAGAGATGGCCATAAAAATATTTTGTTCTTTACACTTGTGGTCCGAGAAATATTTTTCATCACATTTATAACAAAGGCCTTTGAGTTGTCATTTAGCCATTTCATCCCGGGTCAATTTTTGGATCTTTAGTGGAGTAGAGGGAGTAGTGGCATTTATTGGTTTAGGGTGAGTGATGAAGGAGGGTTTTGCGGTTTTGAGAAGATACAACATGTTGTGCTTCTTTATCTCTTTTTTTATCCTCCACCCAACTCTCAGGCTGAGCCATGAGGACATGGGCCTGAATTTCATCCTTGAGGCCACTGATAAAACACTCTCGGAAAAAGGCATCAGACATGCCCTCTGTTCTAAAATCCAGGTGCTCAAAGGTAGCTATAAAGTCTTCCACTATTCCTAATTGTTTCAGCTTTGTCAAACGACCCAAATGGTTGGTATCAGTGTCAAATCATTCATAAAGCTCTGCCACAAATTGTGTCCAAGCAATATACCCCTGAAAATAATTTTTTCTCCATTGCCACCATTGCCACCATTCTTGATCTAGATGGAGAACACCATACTAGAGTTTGGCCAAGTCATCTGTAATATTGTATAAAGAGAAATAATGTTACATTTTGGTTACCCAACCAGTGGTGTCTGAGCCATCAAATTTGGTCACATCCACCCGTGGAAGGCGTAGGTCACGTTGAAAGTGATGGTTCTGCAACGTATGGAAATGAGAGGAATGGTCACCTTCAGTATGTGGGGGTGAGGAAGAGGAAGGGTTATCTGTAGGGATATGCATTTTGGTGCAGAGTGCCAAAAAGAATGATTCAAGATGGGTGGTGAGGTCTTGTTTGATTTCTCCCATAGAGGACTACATGGTTGTATTGATGGCGGTGACATTGGCACTGAGTTGTTTCACTTCTTGTTGGGTCTCAATGAGACCAGATTGCAAGGTGTTGAAGTGAGCTTCCAAGTCTTGGCTATGAGTATGGGCCATGAGGATGGGGGAATTGAAAAGGGGCAGGCAGGGTAAACAATTTTTCCAAAAAAATGATATGGATAAATTTGATAAGGAAGAAGAGATGAATCCAATGGAATAGGTCTGAAATAATGGTGAAAAAATTTCCAAACTTTTTTTTTCTTTTACCGAGTTATACTCTGGTCTGAAGAATACGCAGAGAGGAAATTCCCAAATTCTTAACCAGAAAGAAATGTGTATTTACTTGGCAACCCAAACATAGTTGCACGACAATAGATCTTGTCTATTTTAATTTGTTTATGTTTCTGCCCCCAAGGGTTAGGTATTCAAGGGTTCTATAGACAAGGGTTTTCCCTATGCTATAACTCTTTGATATACGTGCAGGGTCCAACATTAGTACTTGGCCCAATATCTCAGGGAACTAACTAAGGAGGATAGACCGTACCCTTAGCCGTACTACGTAACTACCAAAGTACTAGAGAGTATCTTCCCGAGTGTTGTTCTCGGTGACACTATAGCAGTCAGGTGGTCGATCGATTTATATAAAGAGGGATTCAGGTAATCTAGGTTGATCCGTACATAGGTGATGTCTGATGCGCTACCACTCGAAGGGGTACCAACAGGGGTTACAAGGGTGGCCAACAGATGTGCGCTTAAGTATCACTTGTATTTCCTACGTGTATGAATCCCTCAACCATGAGTTTATGCGTGTAACAAAAAATATCTGTGGCTTAAAGACGTCGGAATACGTCTCTACCCTGAAAAAAACATTTAACCCACACTTTTTGCTAAGGAAAGTGTTCTGATACCACTTTTAATATACCAGATATAAAATGTATGTAGAACAGAAATAAAATGCTAGTAATGGCAGAAGAAAAACAATATAACCAGAACATTCACCACAATAACACTGAAATGATATAAGAATAACAACAAAAATAGCACTTTGAATCTAAAAGAAATTTTCATGGGCCTCTTCGAGAGGGAAATCTCCAGTTGAGAAGAGCTCTATTACAATAATATCCAAGCTAGGGTTCTCATACCCTCGACTCTTATTTATACTAAAAAGAAGCATCTAGAGGAATATCCTTCTAGAAGCGGAAGCTTCTATTAGGTCTTCTTACATCCGCCTTATTCTATTTTATTGAAAGGCCTTATTAATATTGACCTTTATTACATCTAAATATATTGTTCTACCTATGTGCGGGTTAGGAACCTAACATGATGAGTATATAAAAGGTTGAGTAAATATAATTTTCCAGTTTTGTGATATGGGGTCACTTTTCCTCCTCTGGAAATCTCAAAAATCCAAAACAAAAGTGGCTCAGAATAGTGTATTTTGTCATATTTCAGTATCATCATTCCAATCCCCATATGATTTATTTAGTTACTTCATGGTCTATTTCTATTTTTTCTTTCTGGACTATCCCCAAGAGTTTTAGCTTAATCTAGATCTCTGTCAGTGATCTAGACCCAGATCTTTGAAAACCATTATTTTGCATTTTTTTTCAAATCCAAGAAGAATTGGACAAGGGCCCTCTCTAGGAATTTTGTAGATATCCTATGTGCAGAAAAAACCTAGGATTTTCATCTAAATCCCACTTAATATGCTCCAGGTATGGCCATAATAACAAAATGGCTCCAAGTTTTTTTTTTCTTTGAAACTGATGGACGATTTTTCCTATATGGAAATATGCACCATCGATCTCAAATCAGAAGAGATCTGGACCGTTGATCTACTCGGATTACCTCAACTACTGACCCGAACATTAGCCATCACCCACTTACCTAGAAATTGATTACAACACACCTTTGGACTATCATACCTAACCATCATCGAGTATCATTGGTGTATGAAACACTCTCTTCATTTCCCAAAATTACTATTCTCCCATTGACCATCGGTCATTTCTGTTTACTAATGAAAACCACTTCTCCAATTTGGATAAATCAACCATCATTCATTGGCCATTTCTTTGCTGACATGGAAACTTCTAACATGGTGTAAAACATGGATGTGGATGTGGCATGACACAAAGGCTCTAACATGGAATTCTAGTAAATGTGGCATGACACTGGATGTTGATATGGCGTGACATGTCAACACTCTCCTTCCTTCATCGACCATGGGTATTTTATCTTGATGGATTCGACACTTTTGCAACCCAATCAAAGATCGATCATCATCCCATCATCCATAGACACTTTCTCTCAGTTGATTGGAACAATTTTCTAAATTGACTGATCCAACCGTCAGGCCATCGAACCATCGACCATTTCCCTCAAATGACTAAAAATACTTCACTTAATCCAACCGACCTGACTGTCAACCCATTGATTCGTTAGCCATTTCCCTTGGAAAAAAAATACTTCGTTGAATCCAGCTTAACCAACCATTGGCCCAATGACTCATCGACCATTTCCCTTGGATGAAAAAAAAACTTCATCGAATTTTTTAGACCCAACCGTGGACCCATTGACCCATCAACCATTTTCATTCGCCAAATCCAACACTTAGAAACATTTTTGACTTATTCTCTATGAATTTGGACCATCAATCTTCGATCCAATATGATCCTAACCATCGATTAGCTCCAATCTCCCAAAGGCTGAAATGAATCCAAATTATCGATCTATCTCATTTTTCCAACCGTTGAAATTGAATTTTGTTCATCGTACTAGTATCTTTGACAAAATTTTAAAACATTAGAATTAAAAAAAAAAAATCAAGGATGAATCTGGTTCGTTGATCTCAAGATCGAACATGATCTTGACTTGATTCATCAAACTCTTCCCATCATTACAAAGGCCATTAAAACTTGAATTTCGACCTTGTAGGATGAATTCGACTCTACAATTCTGTATAATGACAAAATTAAACTTATTTTACAATATTCAATCATTTCAACTCAGATATGGTTACGAATTTGGGGATTTTATCTCTAATTTTCCACCATTTTTCCCCAAATTCTATCTGATCGAAGTTTGCAAACAATGAATTTGCTTAATTTTCACCTATTTCGGACCAAACCAGCCCTTTGTTTCAAACAAAAGCTCTAATACCAATCTGTAATGCAACCAACCACTAGCAAAATGGACATGCTACTTCAAAAACATACTTCAAAACTGATTTTGAATTCTGATAACATTTACTTATTAAATAAGCATGAAAGACTCACATAAAATAATCAACATTCATGTTACAGTATAAAATAAATGAAAAATATCCCATGCACAACAATATCCAACAAGCATGCATATTATACAAATGAATATCATATATAATAATTAATAGACAATAAAATTAATATACAATCAAACGAAACCATGAAAGAGAGAACTTATCTTAAACAAAATCAATCACCAACTGGCAGTAGACCAAGGACGTTCCATCCAACCATAGACATTTTTGTTCCAAGTCTCAACAACAAGTCACCCCTAATCCAAGGATATGAATCAAAATGGATGGGTTCCATGGGGACACTCAGATTCCCAAATTAGTTAGCACTCAAGCTCTCACATGTTTCTCAACACACATCAATCCAAAGTGCACCAACTCTCTTCTCTCTATATTGCACCACCCAAAGACAATGAACATCCTTCACTGCGACATAGTCCATCTTTTTTCCCACTTCTTTCCATGGCTCCAGTGCATTTGGTCAAGCATATCCATGATGGGACTCTCAGGATTTCCAGCTTTGAACAAAGGCTAGCACATTCCAATGCATATCAGGAATGAAATCACCAATTCATGGTTGGAATACACTAGTATTTACTACAGCTAGCAAACAATCGCTTCCTTCCTCCATAATTCCCTTTTCTTTATCCAACCAAGATAAAGAATGAATGAGGAATAAGGAATGATAAAAGTGAATGAAAGAGTGAATGAATAGCAATGAATGAAAAATAACCCCAAAAAACCCACAAGAGGTGTTTATATAATTACATGAAATCAAGAACCACATGTCCTTCCCCCCAAGAAGCTCATGTAACAATTTTTTTCCATTAAAACTAAGATGGGTAAATAAAATATAATAAAAATACTTAGCCCCTTTATCCCCCTCTCTCATGGAATCATAACCCCATATAACTCTTTTCCCTGTTCATCTTGCAACCAACGATGTATTTTATTATATGCAATGTTCAGAGTATTACATTTCCTAGGCACTCTCACCTATTTTAATTTTTTAGGAACTCTAGTGATAGAAACATCCCACTCTAAAACCCATAGTAACAGAGTTTTGAATTTATTTTTTTGCAACTTCAACACTCGAGCTGCTCAGACTCTTCACTTGGCCCCAAATTTTCTCTTGTAATAGAGTTATGGACTCTTCGTTACATGCTATTCCATAATTCAACTTTGTGAACATATTACTTACCTTAAGCACCTTTTGAATCGACGCTAACCTCCTTTTTTAAAATCTGAGCTTTGTATTTCATCTGGGTGATATGCCCCTTTCTTCCACATGACCAAGCTCTATGACTTAGAGCCAAAGTTACATTCACCAACTCCTTCATAGTTATCACCCATTAATTTATCTATGGGTTATAATCACATCCTAAAACCTTAGGGATAAACACTTCACGCAAAAACTTGTGTCATAAAGGACTCAGATGCTAATACTCTATTATTCCTAAAGTATTGGAGATTTTCTATATGACTTTGTGCCAAAAACAAGTGCTTAGATCATCGTCACTCATGGTGTCACCACCGACTTCTCTCTTACTAGAGTATCGGTGCACATAGACCCAAAAATATTTTTGGCCCTCACATACTGGCACTATCTCCTCATAGGACCATGTACCATGACCCAGTTTTATCATAAGCATCAATATATTTTTTGGGGAACAAATGCACAAAAATAAACTATCTCGATCCAACCAAACTGGACCCCACTCTAAAAATATCGCTCCAATGAAATGTTTCCATGAGCGTTCTCCATGAACTCTTGATCCGGTTCAGTTTTGAATAGATCCTCATCATAGATATTCTCCCTCGATCAAATATTCACCATCGATTTGGATAAACTTCCCTTATCTTATCATACTATCAAACTCCACCGTCCATATCTCCTTTGATAAATTATTACCGTTGATCAGATCTAATATTACCTTTTATCATCATCGACTAATGAGAGATTCAACCTTACCATACTTAGACTAGAATATGTCTGACGATTTGGATAACCCAACGATATTGGGATCCGTCCAATATTTCACTCCTATAGAAGATTTCCACACATCTCTTTCTGAATTTGTTGATCTCTCCTTTCCAATGGCCAGTCTGATCATCGCCGATGATCCTAGAGTCATTGTCAATGATCTACTATCATTGGTACAATGATCAACATCAACACACCATCATCAATCATCATAAGTTTGATGGAATTGTCGTTATTGATCCCAAAGTGGATATCGTCATCAATGATCTTATGGATCTTGAGTCCTGATATCTCCAAGTCAAGTCCCTATGATATGGAAAAATACCAATTGATCTCGACCATCAATTCTGGGAAAGATTCTTCTCGATCTAATATTGACCATTCACTATATTTTCTTACTCAGGATATCGCTTAGGGTTGGATCATTATCGATCCTACCCTGATCAACATTAGACCTAATTTATGACCTCAATTTAAACCCTTCCTTTCGTTGCTTTTGAGCATTGATTTCATGAATTTGTGTCCTTAGAGGTACTCTACGTCATCGATATAGCTCTATAAATACTAGCTATAGCTCTGTGAAGATCATTTATGGAGCTATATGGAGACCGTAAATACGTCATTCATCTGGACTTCTCCATCATTATCTTCAACATCTCATCAATTTCAATCTCCATCTCTACCTTTTGTTGCCTCTATCCTTCATATGGACATTGTATAGTTTTTTCCAAATCCTTGGCCCGAATTCCTTTTATGCCATTAGGCCCATGGGAATCCTCCTCAAAATATGAAACTTCTCTCATGATGTATTCCATTTTTCATATTGTTCCATTCTTCTGCATACACTTTTCCATAACTTTTTGGGACACAGAATTTCGTCCTCCAATATCCTTTATTGTTTATGGAATACTGATGATTCTAAGAAATATCAACCCTATTTTTGTCTCTTTTTGGGCTGACTCGAGTTCTACTTTAGGTTTCCGACAAAACCCTGCAAATCATCGACCGTTTTGAAGACTAGAAGGAAACACTGCGCAGAGAGTGCACAATGTAGTCTCACCCAATATGTCTTATGGGTGACTGCAGGACCCATATATCTGCATTCTTGGAAGGGGGACTTATGTGGGGATGAGATACATTCTTTCTACCTCAAAACACATCATATTTATTATTCTATTACTGAAACACATGATTATCTCTTAGATATAACACTCACTAATTAGTTGCATTCATTTATTTTTTATTCAGTGGTAATTATCTTGGTTACTTTATTGTGTG
>ML799874.1:255026-283003 GCA_009831015.1 Picea engelmannii | reverse complement strand
CTAACTGCATGTTTAACACTTATCCATTCTACTACATCTTTTTGTATTTTTCATATTTTTCCCCCCAAAAAAATAAAAAATCATCTCCTACTATATACACTATGTACAATCATAATTTTCTATGTTGCATATAATAAGGGTTATCAAGTTGACTATCCCTATATAGTTTCAGTTGACCTCCATTAACCAATCCTTGAATCTATTTTCTTGAAAGATCATATAATTTCACAACACCTCCATCTGTGATATATTTTATCTCATATGGACCTAGCTAATGCATCCTGAATTTTCCTAGATGTTGTAAGTATTTGGTGTCATAGAGAAGAAAAAGATCTCCATCCTTAAATTTTTTTTTTTTAATGTGTCTATCATTCCAAGATTTATCTTTGGATTTCTATACTTCTTGATGGAAGCTATCCATAATCTTGTCTTCTTCTAGTTCCATGAGTTGAGACAATGTTTCTTGAGTTGCGCCTCTTTGTGTCATGTTTCTAATGGATGCAACGTGCATAATAAGTATCAAATATTATAAAGGGACTACTTCTTCCTTAACATACACCAATATAAAATGTTTTTTTCCTGTGAGTTTCTTGCATGTGGTTTTATAATCCCATAATACTGATGGTATCTTCAGATATCAATCATCCTTGTTTACATTGCAAATTTTAGTTAGGGCATTCTCCAATAATTTATTAAATTCTTCCACTATTCCATTAGACTGAGGATAGTATGTAGTTTCATTTTGATGGTGTATTTCAAATTCTTCAGTCATTTTCTAAATCGTATTATTGAGAAAATGAGTTCCTTGGTCACTCATCAGAATTCTAAGGCATCCAAATCTTGTAATAACTTGTTCAAACAGAAAATGCATTGTATTCTTTGTGCTGCAATATTTTACTATCGTTACTTCATTCCATCTGGTCACATATTATGTCACTCTAATGATGTACCTTTCTCCTGATCTTCTAGATGGTGGGTTGATTGGTCCTACAAAGTATTTTTATGATTTTTCAAACACTTTAAGAGTTACCTGAGGTTGTAGTGGCATCTCATCCCTCCTAGATGCATTTCCTACCCTCTGACAAACATCACAAGTATGGAAATATTCCTTTGAATATTTAGAAACTATTGGTTACTGTAGTCACGCTTGTAGTATTTTATACGCAGTGGCGTTTCATGCACAATGTCCTCCAGCTATTCGTTCACGTGCTTCTACCAAGATGATGGGACATTCATGTTCCATGACACATCTCCTTATAATATTATATGCACCTAGTTTATAAAAGTGTCCTGCAATAAGTTGGTAATTTTCATATCTAACCACCAAATTCTTCTTTTGCACAGTGTTGTATTCCTTTGGGGAAAATCCTGTACTCAATAATTCATTGATATCAAAAAATTATTCATCAGAAATATGCACTGAAAATAGTTGTGCATCAAGAAAATTGTCCTCCAATATTCTTGGTTCCTCTCCATTAGTTATCTTGGATAGATGATATGGCTTCGCATTCAATATTTGAGGTTTTATTACTACTTAAAAATCAAACTCTTGAAATAAAAACAACCATCTACATATTCTCCCCCCCAACACTGGCTTCTTGACCAGGTATCTGAGAGAAAAGTGATCTGTGAACATTTTAAAATGTTGGCCTAGTAAATAATTTTTTAACTTTTGCAATGCATACACCATAGCCAAACCTTCTCTCTCTGTTGTATTATAATTATGTTTTGAATCTGAGAGTTTCCTACTTCCAAATGCTATTGGGTGATCTATGTCAACTTCTCTTGGTTGTGTTAGTACTTCTCCAAGTTCTATTGAATAGGAATCCACATGAACATGGAACTCTTTTGACCAATATGGAAACACCAAAATTGTCCTTGTCGCCATTTTCTCTTTTAAGATGTTCAAAATTTGTTAGCACACATCATTCCAATGAAACTTGATATCCTTATTTAATAGTTTCTCCATGGGCACAATAATCTGTAAGTATCTCTTTATCAACTTTTGATAGTAGCTTGCATGACCCAGTGTAGCTCTTAATTGGCACACTGACTTAGGTGGTGGTAACTTAACAATGAAAAAAATCTTTGCAGGGTCAACCAACAGATCCTGTTTACAAACCACATGCCCCAGTAGAATTCCAAATGGTGCATTGACTATGAATTTCTTAATGTTCAAAGAAATTTGACATTGTCTACACTTGTATAGCATTAGTCTTAAAAATTCAACATGATCTTTTAATAGGATAAATAATTTCCAATCGTCTAGATAAACCTCCAAAAATTTATGTATAAAATATTTAAATGTAGCTACCACTATCCTTGAAAAAATATCAAGGGAATTTTTCAATCCAAAGGGCATCATTTTGTATTGGTATGACCCCCATTCTATGAAAAATGTGTTGAATTTTCACTAGGCTAGGCTCAATCATGAATTTTATTCCAATTTTAGAATTTTACATGAACCATAGACAATTGGAGTTACACCATAAACAATTTCCTACAATAACCAAGATCACAATAAGAAATATCATGCACAAGTACACAAGAAGTATCCTGGGAAACCCTTCTCAGCAAAGGAAGAAAACCCAGCCAATCCTTTTCTATATTCTTCAAGAGAAATACCTCCCACACCATAAACCTAGAACACAAAAGGGTGCTCACAAAACCAAGAAGACTAGCACCCAAGAGAGGTGCGCACTTCATCCCTAGAACAATTACTTGCTGAAATTTCCAAACTCATATGTGTGTTGTGTTTACTCAATGGGGAAATCACCTTATTTATATTAGACTTGACACATCAAAATTGGTGTCTATTGGAACAACAAGGACAACCTCAATAACTCATAATATAATTCATAATTACAATATTAATTATTTTTTACATTAATTATCTTTCACTTTATGGTGGGGTCGACCTGTACCCTTTACATAACAATTAGTGTTACAGGTAAGTCTGACTCTTAGACAATATAGAAATGGATCTAACACACCCACTAGTTCTCAATCACCAGGGGCACATCCAGTTGTGCTCAGCCACATGGAATTCCAAGTCTACAGATCTCTATCTCATTGTGTCTCACATGAGAATCATCAGGATACACACTCACTAGTGCTCAACCATTAGGATCAAATCCACCTATTCTCAGCCATAGGAACATCCTACTCAACAGATCTCTATCTCACTGAGTCTCACAGGAGAATCATCTAGAGTATCACATCATCTCAACTCTTTTCACAGAGGAGAACAGTAAACCCATCACATGGGCTCCTTCACCCCTGATAGGGGTACACATCATTTCATCTCAAATGACACACCCATATCATGGGAATATTCCCTTCTCAACTGTAAACAACGTTCCATCTCCATCTCAGAGAGAACAACACACCCAATTCATGGGAATATTCCCTACACTTGGGCACACAACGTTCCATCTCCATCTTAGAGACGAACAACACACCCATCTCATGGGAACATATAAAGAATGGGCCCTCTCACAGGCTAAATCACTCAGTCTGTCTCTTGGAGGATGTCTCATGTAGCTATAATCATCAATACTCCCTCTTATCTAGGGATTCATTCTTCATCAGGCCAAGTCTCACACAAAAGTACTAGAAATTAATCTTGGTTGTGTTCATCAACACTCCCTCTTAGTTAGAGAGGTATTCTCCACCAGGCCAAGACTCTCACGAAGGTTCTCGAACTTCATCTTGGAAATAATCATCAAAACTCCCTCTCATCTAGGGAGGTATTCTCCACCAGGCCAAGTCTCTCATGGAAGTACTCTATCTTCATCTTGGCAAGAAGTTTGGTGAAGATATCTGCAATTTTATCATGTGTAGGAAGGTACTTCACGTGTGCTACTTTACTCTCCACCATGTCTTTGATATAATGATATTTTATCTCAATGTGTTTCGATCTATCATGAAACATAGGGTTATCAGAGAGCTTCACACAACTCTGGTTATCACAATGAATAATGCTAGCATCCATCTCATGATCAAATAAATTTGTCAGAAGCTTGCAAAGCCACATTTCTTCGTGGACTACCACACTCAATGTTATATACTCAACTTCTATGGTACTCAAGGCCACAAATATTTGTTTCCTACTGCATCAGGAAACCATGGCAGACCCCAAGGTAAAACAAAAATAAGAGGTGCTCTTCTGGTCCACTGTTCTCTCTGCCCAATCGGCATCGTCATATCCCTACAAACTCAAGTCTACACTAGAGGCATATCTCAGGCCATATCCAATTGTTCCTCATAGGTATCTATTGGCAGGAACCAATTTTGTCAAATTTTATCATGATTAAAAGTCACCACAAAGAGATAAAATCTTTCTCTAGCTGCCTCCTCCTTATGTTTATAAACGTGTATGTTTCTGATCTTCTTGGCGATTATCGAGATAAATTTATCTTATGAGTTTTTCGTTGAATTTTTGTTTGTTTTGTTTTGAAATTCATGACTTAAAGCATGAATTTAAATAAAAACTTGGTAATGATTATGTAGTTAATTTTCCTATCTAAGAATTTGCACTTTGAAGGCACCTATATGTTGCTAAGCTTCAAGTTTTATAAATTCATTGATTAAATTATCACCAAAATCTTTATGTTTTATGGATTTCATGATTTAATCAATTCCTTGGTTGATCATTTGGTTGTAATCTTTGAATTGTGTGAATGCACAAAACAATGGTTTAACTTTTGATATGGGTCTCATAATCTCAATAGTCATATCAACACTCATGCCACTTGATACAAGCATGATGTACCCACGATTTCAATCCACCTTATTGTCCTGAGCATTAATGAGATCATTCATTATGCGATTTGGGGTTTGGTACTGTTGGAGGGTTTGACATTCATTGTGGGTAATGGCTCATAGTTGTATGAGCCCTCTAGTTTTTCGTTTTCACCAACTATTTTTTTCAAGTTATGGCAGTCTCCAAACTTCCTAGTTTTCGTGCCATTACAGTTTGCACAGACCTCTCTCTTCTACTCATCTTTTGGAAGATGGAACCTACCTCTTGTATTATTTATTGTGTCTACTCCACAGTGACCATGGCTCCTATGATTCGAATTGAACCAAATGATTCCGAGTTTGTTTTTTTCAAAACCCGTAGTTGCATACCTGAGACATGTTTTTGCTGGAGGTTTTATGGGAAAATGGTTAACAATTTTGGGAAACCGTCAGAAACCCATTTCCGAAATGGGCTCATTTACCTACTAAGTGAATAGTGTTTCCAAAAACAGGATCATTTCAGAGATACATCTCATTCTTTGGAGGGAAAAATATCAAAATTTTTGTTTCGGTTAAGGTACGCATTTTGTTTTGTTTTTACTTAGAGATTCATCTAACCGTTGATGATATTTATACAGTCCAAGTTGAAAATTCCATTTTAATTGTTAATGAACCTGTATAAAATATCGAAACATTATAATAAACAGATCTTGATCTTATGTCGAGTCATTTTCATCACAGGCTCGTTAAAATCTTGTTGTTGTCACACCTATCACAATTCGGTGACAATTGGGAGAGTTTCCTGAGACAAAATGGATTTTCCCAAGATGAAAATAAAGTCAACCCATATTTAAATGTAAACCCCAATTTCGACAGTCCAGAACATGAAATTCAGGGTTTCAATTCACCTGATGGTTGTGAAATTAATTAATCTGTGTCTATTTCTTTGAAAACCCCCATGGTTAAGAAATCACCATGTATGTTTTCGCCTAGAAAATCGTTGGAACAGGTAGTGGGAGAATTAAAAAAAAGATGTCTCATACCCTTGCTATTGAGCCAAATTAGAGTGTTAGTGACAAACCCATTGTCTAGGAAAATCGTAAAAGAAAGAAACAGGAAAGCTCAGATTTAAATTTTAGAAATAAGAGACCCAAAAGATCTGGTAATATAATTATCGAAAATGAAACCAAGTTCAATGCAATCATAAATTCAAAATTGTATGATCCTTCATTTGATAATATCTAATGGTAAAAATGATTTTATTTCATTCTTTTATAAAAAAAATCAAAATAAGAAGATTTAGTTTTGATTTTATTTGTTAATATAAGACTAGCGAGTCTATTTCTGAATTTTAGTTAGCATTATTTTCTGAATATCAATTTCATTTTTTCTATCTATAGGAAATGATGATTATGGTGCTACTTACATGGAGAGGCTATCTTGGATCATGTTCTTTATAGTTATGCAGTTGCTTTCTTTTATTTTGAGAAAACTTTGTAATAAATTTTGATAAATCAATTCCTATAGGAATAGTTTCCTGTTATACTATTTTTGAAAAACAAATCTATTTTTTGTGGATTCAACTCTATATTGTATGATAAGAGCACGTGAATCCTGAACTAGTTTAAATATTGGTAACTCTTAGTAGTGAAAAAATATTTTTCCTTGACACATTATGGACATATGACTTTCAAGATTGATATGGAGAAGTTGTTCACTACTTGGCTTTAGACCAGTGTGGTGCTTACCCATTATGTTTTTCCCCGATCTTCTAAAATTTTATTAGGTTTATACAACTTTAGTCTGATTATCATACGGTATTTCATACTATTCAACACTTTAATTTTGTCTGTAATTTGTTGTTCCATATTACATATGTGATCAGTATTTCATTTAAATATTGTTGATTTATGTTGGATATTGAATGATGTATTATATGAATTCTTTGTATTGAGTTTCCTCTATTATAAGTGTTCATCATTATAAGATCACCAGATGTGTATATTCATCATTTTGATGTTATATTCTTGTTTCAAAACACCTTTGAGTTTGTTCTGGGAGTATCAACGTCATTTTGTTACAGGTTTCCTTCATAACAAGGACAACCATGAATTGGAATTGCACAGAAGGATAAATTCATTTTAGTTGATTAATGTCAAGTTAGCCTACTTGTTCTTTAGTTACATTATTTATCAATGAAATAAGAACAAATGGAATTAGTGTTTCCTGTTTATCTACTCTTATTTCAATAATATTTAATTACTATTCTTTAGATATTTTTAGATTTTAAATATTAAATAGAAAAGAGAAAAATGTAAGTGTTTTCTTTATCTCTTCTATAAACACTTTCAAAAACATATATTTCGCAAGATAACCTGTAAATCTTGCAAGTTGTATATACACCATTCATAATCATATGCACATATCCATGTTTCTATTTTGACGTTTGTAAATTATTAAACTTATATTCCTAGTATCATAGCTTTATAGGTTAGTTTCATTTATTTTATTTTTTTAGGAATTTAGTTGGCCAACGGAGCCATTAAACCCGTCGGGTTATTTCATTCCAAATGGCTTGGGTTATTTAGACAACCCCAGTCTGGATTTGACCTTCCAGTTGATGGTGTGTCACTTACGCCCATCAAAAAATGGCGCTAGAAGGAGGGTCGTGGTAATTTTAATGATTAAGTGTTTTACCCCTCATCCTGTCATAATTCCAGATTTATAAAGTCTTCTTCTGTGTCATTTTGAAATGCACTAGAAGGTAGGCCAGACTGACAAGATGGCCTTGTGGGAGTCTTTATTTAGAATCAATTTAATTCTCCATGGCTCCCCAAATCACTGTGTTTGAACATGCTTTCCATTTCTCATTACCTAATATTCTGAATGAGACAGTCTCACACTTGTCCAAACTCACCTTTGATGGTGGAGGGGATGTATATGCTAAAGCTCATATTAACAAGTTTTGGTGTAAATGCATCAAGCATGAAATTTCCGATTTAAAGGTTTTATGCAGATTTTTCACTTTTACATTCAAGGGTCGGATTAAACATTGGTTTGAGTCTTTTCCAGCATATCACATTTTTTATTGGTTTCAATTTGCAGAGGAATTTTTAGATGCTTTTGAAAACTATGATTACAATCAATTATGCGAATAATTTCAGACTTTACTAATCAATGACAATTCATCTCCAGAAGGATTTTCAACAAGAATCGATCATGTTCTTTATAAATTTAATATTGACGACATGTCATTTGTACTAAATCTCCTCTACGATTCTTGCATCCATTTCATCCAGTCATATTAAATCGTGAATGATGAATCAGTTACAAATCCTATCACTCAATTGAGAGAAGAATTGTGTTCTCGGGATGGGAGGAATCCATCCGAAAATTTTGAACAAGCAAGGGAGGTAGAATCTATTGAAAAAGTTCTTACTGATAATCAAATTGATTTCTCCTATGAATCATTGTATTTTCAGTCCTTGACCATCATGTAAGAAGATTCAATGTTGGGTCAAGGTGAATTTCCTCATTCTTATAACTCTTGCTCTAATCAGTATTTAAATTCAATTCTTGAAGAACACTTAGGTGATGAAAATGATCTTAAGATTTCTAACATTCCAATGAAATTGATTAGAGATGTAAATCTGCAATTCGAATAAGAAACCTTAAACCTTCATCCACAAATCATACCTTATCCACATGAAATATTAGATGTTTGTCGTGAAAATTTTGAATTATCTATCATACAAGAGCCAAATTTACACGATCATATTATGTTGAAGGATTTATCACCAAAACAGAGTGAAAGTTTTAAGGAAAGTGAAGAGGAATGTTTTGAGAATACCATTGTTAAATATCATAGCTCAGGAGATTCTTTTCATGTGCTTATTTTTTATTCCTTTTACTCTTTATATCCTACAATATCTTACTCTTTTCCATCACAATCAAATCTTTTTGATATGCCAAAATTCGGTGAAACTAATTCCAAACATAACATTTATGAAGTCAGATTTGATGCTCTTTCACTTTCATGGAAAATGACATGTTGCAAGATGATTTTACACGGTTTATTTTTTAAAAAGACAATGCACTCATTCCTATGGAGATCAAATATTCTACATTGCATATTTGTTCTTTGATTAGCTCGAATTTTAATGTTTACGCTTCACATTTTGAAACAATCAATCTCATCAAAGGAAGCATTCAAACCAATGATGTAATTGATGTCATGAATCCTCTTACGATGTGTTTCCCATTGATATATCCATTTCATCAAAGTCATAGTTTGCATCCTAATTTTTATGACATGATATTAGAATGGATTGAAAATTCATATAGAAAAAATCTTCATAACAAAGATAAAGTTGTGCTTGCTTTGTTTCTACCTGATTATATAGGAAGTAAACATGACATGATTTTTCTAGATCCTCCATATGAACAAATTGATGAACACTTGGAGAATTTTCAGGAGGATGGGGCACTTCGGCCTCGGCTGATGGTTATGTCAGGTATCTTGACAAGTTTTCCAAACTTACTTACACTCTTCCATGCACTTATGAACCATATCACGACAAGATTGCATAATGGCTGGAGGATTCATGCATCAAGAAGTTTCAAAAGAATGGTAACGTTGTGCTTGCTTTGTTTTTAAATAAATATATAGGAGGTAAGAATAACATATTTATTTTTTATTTGAAAATACTACATTCTTTTGTTATGATTTTCGACTTTATACGCCTTGTAGGATTAAAGATACTCTTGTGGATGCATTGGAAATACGATTTTACCTAGCATTTTGATATATTTAGTAGTTAGAGTAGTTTTAGGAGTAGGTTTCATTTGGTTTTATTTCTCATTGTTTCTCTTTGTAATAATGCAATTATGAACACAAGTGGGCAAACCAAGGGATCCATAATATGATTGTTGTCAGGGAAGTCCACTTTAATCCTTTTCTCTCTGCTTTTCGTTGAATATTTCTTTACAAAAACGCAGTGTCATTATGAAAATTTTAAATGAAAAGTAAAGAGATAAGTAAATTTGTATTGTCATTTCAACCCTAACCCAAGGTGCCACGAGTAGGACTGCACTCATATTAATAAGGATTTTTCTTTTCTTTTTTTCTTTCAGTCTCTCTCAAGAGATATTTCACTTGATGGTTTCTAATACACCCTCTTGTAAATATTTTTAATTTTCTTTTTCGTTTTGATTTTGGTTCTTTTCATTTTGCTTGATTTTGATTTATTTTCTAAATAATTATTTCTGAGTCACCATTTCATTTGTGGAAGGGAATTCGAATTCTCATTCATTAGCAACAGTTCATAACTTCCCAAGAACCTAAGTAGTAAGTGCTAAAACTCAGATCAATAGAAGTAAGTTTCTGTTCAAATCAATGTTTCTGGTTTCTCATTAAAATTACAAGAAGATGTGATTATCATTAACAAATTTCTAACGTTGTCCCCATTTTAAGGAAAAGAACTCAATTGTACCTTTGCATCCTCAAGATGGTTTCTTAACAGAAATCTGAGTGTCTAAATCATGATGAAGGTCATCAAAACAGAAGAATAATTTGTAAATGATCGAGATTTTCATTCCGAACTATTGATATTTTCAATATCACCCGACCCTCTTGAATATCATGAAGCTTTGGAAATTATAAACAAATTCTAGAGGGTTGAAAGCACTGTAATGTGTGGAAAGTGTTTGTAAACCCGCCGAGACACTGGACATGTATGATGGTAGTGGGTAACTACATGCATGATACCAAGGCAACTTCGTTGGGGTATTGAATAGGCCTGTTGGCAGCGAAGAAATGTTGGGTTTAAGAAGATCCTCAGATATGTATTTTAATTTGATCAAGTGTGAAAATGTTTTTTATCATGAATGGACGACTCTTGGACATGATAGAGGTACTAGAGTGGGTTAAATGACATCCTTGTTGAGGCTATGGATGCATGCTGGCAGCAGTGGCCCTGTCAATAGTATCGAAGTCAACTACATAAGCATCGCTACACTCGTAATCTAAATCAGATGCCGGATTACATTTTCTTAGAAACAAATACATTTGATGCTAAACTGCATTATGTTCTGAGTTATTGTTGAAATGCTTGATATGTCGTTAATTGTCTCTCAAATTTATTTCATCTATGCCCCTGATATAAATTTTTTGGTGATGCAGAGATAACTGCTTCACCTAACATGTCGCCATTGTGGGCAACCACCAATTTTGTCAAATTTTATCATGATTAAAAGTCATCACAAAGAGATAAAATCTTTCTCTATTTGCCTTCTCCTTACATTTATAAATGCTTATGTTTCTGATCTTCTTGGCGATTATTGAGCTAAATTTATCTTATGAGTTTTCCGTTGAATTTTTGTTTGTTTTGTTTTGAAATTCATGACTCAAAGCATGAATTTAAATAAAAACTTGGTAATGGTTCTGTAGTTATTTTTCCTACCTAAGAATTTGCACTTTGAAGGCACCTATATGTTGTTAAGCTTCAAGTTTTATAAATTCATTGATTAAATTATCACCACAATATTTATGTTTTATGGATTTCATGATTTAATCGATTCCTTGGTTGATCATTTGGTTGTAATATTTGAATTGTTTGAATGCAGAAAACAATGGTTTAACTTTTGATATGGGTCTCATGATCTCAACAACCATATCAACACTCATGTTGCTTGATACAGGCATGTTGTACCCACGATTTCAATCCACCTTGTTGTCCTGAGCATTAATGAGATCATTCATTATGCGATTTGGGGTTTGGTAATGTTGCAGGGTTTGGCATTCATCGTGGGTAATGGCTCATAGTTCTACGAGCCCTCTATTTTTTTTGTTTTCACCAACTCTTTTTTTCAAGTTATGGCAATTTCCAAACTTCCTAGTTTTCGTGTCATTACAGTTTACACAGACCTCTATATGCTACTCGTCTTTTGGAAGCCTAAAACTAGCTGATGTATTATCTATTATATCTATTCCATAATGACCATGGCTCATGTGGTTTGAATTGAACCAAATGATTCTGAGTTTGTTTTTTTCAAAACCCTTAATTGCATACCTGAGACATGTTTTTGCAGGAGGTTTTCTGGGCAAACAGTTAACAATTTGGGGAAACCATCGGAAACCCATTTCGTAAATGGGCTCATTTACCTTCCTTATGGGCATTGTTTCCAGAAACTAGACCGTTTCAGAGATACATTGTGTTCTTTGGAGGGACAAATATCAGAATTTTCGTTTCGGTTGAGGTAAGCGTTTTTGTTTTGTTTTTACTCAGAGATTCATCTGACTGTTGATGTTATTTATAGGGTATAAGTTGAACATGCCATTTTACTTGTTAATGAACCTATATAAAATATAGAAACATTATAAGAAAGAAATCTTGAGCTCTTTGTCGAGTCTTTTTCATCACAGGCTCATTAAAATCCTGTTGTTGTCACACCTATCACAAATCAGTGACAATTGGGAGAGTTTCCTGAGCCAAATTGGATTTTCCCAGGACAAAAATAAATTCAACCCATATTTAAATGTAAACCCCAATTTTGACAGACCAGAACAGGAAAGTCAGGGATTCAATTCACCTGATGGCTGTGAAATTAATGAATCTATGTCGATTGCTTTGAAAACTCATGTGGTTAAGAAATCACGATGTATGTTTTCGCCCAAAAAAAAATTGGAACAGGTAGTGGATGAATTAAAAGAAAGGATCTATCCTGCCATTGCTATTGAGCCAATTTAGAGCATTAGTGAAAAACCCATGTCTAGGAAAATCATAAAAGCAAGAAACAGGAAAGCTCAGTTTTGATTTCTAGAAATAAGAGACCCAAAAGATCTGGTAATATAATTATCGAAAATGAAACCAATTTCAATCCAATCATCAATTCAGAACTGTCTGATCCTTCATTTACTAATTTCTAATGGTAAAAAATATTTTATTTCATTATGTTATGAAAAAATGAAATAATAAGATTTAGTTTTGATTTTATTTATTAATATAAGACTAGCGAGTCTATTTTTGAATTTTAGTTAGTATTATTTTCTGAATATCAATTTCATTTTTGTTGTCTATAGGAAATGATGATTATGGTGCTACTTGCATGGAGAGACTATCTTGGATCATCTGCTTTATAGTTCTATAGTTTCTTTCTTTTATTTGGAGAAAACTTTGTAATAAATTTTGATAAATCAATTCCTACAGGAATAGTTTCCTGTTATACTATTTTTGAAAAAAAAATCTATTTTTTGTGGATTCAACTTTATCTTGTATGATAAGAGCATGTGAATCCTGAACTAGTTTAAATATTGGTCACTCTTAGTGGTGAAAACATCTTTTTCCTGGACACATTATGGACATATGACTTTCAAGACTGATATGGAGAAGTTGTTCACTACTTGGCTTTAGACCAGCGTGGCATTTACCCATTATGTTTTGCCTCTATCTTATGAAATGTTATTACGTTTATAAAACTCCAGTCTGATTATTGTATGGTATTTCATATTATTCAACACTTTAATTTTGTCTGTAATTTGTTTCTCCATATTACATCTGTGATCAATATTTCATTTAAATATTGTTGATTTATGTTGGATATTGAATGATGTATTATATGAATGCTTTGTATTGAGTTTCCTCTATTATAAGTGTTCATCATTATAAGATCACCAGATCTATATATTTATCAATCTGTTGTTATATTCTTGTTCCAAAACACCTTTGAGTTTGTTCTGGGAGTATCAATGTCATTCTATTACAGGCTTCCCTCATAAGCAGGACAACCATTAATTGGAATTGCACAGGAGCATAAATTCATTTTAGTTGATTAATTTTAGGTTATCCTACTTGTTCTTTAGTTAGATTATTTATCAATGAAATAATAACATATGGAATTGGCTTTGAGTGTTTATCTATTCTTATTTCAATAATATTTAATTAGTATTCTTTAGTATTTTTTAGATTTTAAATATTAAACAGAAAACATAAAAATGTATGTGTTTTCTTAACCTCTTCTATAAATGATCCAGGTGGATATCAGTGGCCACCCACCTTTTCCAACTAGCTCAAAACAACTTTCTGGCAATTTTGGCAATTTACTATTTTTAGCAGGTTTTAACTTTCGGGGCCATTTCGAGGGCCTAAATGAAGGTTTTTCAAGATCAAGGTTCTCAATGATAGCTGAGGGCATGATTCATCCCCCAAAATGAATCTCCTCGATGATACCTTTCCAACAAGCTATCACACTCTTAAAACGGAGATCGTATGCAAAAGTTACGACCCCGGGAAGTTGATGTACTAACTTACCCAAACGGGGCCCACATCACTTTTGGCGCTTCATCTCCTAGGGTTAGTTTTTTGGATGTCTAGGAATTTTGGCATTCCCATCTATTGTAAAAATGCCTTCTGAGCCTCATTATAATCATCTTCTTGCGAATGCAAGTAGCCATCACATCTCTTCTCAGAGATAAGCTGCCACCATTCTAGTGAGTCTTTCACTCTGTATTTTTACAGTCTCTGTACATTTATTTCATTAATAGAAATTGTGTATTACTGTATCTCTGTGTTTATGGTTGCATCTATGATATATTTATGTTATATTATTGGATATACGTGATATATCTGTGCATTTCTTTATTATATCTCCGCTCTCATTTCGTGCCGAAAACAATCTGGATCAGTGGTATCAGAGTAGGCTGCTCTTGATCCTTTTTTCAGTGCATGTCCCCGACGAGGTACGAGTATAGCAAGTTGGGTCTTGAGCTTGTCTCTCTTTAAGACAATCGCTCTCACACACCCAAGAAACCATCAATGGTGGAAGAAAATAAAAATGACGGAGCAGACGATCCTATCAATCTGGTGCTTGAGAAACTCTCACATGAAAGAAGGACGAAATGATGGAGAATTTTTCCCACATCCTTCAATTCTTGTCGATAGCATCAGGCGCATATTCATCAAGCAGCCACTTTGGAGGCACATCACCTTTCAAGGTACAATTTAACTTTGATATTCCTGTATTTGAAGGACAAATAGATGCAGAAGCCCTAGAAAAATGGTTAACTCTACTAGAAGGTTATTTCTCTGTTCACAATTTTTCCGACAAAGAAAAGATCCCACTTGGGAGAAAAGTTACGCAGAGGAGTCTAGAATATATGGGGTCTATCCCACTTGGGATTTTTTTCTGGATGCGATAAAGGAACAGTATTATCCTGTTGGCAACTATGAGGACCGGTACATGAGATGGACCACACTACGGCAAGAGAGGGACCAAGCAGTTCTGGAGTTCACCAATACCTTCTATACCTTGCACACCAAGCTAGGTATCAAAGACTCCGAGCGACATTTGGTTCTGAAATACTGTGGGGCTCTACACAGATACATCCAGACTGAAATGGATTTTCTGGACATCTCATCACTCGGTGCTGCTTATTGATATGCTATTAAAATTGAGCAGAAATTTAAGCACCAGAACAAATGGGAATTTGGGTCTGCAAATCCGCAACAACCAAAGTATGACAAAGACCACCCTAACAAACAGTCTCCCAAAAACCAATCCAAGACACAGGAAAAGAAGGTTCACGGGAATACAAAGAAGGAAACCAGAAAATGGTGCGATTTCCACAAAATCCCCTGGCACAACACCGATGAGTGTCACTCAAAATAGTCATTGGTGGATGACATCAAAGACAAGGAGCCAAACCCTGATTCAGAATCTGATTTTGAAAATACTGGTAAAGGACATATCATTGACGCAGACCCGACTGCCATTGTCGCGACCGCAGCAATTCAACCAGAAGAACCAACAGATCCTGAAGAGGGGGAGCGCCTTTTTCATTCACATATGTGGGTGAAGGGGACCCCACTTCATTTTATTGTTGATAGCGGAAGCCAAAAAAACCTCATCTCAGCAAAGGTCGTCAAACAGTTGGGATTGTCGACAACACCACACCCGCAGCCATACACCATCGGGTGGCTTTGGCAAGGACAATATCTCCATGTCAGCCAACAGTGTCGATTGTCATACAACATCCAACCCTTCAAGGATGAGGTATTGTGTGATGTTGCCCCACTGGATGTCTGTGATGTTCTCTTGGGCCAACCATATATGTGGAGACGCCATGTTGTTTATGAGTCTTGACCCCATAGTGTCATTGTTACATTGGGGGGTCATCTCTACAGAATACCAGAGGTAGTTCAGACTACTATTCCACCTAAAACGTGTCACAAGGTAGTATCTCATACTTCAAAATTTATCTTCTTCACAATATGTTCAAAAGGAGAATAGAAGGACACTGCAACCACTATAGCCTTGCCCCAAGCACCTTCTATCCAACAGAAATAGGTTGACAAGGTTGCAACAAAGAAAAAATATTCCTTCTGCACACCGTCCTCTCATATAGCCCAACTTTTTGAACAACCTCAACCTCAAAAGGTTCGTGACAAACTTCCACAAACTGAGCAGCGCGACGTCTCCAGCAAGACAAGCAGCTCACCAAGATGCAGATTCAACAAACACTTTTCCTTCTCCCCTGGGAACTCAACACAATGGATACCATTGCTTCCTAAGGAGGGAGGATTGATCCAGGTGGATATCAGTGGCCACCCACCTTTTCCAATTGGCTCAAAACAACATTCCGACAATTTTGGCAATTTACTATTTTTAGCAGGTTTTAACTTCCGGGGCCATTTTGAGGGCCTAAATGAAGGTTTTTTGAGATCAAGGTTCCCAATGATAGTCAAAGGTATGATTTATCCCCCAAAATTAATATCCTCGATGATACCTTTCCAACAAGATATCACACGCCTAAAACAGAGATCGTATTCAAAAGTTACGACCCCGGGAAGTTGATGTACTAACTTACCCAAACGGGGCCCACATGACTTTTGGCGCTTCATCTCCTAGGGTTAGGTTTTTGGATGTATAGGACTTTTGGCATTCCCTTCTATTGTAAAAAGGCCTTCCGAGCCTCATTGTAATCATCTTCTTGTGAATGCGAGTAGCCATTACATCTCTTCTCAGAGATAAGCTGCCACCATTCTAGCGAGTCTTTCACTCTGTACATTTCTTTCATTAATAGAAATCGTGTATTACTGTATCTCTGTGTTTATGGTTGCATATATGATATATTTATGTTATATTATTGGATATAAGAGATATCTCTATGCATTTATTTATTATATCTCCGCTCTCATTTCGTGCTGAAAACAATCTGGATCAATAAACACTTTCAAAAACATCTATTTCGCAAGATAACCTGTAAATCTTGCAAGTTGTGTATACATTGTTCATAATCATATGCACATATCCCTATTTCTATTTTGACATTTGTAAGTTATTAAACTTATATGCTTAGTATAATAGCTTTATATATTAGTTTCATTTCTTTTATTATTTTTAATAATTTAGTTGGCCAATGGAGCCATTAAACCCGTCAGGTCATTTCATTCTGAATGGCTTGGGTTATTTAGACAACCCCGATCCAGATTTGACCTTCTAGTTGACAATGTGTCACTTACACCCATCAACAATATCTCAATACATGTTTCACTGCTATCTAGTGAGTTTGTCTCAACTGACTCATGAACTGACTAAGTACATTCACTACATAACATATATCAGGTTTGGTGTTAACCAGATACTGTAACATCCTGCTCTGGCGCACTGAGAAAACTTATTATTTGAGGGCACTTGCTCGCAAGTGATATGGACTTTTATGATGTTAAACCATTTATACTTGATTGTGATGCAATTGATAGACGACATGATGTTTTACTATTTGATGTAGACAGGTGATATTGACTCAATTTTATTGAGTGTGCAGGGTTTTTGGACCTTGAGGATGTAGAGGCATCGGTGGAACCCCTTGGACTCCGGATTGAGTCAGGGAGTGTGCTATTTGGGTTGATTTATTTACTATGATATTTAATTGATTTGATGATTTGATGTTGACATGTTCTGACACGATTGTCAATGATGCAGGCTGACGATAGCTTGTCGACCAGACTCACATATGGAGTAAAGGGGCCACACACGATTTCCAGAGAGGTTGAGGGAGACGGGTGGATAGCAGCCCTTCCACCGCCTACTAGCACTCTCGTCGTGGCTCAAACTGTAGGTTAACGATTACCTATTTCGAGAGGATCCATGATGACGTGAGGGCAGACTGCGACAGTCGCTCACGATGATTCTAAGGGGCGCGCAATAAGGCGGGGGACTTATTCCTTAGAGCCCTTAGTCTCCCACAAGTTCACCTGGCGGAGNAGATGTCTACCAATCAGTACAGTTGGTGAGTGGCACCCTTGGAGCACGTGGTGCATCCTAAAGGGCACGTCGCACAAAAGAAACACAAGAAGCGAGTGGCACCCTTGGAGCACGTCGTGCATCCTAAAGGGCACGTCGCGCAAAGGAAACGAACGAGGCGAGTGGCACCCTTGGAGCATGTGGTGCATCCTGAAGGTCACATCGCATTGATGTGGATGAAGGAAACAAACCCAAATATCCCTAAGACAATAACTCCTTAAGAAATCCTTAAACAACTCCCCTAACCCAGTGTCGCCCAGTTCAGAATCTAAGTACTGAGTCTAAAAACTTTTAGGGTAAAATTTTAGTCTAACCTTAAGAACAGACCCTGGAATAAAAATAACAATTTAAACCAGAACCCACCTAAGTAATAGTTATGTCTTCATAAAATTATTGGGGTAAATAAAGAGAGTAAGGATTTAATTAACTAAGGGATTTAAAAATTTGCAAAGAGGAAATTAATTCCTAACTTGTGAAATAACAAAAGATATTAAATAAATAATAATTGAAAAGATTCATTAGCTCTTTTACCTTTTTGGTTTAAAAAAAAAAGGGGGAGGGATTAATAAAAATAGGGAAACTAAGTAATAAGGAAACAAAGACAATTAATAAGTAATAAAATTATTTAACGTGCGGGAGTTTTAAAAGTTATGAATTAAAAACAATAATAATAAAAAATAAAATAAAATGAAAGGGTCAATTAGCGCATTTACCTTTTTGGTTTTAAAAAAATAAGAAGAAGAAGGGGAATAATAAAAATAGGGAAATGAGCCTTTTAATCATTTTAAAGAAAATAATGTTGGAGAAACGTGGGGGATGAATGACACTTGTACAACAGAGAATTTTTGAGGGTTTTTATTTAAAACTTAAATTAAATGTGATTAGGGAAAGAGGGGGTCTCAAAACTCTATAAAAGAAAGAGGGATGAGGGGAAAAGGGGATTGACTGTTAGGTATCGTTATGCTTCCGAATTTGGACTGGACTGATTGCTTGTGAGGAGTTGGGACTTTCTCAGCTGGGATTAGAGTGGTAGCTCAGCCTTGGAGGCGACCTGGGAAGCTAGGTATACTATCTGGACTGTGTGTGGCCCCTTTGCGGCTCGGGGAGCTGAGGGGGAACCAGAGTACCCCAAGCATTTGGCTGAGAGGTACCAGTGTAGTCTCTACGGTTGGCAAGAGGGAGCGGCACGGAGAAACAACGCGGGATAGCGACTTCGAGTTATTCGTCGCCGGTCCCAGGTACGCATGTGCTTTGTTAAAAAAAAAAAGGAGAAAAATGTTTGAGTTGTATATAAATTCTTGATGGATTAAATTTAGGATGATTCCATTCCCTTTGTTATTCTCTGCGTTGTGTTTATCTCGGCGTGGACTGTTTTTAATATATATATTGCGTTGGCGTTTAAGTTCTTGCGAATCTAATTTATGGCATGTATGTCGTTCTTGACTAGGTAAATTTTTATAATTATTGTTCTGACTGTGCAATTTATTTAATCATCGTTCTGGACTGGTAAATTTTATTGAATGTGTGGGACTGTGTAAATTCTTTCAATTTATTGTTTTGAAAATTTTCATGTGACTGTGGGCGTTTTCATTTAGATGCATGGGCTTGTCGTTCTGTAATTCTGTTCGGTGAGTCGTTCTAGCATCTGATAAGTTCCACCTTGAGTCGCCACGCCTTCTTTTTCTAATTGACTTGAAACAAATGTTCGATCCCTGCATTTTCAGCTTGATTTTATGTCAAATGAATGATGGAATCCTTGCGGGGTCAACCATTAAGTAATTTTGAATCACTGTTAGAATCCCTACTGTTCCTGTGTTAAATTTTTATAAAAAGGGAATATTAAAATCCCTGCACCTTCAGAGTTGAGTTGTTTTGAACGACATCAGAACCCCTGCGCCTTACCCAATCTGATCTTTGCGTGGAGGTCCCTCAGCCTCTGTATTTGCGTTGAGAATTTCTGTGCGTTTGGGGAAGAAGACCCACGTCCTTGCGTTTGAATAATTTTCTGAGTTTTGTTTGACCATTGCCTCCACTTGCAAATCGCCCAACGACTTGGATGCTCATACAACTGTATCACTAAATTTTTACTCAGCAAAGGTCACCTCATGTTTTCTGCGTTTGGAATTCGTACCCCAACTTTGTCTATGGTTGGAAAATCGATCCCTCAGATTTTCTGCGATTTTGGGCAAATCATTCCCAGATTTCTCTGCATTTTTTTGTAATCCGTATCCCCTTAAATTTTGTGTTGGCAATCTGTCTCCTCAGATTTCCTTGAGTTTTACCTTCTCCCAGACATTTAGTTATTTCCCTTCACTCGATTCCCTCGCCCACAGTACTCGGCTATCTGCGAGGAGATAATTGTTACCCCACGCGGGATTTCCGTCACTCAGGGTATGTTGCCAAGGAGTCATTGCACTTAAGTTTTTCAGATTGAGTTGATTCTGTCAGTTTAAATGAAATCATGTCAGTATAGATTTAATTCCGTCGGTTTATCTCAACATTGATTACATCTAGGCATTGTCTAAATTGTCTTTCATCTCTACACGCAACTTTAAATTCATAATGTTCTTTGTGTGAAGACTGTGTATTTCCTTACAATGTTGTTAAATTAATTTAAATTAGCATGGGTAAATGAGTCTGGTAGTATTCATTACAGCATGGTTAAATTAGTTAAATTTGTTGTGGCGTATGGTTAATAAATTGCCATGTATTCTAATCGCCATGTATTCTAATCATAATCGCCATGTATTCTAATCATAATCGCCATGTATTTACCAGATTATCATGATTATTCTAATCTTAATTGCCATGTATTGTAGTTGCATTGTAGTCCATAGGTGATTTATTTATAATTGCCTTGAGAAAAAGGGATTAGAATAGAATATTCTAATCATGATTTACAAGATTTACATTTTAATCATAATTTCCATGTATTGCCATGTATTCTAATCATTTACAATGCCAGGATTTACATTCTAAGTCATAATTGCCATGTATTCTAATTGCCATGTACTCTAATTATAATTTTCCATGTATTTACACGATTATTATGATTATCCTAATCATAATTGCCATGTATTGTAGTCGTATTCTAGTCCGTCGGTGTTTATTAGATTAGATTTACAAGCACTAATCATGATGAGAATAGATTATATCAATTCAGAGGAGTAGCATGCTCTCGTGTTTCTTGTTTATCTTCATAGATGATTCTCTTGCTAAATTTTATTTGCATATTGGATTGTTTGGCCATAGCAGATTATTTTGGGCACAGTGATAGGTATGCCAGACATGTGCCTCGTCACTTCATCTAGAAAGGTTATCTATAGTAGAACCAATGAATGTTTAATTCTGCACCTAGAAGTAAAGTAGTTGACTACCCTTGCTTCTTGAGTTAAATAATTTCATTTTCATTTCGCTCACACTTATGTCGTGTCTTGATGGAATTCGTACTCCAGTTTTCTTGCACCGTGGAATTCATATCATGTGTGTCGACTTATAGAACTTTTTCGCGCAGCGATTGTCCTTGATGGTGGTTGATTGGTTAGTCAGTTTTCTTGGGTGTGAGTCGGGCGGGAGGTAGACACCCCCATGTAGACTTAGTATATAAGGCTGTGTGTGTGAGTTTTTCCTATATAAAGAATCCAGTGCCGTATCAAGAGTCTCAGGCCCTTTAAAGGTAGGGTTTCCACTCTTGCGACACATCTGACGGAGATTACTAGTTTTTGCCTGAGTAGTCGGCCAGGAGCCTATCTGAACTTCTCTCTCTCCGGAGCAGAGAACTAAGATTAAATGCACTGCTTTCCTGTGCAGAAATAGTAAATCTACTGTTATGGATTCTTCCTTATGGTTATGTCGTTTATATGCTTGCAGTTATTTGTTATGCGCCTTATGTCTTCTCATTGTGATCATCGTCGTTGCGTCTTGTTAGTCATTGGGTGGAGACGTAGAGTTAAGTGTGTATATTTCCTCTTTACACGCGTGCACACACGTCACGTCTAAATCAAAAAAAAAAATTCACACATGTTATCCGAGTTGCTGTCATAACGAGAGGGTTTGTTACATATGGTATCAGAGTCGGTTTGACCCGCAGCTTGGGGTTCGCTATGACTTTCGTGGACATGATTAGATTTGATTATACTATTGCTGATCAAGTTGATTGTGTGTGTGCAGGTAATCATGGTTAGAGGACACCGCGGAGGCAGACGACGGGGTGCTAGGGGAGGAGGTGTGATGCCTCCAGTAGCATCCACGCCTGAGGGGTCTAATCCCTAGGGAGGCAAGCAGGTTCTCGGACAGGAGCAGATAGCAGTTGGAGACGTGGTCAAGATGATGAGGTCCTTTCAGCACATGTCTGAGGCACTGATCAGCGGATTCGACAGAGACGAGGCCAGGGCGCCGACACCCGCTGAGGTTCCGTCGCGTGCACCGGCCGTTATAGGTAGCATTCAATGTGAACTCGAGAAGGTAAAATTTCCTGAGTTCTTTGGTGCCCTGGATGGTGCTGCCGCCGAGGCATGGTTGGAGAATATGGCGATGTGATTCACACTTCACGATTATACCTCCAACATGAAGGTCCGCATGGCGGTCTTTCAACTGAAGGGGAGCGCTCTCCTATGGTGGAAGACACTCCTTCCGCAGTTGAACATGGTCGTTGAATATGTGTCATGGGAACTGTTCGAGGAACGGTTCCGAGAGAGGTACCTTTCTGAGGAATTCATTGAGCGTCAGCTCAATGAGTTCAACGCATTACGACAGGGAGGTCGTACGGTGCCCGAGTATGAGGCACATTTTATGGAGCTGCTCCAGTATGCTCTGCACCTTAACACTGAGAAGCTCAAGGTCAACAGGTTCATGTTTGGCCTTAACGATAGCCTGCGTGCAAAGGTTAGGATCTTGATGCCTCAAACCTTGCATGACGTTGTCCAGAAGGCCCTCATAGCCGAGGAGGAGCTTATCAGTGGGGGTCAGACCAGGACTCCAGTGAGACCAGCAAGGCAGGGTTCATCTGGAACACCACAGCACCAGACACTAGCGAGACATACGCTGGGATATCGTGGCTTCCAGAGGGGATCCACGTTTACTACACCTCGAGGACTGCCACCTTAGCAGCGGACACCTTATCAAGGACCACAGCACCAACAGTAGCGTCACCCGCAGCAGCAGCAGTTTAGGCCTGTTCAGCAGAACAAACCAGGGTTTCAGGCCGGTGGGCAGTCATCTTCTACTTCAGGTACCAGGACTACTGGTCCGAGGAAGGGGTGTTGGACGTGTGGGGAGACACACTACCAGCGTGACTGTCTTGTGGAGAGGACCAGGGCGTCTGGATCAGTCGGACCCACTACAGTGGGAGATATGGGAAAGGCCCATCGGATTCATGCAGTGGTGAATAACTACCAGGCAGAGCATCAGTCGACTGTGCTCGAGACGACAGGTACTGTCGCTGACCAGACCCTTAGTATTTTGATAGACCCAGGTGCTACTGAGAGTTTCAATTCTGGTGTAGTGCTAAAAAGGATTAAGGTTAAGGCAGTCGAATAGGATGAGTTTAGCTTCGTGGAGATGGCTTCGGGAGCCAAACAGAAGGTTGGAGGAAAGGTTACGGGCTGTGCCCTTAACCTGGGAGAGTTTGTCACGAGGTTCAACTTGTACGCCACGATCTTAGGATCTTATGACGTCATGATTGGTATGGATTGGTTGGAATCGCATGAGGCGATACTCAACTATAAGACGAAACAGTTGAGCTTGGTTGATGACGAAGGATAGAGATGTGTGATTGTAGGATGGAACCAAGGATTTTCCCTCAGGTTCGTCTCATCCTTACAGTTACGGAAGAGTATGTGCAAGGGGTGCAAGCTTTATGCAATCCTCGCGCTAAATGAAAAGGGAGTAGCAGAAGCTCTAGAACAACTTCCGGTGGTGAAGGAGTTTGCGTACGTGTTTCCAAAGGAGTTACCTGGGATGCCGCCAGAAAGGGAATTGGAGTTTACCATAGACCTGAAACCAGGGACCGAACTGATAGCAAGAACGTCTTATCATATGTCAGCCCCGGAGTTGCAAGAGTTGAAAATGCAACTGAAGGAGTTGTTGGACCTGGGACTGATACGTGCTAGTGTGTCACCGTGGGGTGCACCAGTTATTTTCATACGAAAGAAGGATGAATCATGGAGGCTTTGCATTGACTACCGTCAACTGAACAAGGCTACGATCAAGAATCAGTACCCCTTACCAAGAATTGATGATCTGTTCGATCAAATGAAGGGTGCAGTGGTGTTCTCCAAGATCGATTTTCGATCAGGGTATCACGAGTTACGGATCAAGGAGGATGACGTCCCTAAGACCGCCTTTAAGAAGAGATTTAGACATTACGAGTTTACTGTTTTACCTTTTGGACTAACAAACGCCCCAGGGGTATTCATGAGTTTGATGAACGGGGTGTTCCACGAGTACTTGGACAAGTTCGTCCAAGTATTCATTGACGATATTTTGATCTACTCTCGGACGACGGAGGAGCATGACGAGCACTTGCGCTTGGTACTACAATGTTTATGAGAACACAAATTATATGGGAAGTTGTCGAAATGCTCTTTTTATCAATTGAGGATTCACTACTTAGGGAATGTCATCTCCGGCGAAGGTATCGCCGTGGATCCAGCCAAGGTTGAGGCTATTATGGAATGGCCTGCGCCGACGAATGTCACATAAGTGCGTATTTTTATGGGTTTAGCAGGATACTATTGACGGTTTGTCGAGGGATTTTCGAAGATAGCAAATCCGATCACAGAATTGCAGAAGAAAAACAAGAAGTTTGTCTGGACCGAGAAATGCGCGGAAGCATTTCGGAAGCTTAAGGATTTGTTGATGACAACGCCGATACTAAAGGTCCCTGACATGGACACGGACTTCTTGGTATGCACTAACGCATCCAAGGAAGGCTTAGGCGGAGTCTTGATGCAAGACAGACGATTGATTGCTTACATTTCGAGGAAGCTGAGAAGACATGAGGAGAACTACGCGACGCATGATTTGGAGTTATTAGCCATCATTTATGCCTTGAAGGTTTGGAGACACTACCTTTTTGGATGAAAATTTGAATTAAAGACTGATCATTGTGGGCTACAACACATTTTCACGCAAATCGACCTGAACGTGCGACAACGGCGTTGGTCGGAATTGCTTAGCGAGTACGACTTCAAGATTACTTACATAAAGGGAACAGTGAACCGAGTGGCGGATGCCTTGAGTCAGAGGCCACACATATTTTTGGTGTTACCTCTTCAGACAAATATACGTGAGAAGATTCTCACTTTACAGCGTGATGATGACTGGTACAAGGAAGTCGAGGATTTTATCGGACAAAACACAATGATGGTACCGCGATATGAGGGATTTTCTTTTGATAGCGACGAGTTATTGAGGTTTAGAGGTCGGATTTACGTACCGCCAAACGACGAGTTGAGGATGTTGATCCTGAGCGAGGCTCATAGAGCGGTTTACATGGATCACCCAGGAGTCACGAAGATGAGGGAAGACCTTAAACCCTTATTCTTTTGGAAAGGAATGAAGGCCGACATAGTCAACTTTGTGGCTAGATGTCTAGAGTGTCAGTAGGTAAAGGTTGAACATAGACACCCGGCAGGATTACTTCAACTACATGCCATTCTAGAATCGAAATGGGAAGTTATTTCGATGGACTTTATTGTTGGATTGCCACTGACGGCAAGGAGACACGACTCGATTTTTGTAGTAGTAGACACTCTGACGAAGAGTGCTCACTTTATTCCTGTGCGTACAATGTATCAGGCACCTGACATAGAAATGTTTTTCATCAGTAAGATTGTGAGGTTGCATGGCATGCCTAAGAAGATTATATTCGATTGAGGATCGGTGTTTACTGGACGATTTTGGACGAGTTTCCAAGAGGCCTTGGGAACTCAACTAAATTTTAGTACTGCATATCACCTAGAGACTGATGGATAGACCGAACGAACGAACCAAACCTTGGAAGACATGTTGCGCATGTATGTGATGGACCAACAAAAGCATTGGGAGGAATTCTTGCCTCTAGTAGAGTTCACTTACAACAACAGTTATCAGAGCACCATAAATATGGCACCTTTTGAGTTTCTTTATGGGCGACCGTGTCGGACGCCCTTGAGTTGGGATCGGCTTGAGGATAGGGTCCTTGTGGGACCAGAAGCGATCCAAGAAATGGAAGAGAAAATGAAAACCATAAGACAAAGGATTAAAGAAGTGCAGGATCGACAGAAGAGTTATGCCAATGCGCGCTGAGTCGACCGTAGTTACAAGGTCGGCGATCGAGTCTTCTTACGGGTTAAACCGCATAAGTGTTCAATCAAGTTTGGAAAGGGAGCTAAACTCTCTCCTAGGTTCATGGGACCTTTCGAGATTGTGGAGAGAAAGGGGCCCGTGGCCCATCGACTAGCCTTGCTTGATTATTTGAGGCGTATGCACGATGTTTTTCATGTATCTGTTTTGAGACATTATGTTAGTGATCCTACACACATGATTGACATGAGCTCCTTGTAGGTATCAAATGAGGGAGCACTCACGACTGAGCCGGTCCACATCTTAGATCATCGCGTTTGATAGTTACGATGTCGAACGGTAGATCAGGTCAAGGTCCAGTGGGATAGTTATAGTCCGCACTCGGTGACCTGGGAGGACGCATATGATATGTGCCAGTAGTTTCCATTTTTGTTTGATAGATAGACTTATGATACTGGGGTACTTGTGATACTGTGGTACTTTTATTCAACATTTATACTGAGAAACTTTAGGATTAAGTTTATACCAAGAGGGGGTGTATGTAACATCCTGCTCTGACACACTGAGAAAACTTATTATTTGAGGACACTTGCTCGCAAGTGATCTGGACTTTTATGATGTTAAACCATTTATACTTGATTGTGATACGATTGATAGATGACATGATGTTTTACTATTTGATGTAGACAGGTGCTATTGACTCAGTTTTATTGAGTGTGCAGGGTTTTTGGACCTTGAGGATGCAGAGGCATCGGTGGAACCCCTTGGACTCCAGATTGAGTCAGGGAGTGTGCTATTTGGGTTGTTTTATTTACTGTGATATTTCATTGATTTGATGATTTGACGTTGACATGTTCTGACATGATTGTCGATGATGCAGGCTGACGATAGCTTGTTGACCAGACTCACATATGGAGTAAAGTGGCCACGCACGATTTCCAGAGAGGTTGAGGGAGAGAGGTGGACAACAGCCCTGCCACCGCCTACTAGAACTCTCGTCATGGCTCGAACTGTAGGTTAACAATTACCTAGTTCGAGAGGATCCATGATGCCGTGAGGGAAGACTATGACAGTCGCTCATGATGATTCTAAGGGGTGCGCAATAAGGCGGGGGCCTTATTCCTTAGAGCCCTTAGTCTCCCACAAGTTCACCTGGCGGAGTGTTTACTCCAGAGGTTATAGATGTCTACCAATCAGTCCAGTTGGCGAGTGGCACCCTTGGAGAATGTGTTTCATCCTGAAGGGCACGTCGCACAAAAGAAACACAAGAAGCGAGTGGCACCCTTGGATCACGTGGTGCATCCTGAAGTGCACGTCGTGCAAAGGAAACGAACGAGGCGAGTGGCACCCTTTGAGCACGTGGTGCATCCTGAAGGGCACATCGCATTGATGTGGATGAAGGAAACAAACCTAAATATCCCTAAGACAATAACGCTTTAAGAAATCCTTAAACAACTCCCCTAACCCAGTGTCGCCTAGTTCATAATCTAAGTATTGGGTCTAAAAACTTTTAGGGTAAAATTTTAGTCTAACCTTAAGAACAGACCCTGGAATAAAAATAACAATTTAAACCAGAACCCACCTAAGTAATAGTTAGGTCTTCATAAAATTCTTGGGGTAAATAAAGAGAGTAAGGATTTAATTAA
>ML799874.1:230374-254976 GCA_009831015.1 Picea engelmannii | reverse complement strand
TTCCTAAGGAGGGAGGATTGATCCAGGTGGATATCAGTGGCCACCCACCTTTTCCAATTGGCTCAAAACAACATTCCGACAATTTTGGCAATTTACTATTTTTAGCAGGTTTTAACTTCCGGGGCCATTTTGAGGGCCTAAATCAAGGTTTTTCGAGATCGAGGTTATAAATGATATTCAAAGGTATGATTGATCCCCCAAAATGAATCTCCTCAATGATACCTTTCCAACGAGCTATCACACGCCTAAAACAGAGATCGTATGCAAAAGTTACGACCTCGGGAAGTTGATGTACTAACTTACCCAAACGGGGCCCACATGACTTTTGGCGCTTCATCTCCGAGGGTTAGGTTTTTGGATGTCTAGGAATTTTGGCATTCCCGTCTATTGTAAAAAGGCCTTCTGAGCCTCATTGTAATCATCTTCTTGGGAATGCAAGTAGCCATTACATCTCTTCTCGGAGATAAGCTGCCACCATTCTAGCGAGTCTTTCACTCTGTATTTTTATAGTCTCTGTACATTTCTTTCATTAATAGAAATCATGTATTACTGTATCTCTGTGTTTATGGTTGTATATCTGATATATTTATGTTATATTATTGGATATAAGCGATATCTCTATGTATTTATTTATTATATCTCCGCTCTCATTTCGTGATGAAAACAATCTGGATCAATAAACACTTTCAAAAACATCTATTTCGCAAGATAACCTGTAAATCTTGCAAGTTGTGTATACATTGTTCATAATCATATGCACATATCCCTATTTCTATTTTGACATTTGTAAATTATTAAACATATATTCTTAGTATAATAGCTTTATATATTAGTTTCATTTCTTTTATTATTTTTAATAATTTAGTTGGCCAATGGAGCCATTAAACCCGTCGGGTCATTTCATTATGAATGGCTTGGGTTATTTAGACAACCCCGATCCAGATTTGACCTTCTAGTTGACAATGTGTCACTTACACCCATCAACAGTATCTCAATACATGTTTCACTGCTATCTAGTGAGTTTTTCTCAACTGACTCATGAACTGACTAAGTACATTCACTACATAACATATATCAGGTTTGGTGTTAACCAGATACATCAATGATACAATCCTCTGTCGGTACAAGTGTGGATTAATCTCACCTGAATCAACATCATTCATTTTCTTCAAACCCATCACCATTGATGTAGGTATGGATTTTCATTATGTCATACCAAACTTCTTCAATATATCCACTGTATATTTTCCTTGACTTAGTAAAATATCATCAGTCCTCTGCCATACTTCTAATCCCAAGAAGTAGTGCATCATACCTATATCCTTCATCTCGAATTTAGAAGTCAATGATTTCTTGCATTCAATAATGAGTCTCCTTGAACCGATGAGTAATAGGTCATCTACATATAGGACCAAGATTAAGAACTCGTTGCAAACAATGTGATAATATATATTTGGATTAGCAACACTCTTGTTGAAGCCCAAACTCATCAAGAATCCATCCATTTTCTCATACCAAGCACAAGGTTCTTACTTTAGTCCATACAGGGCTTTCTTCAACCTACACACATGAGATTTATCATTGTGTATCATGAATCCTTCTGAATGATCGATATAAAATTCTTCCTCAATCTCACCATTGAGAAAGGTTGTCTATACATCCATCTGATGTAGTTTCTAACCCATGGATGAAGCTAGTGCAATGATAGTACAAATGGAAGTGTATCAAACTACTGGAGAAAATGTGTCATCATAGTCAAATCCCTCTACTTGTCAGAATCCTTTGGCTACAAATCTCTCTTTTTATTTCTCGATACTTCCATTAGTTGCATGTTTGATCTTATCGATCCACTTGGAAGTCACTATAGACTTCCCTTCTGGTCTCAGAATGATATCCCATACATCATTCTTCAAGATAGACTGATATTCTTCTGTCATGGAATCTTTCCATAATTGTTCGCCTATTGGTTTTCCATGAAAAGAAGGCTCGGAATCAATTATGTGGCTCATGGTTGAAAGGTAGCTCAAAAATATATTTGGCTTGCCGTTCTCTCGGGATGTACCTTGAGGGGTTGTATGTCTCTTTGCTTCCTGCATAGTTTGTTGAGCCCGCACAAGACTTTTATTCTTGATTACAATATCTCTAGGCATATCAACTGGAGCAACAGGATCATTTGGAATAACTGGATCAACTGGAATAATGTTTGTCTCCCTCTGAACTATTAAAGGGGAAGAAGTTATTATCTCACCGTAAATCTCCATCTAAGATTATCTGTATCTTTGAAATGTTATCTCTTCTTCAAAGATAACATCTCTTCCTATATCAATCTATCTCTGACCAGGGATGTAGATTCAATATGCCTTTGAATATTCATTGTATCCCATAAATCTACCCTTTCTCCCTGACGGTTCTATCTTGGATCTCGTATTTTTGGGTACATGTAAATATACTGGGCACCCAAATATCCTAAAGTGACATCCAATATTAGGCTTCACTCTGGTGAAGGATTCTTCTAGATTTATGTTCTTCAATATCTGGTCAGGACTCATGTTTTGAACATATATTGTTGTCATACATGCTTATTCCCACATAGTCATAGGCAAACTCTGATCATGTATCATTTCTTTGGTTTCCTCGATGATAGTTCTTTTCTTCATATTTGCAACCCCATTTTGTTGAGGGTTGTATGAAACTGTGTACTCTCTCTTGATCCCTACTTCAATATAGAAATTGTTGAAATCCTTGGATGTGTATTCTCCTCCATTATCTGATCTTAGTATGTTGATCTTTCTTCCGGTCAGGTTCTCATCTTGATATTTGAATTCTTGAAATTTTCCAAGGATTCCATCCTTGTTATTCAAGAAGTAAATCCAAGTTTTTCAAGAGTGATCATTGTTGAGTTGAGAAAAAGGTACAAATATCCTCCTTATCACCATGGTTTATGATATAATATTGATTGTCTTTTCTATTAATTAGAAACAATTAGGAATAAAAATGATTAAAAGGTCTTCTAGAAATATTATTGAGTGATACTAGATAATTTTTGAATTTCGGTTTGAATTGTTTGGTTTTATTGAAGAAATGGACAATTATTGTTAAACTCAAGATATCTAATAGGATTATGAGGATGCATAGACTATTAGAGATCGAATAAATCAAGCGCAAGGCAATTTTGAGGAAGATTGACTCTCTTTTGTAATCTTTATAAATAGTAAAATCAATCATGAGGATCTCTGGATCCTCGGGATAGATTAATTTACCCATGTCATTGTAATATATAGAGGGCGATGAACCATAGAGAAACATCTAAAAAATTTATCCAAGCATTCAGATCTTTGAATTGCTCTATACAAGTAGTCTATTGTAAATGTTTTACTAGTTATGGAATTAATAGAAGCCTTGAGCATTTTTACCATCTTTGCGTACAAAAATTTTAGCAGCAGTACCTTATGAAGACTATGGGCCCAGTCAGAAGGAGTTACTATCTCAATATGTAATCGTATCAATTTGATTTTAGTTTTGTGATTTAAATATCTTTGCAACAGTTAAGAGAAATGCATGAGTGTGTTGATGTTTTCATAAATTGGTTATTCCATTTAATTACAATGGGTAGATGTTTCATTTGAAGGTTATCAATTGTTCTTACATTTCCCATTGCTATAGTTTATTCCTTGAGAGTTCCTCTCATTTTCACATGCGTCATTCATTTTATTAAAATTACAGTTGTTTTTCCTTTTGCTTAAATCTGCATTTGTTGTTCCTTCTCAATTTTACAATACTTAGTTGTTCTTTTCCAGCAGGTTAGACAATCATTGATAGATTGGTTTATTAAGTATTTTCATAGATTAAATTACTATTTCTTAGCTAGATGAATTCAACAAATTGGTTAATGCCTTTAATTCAAAGCATGTTATTGATCATATTACAATTTTGTTGAGTAAGATCTTATTTTCAGAGTTTTTAATGAATGTGTGAGGAACTTGATTATTGATAAAATCTGATTTGCTTTAACTACACAATTTTAACCTCTACAACTATCTGCATAGACTTTGTCGATATTATTGAAAGAAAAGACAAATCCTCGGTTGATAAATTAATGTTAAACTAAGGTTGTTTTTAGGACATCTTTAGAGACCAACAATCATCTATGAAGAGTACATTGTACAAATATCCATTCAGGGAGGCAATAGTAATTGGCCCACACACATCTAAGTGTATCAAGTCCAAGAGTTCCTTGGATCTATTGTCACTTCTCAAGAAGGACTGATGCAGGAGCATCGCCAACATCAAGCGAGCTAGCGTGGAGACATCAGATAGCTAGACAAGCGCCCAACACAAATTTTGAAATCACCTTGAAGTTGTTGTGCAATCTTAAATGAAGTCATTAAGAAGGGGCGCACATGTAAAATGTAAAGGGACCTTGAGTGATTTTCTCTCATCCTTAGTCGGTAGAAGGAATTTATGGTAGTTAATGTAAATTAGATAGAAATTCAATTCTAGATTAGATAGTTTTAGAGCGCAAGAGGGAAACGGGATATAGACACCCTCATTTTGTATGGTAAGATCATCAGAGAAGAAGAGAGCATAGGGAAGAAGCAGAGAGCTGTGTAAGAACACCCATGTACAAATATTTGGATTAATAGAAAGAGTTTGATTCAAATTCATGGTTTCGTGTTTGTTCTTTGTGTATTGATCCTAAATGATATGCTCATGAATGTTTTCTTCCTGTTATACATTTGCTTTATATGCTGTGTATATGATTTCATGTTTGATTTTGAAGTCTAAAGGAAGTAGGAATGAGTTTCAATTGTTTCTCTATCTGAACAAGGGTTCCTGTAAGGAGTGCAGTCGAATTGTCTGCAAGGAGTGTGTTGACAAAGGGTTCATATAGGGTAGATTTTGTTCTTGTTTAGAAGTGCAGTTAGGCATAAGAGCCATGCAAGGAGTGCGCAAGCTAAGAGAAATCTCAGGGTTGTGGACCTGAGTGAAGTATTTAGAGACTGTTGTTGTAGGAGTGCGCAGGGTCGAAGGATTCAAACACTTGGAAGTGTCTGAAGGTTGTCGCAAAGAGTGCACACAAGGGTATTCTCTAAGACTTAGAGTTGGGAAAGATCGAAGGAGTTTGATCTTCGAAGGAGTTGAAGGAAAATGCAGTAATGAAGGACCATAGGAGGATGAGCTCTCAGAGGAAGAGACGGATGGTTGGAATTCTATGAGGAGAATTCACGAATTTCCATGAGCAGTCAGACCTCACAGAGGACCAAGTGAGTTACCGCGAGTATCTCAGAAGGTTCGAATCTCAGGATGGGTAGGACTGTAGATCCGAGCCATAAGGGCCATTGAATTTTCACATGGATATTTGTATCGGGATTTCATAGGTTGAAGTTCCGTAAAACTTGCAACAGGAATCATGAAATCATGAAACGCGATATCCCGAAGGCCAAGAGAATGGTGTGGGACCACAAGAGTCAGAGAGGTGGACAAGTGGCACACAATTTTAGAGTTTCATGGGGTGAAGTCTCGAAAACATTGCATTAGGATTTGCGATATTGTGAAGTCCGAAGTCCTGATAAGAAGAGGAATTGAAAAGAAAATCGCGCGAGTGTATCAGAGTTTCGACAAATCGGGATTCGGAAGTCGAAGAGACAAGTTGTTCGACATTGCGATCACCGAAATCGCGATAGGGAAAATCCCAAAAAAAGGAAAGAAGGAAGGGTCAACGTTGACTGTATCGGGATTTGAGGATTCAAGAGTCCAACGCTTGACCACTGGATTCGTGAAGCTGCGAAGTCCAATATCCCAAGTGTAACAAGGGGATCCTGTGAGAGTTTGTTGTGGGTGCAGATTTCTTGATAGGGAAATAGAAGATCCGTTAGAGTTCTTTGGGCCGTGGTAAATGAAAGATCCTATGTTGACGTGGACCTTCTAACCTATGGGTTGTGAAGAGAGCATGCATCGACGTCAAGTTTGGTATCAGAGATCAGAAAGATTATTTGCTTTCTGTAGCAGAGAAGAAGAGAATTCACTATGCCACCAAGGAGAAGGGACAGGAAAATTCCCGATCCACCAGAGGATAGGGAAATGTCGAGAAGAAGAGGTAGGAAAATGACTAATCCAACCATGGAGAGAGAGATGCGTGATCTACGAGCCAGACTCGAAGACATGGAGACAACACAAAGGTGTACAGTCAGTTCCGGGGATCTCAGTGATTTCGAAAGTGAAATTGAGGCTAAACATGAAGAAGAAGTTGCAGCTGAAGATGCATCAAACGAACGCTTGATCAGAGCTATTGCAAGAATGAGTGCAAGAGCGAAGATGGAAATTCCAGTTTATGAGGGAAATCTAGATGCAGAGGAGCTTCTAGACTGGATTAGAGCTCTAGGCATGTACTTTGACTATGAGGATGTCGAGGAAGACAAGAAGGTAAAGCACGTTGTCACTAGATTGAAGGGACATGCAGCATTTTGTTGGGATGAACTACAAGATGACAGACGCTGCAAGGGAAAGCAAAAGATCAAAAGCTGGGATAGAATGATCGCAAAGATGAAGGTGAAATTCATCTCCAGAGATTATAAAATTACTCTATTCAGGAGGATGCAGAACCTGAGACAGAAGCTGATGACAGTGAAAGAATACACTGGAGAACTCTACAAGTTGAACATCAGGGCAGGTCATCGGGAGAGTGCTGATGAAATTTTTTCCAGATACATGAATGGCCTGAGATACGACATCCAGGATGGGATGAGCATGGTAACCATCCGAACGGTGGAAGATGCTTATCAGATGGCTCTGAAAGAGGAAGAGAAGTTGAGTCGAAAGAAAGGTCAAAGAGGCCGAGGTAGAAGTCAGCCCAGAGGCAAATCAGTTTCCCAGGACAAACATCAAAAGCCCAAGGAATACTGGAAGAAGCCTCAGACTCGAACTGAGAGAGGTGGAACCTCATAGCAAGGGAATCATAATGAACAGAGAGGAGATTATGCTGACAATAACACTTTTCCTCATACTAGAGGTAGGGGAAGAGGAAGAGGTGGAGTAATAACATGCTTCACGTGTGGGAAGAATGGGCACAAGTCTTACGAGTGTCCAAATAAAAAGAAAGAAGGGGGAGAAGCTCACATCGCCGAACCACAGAGGCAGGATGTTGAGGCAGAAGATGTTGAAGGCGGAATATCATTGATGATGCGAAAAGTCCTTTTGACACCAGAGAAGGAGGTGGAGAGTTCAGTCCAAAGGACCAGACTTTTCAGGACTTCTTGCAAGACCAAGGACAGGGTATGCAAGGTCATTGTGGACAGTGGTAGCACAGATAATCTCATTTCTACGGAGATGGTAGAAAAGTTGGAGCTGGAGACGATTGATCATCCAAGCCCATACAGAGTTCCGTGGCTACAAAAAGGACATCAGGTAACTGTCACTAAACAATGTTTAGTTGAATTTAAGATAGGAGGATATAATGATAAGATACTCTATGATGTTATTCCCATGGATGATTGTCATCTATTGTTGGGTAGACCATGGAAATATGACAGAAATGTGATTCATGATGGGAGAATGAACACATACACCCTGGAGAAGGATGGGAGGACTCACATGTTACTTCCAATTAAGGATAAGGAGGTGAAACCAGAAGTAAGCAACACTGTACTTCTCATGAGTGGGAAGGAGCTTCTTATAGAGGTTAAGAGGAAGGAGGAACCGTAATTCATTGTGGTCAGAAAACCGAAGATTGTTTTGACCAACACTAGGGTGGATGATTTACTAGAAGAAGTTCAGGAACTGCTGGAAGAGTTCGCTGACATAGTAGTCGATGAATTACCTCATTCGTTGCCACCGATCAGAAATGTGAGTCATGATATTGATCTCATACCAGGAGCCAGTTTTCCAAATAAATCCGCGTACATATTGATGCCACAAGAGAATGAAGAGGACAAAATACAAGTCCAGGAGTTGTTGGACAAAGTTTTGGTCAGGGAAATCTTGAGTCCATGTGTTGTTCCAACAGTACTCAGTCTGAAGAAAGGCAGAGGCTAGAGGATGTGTACTGACTCGAGGGAAATTAACAAGATAACCATCAGGTACAGATTTCCATTTCCAAGGATGGATGATTTGATGGATTTCTTGAGTGGGGAAAAATGATTTTCAATGATTGATTTGAAAAGCGGTTATCACCAAATCCGCATGAGAGAAGGTGACAAGTGGAAGACAGCCTTCAAAACCAACGAAGGGTTGTATGAATGGCTTGTTATGCCATTTGGCTTAACAAATGTGCCGAGTACCTTCATGATGTTGATGAACGAAGTTCTGAAGGAGTTCATCGGAAAAAATTTCATTGTGTATTTGGATGACATACTGGTTTACTGTAAAATAGTGGCAGAGCATCTGAAGCATTTGGCTATAGTGATGCAGAGATTATAGCAGGAGAAGTTGTTGATAAACATGAAGAAATATTCATCCATGAAGACAGAGCTCATCTACTTGGGATTTTTTATTTCTGTAGATAAGTTGAGGATGGATCCAGATAAGGTGGAGGTAATCAAGAATTGGCCATCACCGAAGAATGTTTTTGAGGTGAGAATTTTTCACGGATTGGCTAGTTTCTACCGAAAATTCATCAGGAATTTCAGTGGAATTAGTGCAGTGATGATGGACACGGTGAAGAAAAGACACAAGTCTTTTCACTGGACAAAAGAGGCTGAGAAGAGTTTTAATCTATTGAAGAGGAAGATCATGGAACAACCAGTTTTGGTGTTGCCGGATTTCCAGAAGACATTTCAAGTGAAATGCGATGCAAGTGGATTTGCGATAGGGGCAGTCTTGAGTCAAGAAGACAGGCCGATAGCATACTTCAGCGAGAAGCTAAACGAAGCGAAAGTGAAGTACTCCACTTATGACAAGGATTTTTATGCTATTATCTAGGCATTGAAGAAATGGAGGCATTACTTGATCCCGAAGGAGTTTGTATTGTACAGTGACAATCATGCATTGCAATTCGTGACTCAACAAGAAAAGTTGAATCAGAGACATGTTAAATGGGTTGAGTATATGCAAAATTTCACTTTTGTGATAAAGCATATTTCTGGTACTGCTAACAAAGTTGTTGATGCTTTGAGTAGGAAGTGTTTGCTATTGCAGGAGTTCAAGTCAAAACGTTGAGTTTTGATGATCTCAGGGACATGTACGCAGGTGATCCAGATTTTAGGGAAGCATATGAAGCAACTAAGAATCCAATTCTCAGGGATAGAAGCCAATGGATAGAATACATGATCCAGGAAGGATTATTGTTTAGAGGTAATCAACTATGTATTCCAAAATGCTCCATGAGGGAGAATTTGTTGAAGGAGAAACACAGTGGAGGATTGGCAGGGCACTTTGGTCATGACTAGACGTTCGCAAAGTTGAATGAGTCATATTTTTGGCCGAGAATGCGAGCAGATGTCAAGAGATTCGTAGACAGATGCAAAATTTGCCATCATTCGAAGGGAAGGAAGCAAAATGTCGGGTTTTATCAACCATTTCCAATACCTGAGAGGTGGTGGGATGCAATCAGCATGGATTTCATATTGGGGTTGCCAAGAAAACAAAGAGGATTTGACTCAATATTTGTGGTGGTGGATAGATTTTCCAAGATGGCACACTTCATTCCATGTCAGAAGACTAGTGACGCAACTCACATTGCGAATCTGTTTTTCAAAGAAGTCATTCGACTTCATGGCTTACCAAGAAGCATAGTTTCGGATCAAGACACTAAATTCATAGGGCACTTTTGGAGGACCTTATGGAAGAAGCTGGGGACTAACTTGTCATTTAGTTCATCTTATCATCCTCAGATGGATGGACAGACAGAAGTAGTGAACAAAAGTCTGGGAGACTTGCTGAGGAGCTTGGTGATAGAACACCACAGCCAGTGGGACAACATATTACCATAGGAAGAATTTTCTTATAACGACTCGGTTAACAGGAGCACAAGGCAGAGTTCATTTCAGATTTTTTATGGCATGCGGCCAAGAGGAATTTCTGAACTAAGGGATTCAAAACAGACTGCGACTAGGAGTTCTAGTGGAGAAGAGTTTGCAAAGGCAATGAAGGAACTTCACAGCTAGGTGAAGGAGAGATTCCAGAGTTCAAGTCAGGAATATAAGTGTAGAACATATTAGCACAGGAGACAACTTCAGTTTGAGGTTGGTGACTTGATTCTAGCACATTTGAGAAAGGAAAGGTTCCCGAGAGGAACATATAATAAGTTGAAGATGAAGAAAATGAGACCATGTAGGGTCTTGAAGAAGTTTGGGGATAATTCTTATGATATTGAATTACCTGATGGGATCAGAATTTCTTTGATATTCAATATCTCAGATTTGTACCCATATAAAGTTGAGCAAGCAGTGACAGAAAATGAGCAGCCATAGGTTCAATGGCGAAAGTAGATGCCAATTGTAGATAAGCCGCGGATGGAGTGCATACTGGACCAAAGAGTGAGTAAGAGGACCAGGCGAAAGCAATATTTTGAGTATCTGGTCAAATGGAAGAACCATCCAGTTGAAGATGCCAGCTGGGAGAGTGAGGCAGAGATCTAGAAGCATGGACAGACCGTGCGTGAGCTCATGAACAGGAGCCCATGAAAAGTTTTAAGCCAGGGAGTATGATGCAGGATCATTGCCAACATCAAGCGAGCTAGTGCGGAGACATCGGGTAGCTGGACAAGTGCCGAACACAAATTTTGAAATCACCTTGAAGTTGTTGCGCAATCTTAAATGAAGTCATTAAGAAGGGATGCACTTGTAAAATGTAAATGGACCTTGAGCATTTTGCTCTCATCCTTAGTAGGTAGAAGGCATTTTTGGTAGTTAATGTAAAGTAGATAGAAATTCAATTCTAGATTAGATAGTTTTAGAGCGCAAGAGGGAAACGAGATATATACACCCTCATTTTGTATGGTAAGATCATCAGAGAAGAAGAGAGCATAGGGAAGAAGCAGAGAGCTATGTATGAAAACCCATGTACAAATATTTGGATTAATAGAAAGAGTTTGATTCAAATTCATGGTTTTGTGTTTGTTCTTTATGTATTGATGCTAAATGATATGCTCATGAATTTTTTCTTCCTGTTATACATTTTCTTTATATGTTGTGTATATGATTTCATGTTTGAGTTTGAAGTCTAAAGGAAGTAGGAATGAGTTTCAATTGTTTCTCTATCTGAACAAGGGTTCCTGCAAGGAGTGAGTTGACAAAGGGTTCTGATAGGGTAGCTTTTGTTCTCGTTCAAAAGTGCAGTTAGGCATAAGAGCCATGCAAGGAGTGCCCAGGCTAAGCGAAATCTCAGGGTTGTGGACCCGAGTGAAGTATTTAGAGACTACTGCTGCAGGAGTGCGCAGGGTCGAAGGATTCAAACACTTGGAAGTGTCTGAAGGTTGCCACAAAGAGTGCACACAAGGGTCTTCTCTAAGAGTCAGAGTTGGGAAATCTCAAAGGAGTTGAAGGAAAGCGCAGTAACGAAGGAATGCAGGAGGATGAGCTCTCAGAGGAAGAGACAGATGGTTGGAATTATCTGAGGATAATTCACAAATTTCTATGAGCTGTCAGACCTCATGGAGGAGCAAATGAGTTACCGTGAGTATCTCAGAAGGTTCTAAGGTCAGGAGGGGTAGGACCATAGAGCCGAGCCATAAGGGCCGTCGGATTTTCACGTGGATATTTGTATCGGGATTTCGTAGGTCGAAGTTTCGTAAAACTTGCAACAGGAATCATGAAATCATGAAACGCGATATCCTGAAGGCCAAGAGAATGATGTGGGACCACAAGAGTCAGCGAGGTGGACAGGTGGCACGCCATTTTGAAGTTTTGTGGGGTGAAGTCCCGAAAACATTGCATTAGGATTCACGATATTGCGAAGTCCGAAGTCCTGATAAGAAGAGGCATTGAAAATCCAACCGTGCAAGTGTATTAGAGTTTCATAAAATCGAGATTAGGGAGTCGAAGAGACGAGTTGTTCAACATCACGATCGCCGAAATCGCGATAGGGAAAATCCCAAAAAAAGGAAAGAAGTAAGGGTCAGCGTTGACTGTATCGGGATTCAAGGATTCGAGAGTCCAACGCTTGACCACTGGATTCACGAAGTTGTGAAGTCCATTCTCCCAAGTGTAACAAGGGGATCTCATGAGAGTTTGTTGTGGGTGCAGATTTCCCGATAGGGAAATAGAAGAGCCATTAGAGTTCTTCGGGCCGTGGTAAAGGAAAGATCCTGTGTTGACGTGGACCTTCCGACTTGTGGGTTGTGAAGGGAGAGTGCGTCGACATCAAGGACCCTTTAACATTATTTCCAAGAGCACAACCTTTGCAAACACCTTCATGTTGAATATTTATCTCTAGAAGGCATGTTATTATTTTCCTTAGAGATGGGAGGTCTCTATAATGAATGTGAGCAAGTCTCCTATGCCATAGCTCACTCAAGATGATAGTATCATGTAACAGGGTCTAGACTAGTCTAATGGTAAATCTATATAAGCTTCTTTCCTGAAAACCAATTACTTTGGGAGAATTTATATGTGAGTCCTTGTGCCATGCAAAAACTCTTCCTTTAGAAAAGGTGACCTTGTAGCTTTTTTATTCCAAGGTAGAAATGGAGACAAGGTTCCTCTTCATCCCATCTACATATAGTACTTCACTTAGCTGAAGCTTCATGTCATAATCTAGTTGGAAGGTAGAAGTTCCAACCCCTTTCAAATTATATCTGGCATCATCTCCAAGGACAACACGTAGATTGGTCTCTTTCTCAACAAGATTAGTCAGGTGATCTCTAAAACTGGTCATGTTCCATGAGGCACCAATATCAATTGACTAAGTATAATCATTAGTAGGAACCATACCTAAGAGTGTTGAAATGTTGATGTATTCATCTCTCTGAAGTCTTGGCTTCCATGAAGTGTATTTTCTTGATTCATCAAGCTTGTCTTCCATCATAATTATGTTCATCATATTTTTAGATTCTTCACAAACCCTTGTCAAATGGGCTAGAAAACCTAATGGCTAGGGTAGTCTAGCAACCTTATTTTTTGTTGGGATTATGAATACCAACAATAAGCCTTGAAAATTGGTAGAACACTGGTGATATGAAGAGCTCCTTCAATGAGCTACAAAAATCCATATTTTTGAATTTTTTGCAGAAAATTGAGAAACCCTAGAAACCCTAGGGCCAAAAATCCAAAATGATCATAAATGAAATTTGAAGCTTACTAGAGGTGCATTGAAAGAGTCCATACACTCTTGTACAACTTTTATTTCCAACATTCAATTTTAAGGTGTTGAAACACCATAGAAAAGGAGGATCGTACAAAATTGCAGCAAACCCTAGAGGGTTGTATGGAACTACAAAAGAAGAGGACGTCTTGATTTGAATGATTTTGCAATGGGTTCTTCGAGACCTATGCTCTGATACCATGTTTAATTTTCACTAGGATAGGCTCAAGCATGAATTTTATTCAAATTTTATCATTTTACTTGAACCATAGACAATTGTAGTTACACCATAAACAATTTGTTGCAGTAACGAAGATCACAAGAAGAAATATCATGCAAAAGTACACAAGAAGTATCCTCTGAAACCCTTCTCAACAAGGTAATAAAACCCAACCAATTATTTTCTATATTCTTCAAGAGAAATACCTTCCACACCATAAACCTAGCACACAAAAGGGTTCTCACAAAACCAAGAAGACTAGCACCCAAGAGAGGTGCGCACTTCATCCCTAGAACAAGTACTTGCTAAAATTTCCAAACTCACATGTGTTTTGTTTCATTAATGGGGAGATCACCTTTATTTATATTAGACTGGAAACATAAAAATTGGTGTCTATTGGCACAACAAGGACGACCTCAATAACTCATAATGTAATTAATAATTACAATATTAATTATTTTTAACATTAATTATATTTCACTTTATGGTGGGGCTGACTTGTACCCTTTACATCACAATTAAGGTTACAGGTAAGTCTGACTCTTAGACAATATAGAAATGGATCTCACACACCCACTAGTTCTCAACCACTAGGGGCACATCCACCTGTGCTTAGCAACAGGGACGTCCAAGTCAACAAATCTCTATCTCATTGTGTCTCAAAAGAGAATCATCAGGATACACACTCACTAGTGCTCAGCCACTAGGATCATTTCCACCTATGCTCAGCCACATGAATGTCCTACTCAACAAATCTCTATCTCACTGAGTCTCATAGGAGAATCATCTGGAGTATCACATCATCTCAACTCTCTGCACAAAGGAGAAAAGTAAACATATCACATGGGATCCTTAACCCCTCACAGGGGTATAGATCATTTCATATCAACAACACACCCATCTCATGGGAATCTTCCCTTATTAGGTGCACATAATTTTCCATATTAGTCTCAGAGAGAATGACACACCCAACTCATGGGCATATTCCCTACACAGGGGCACACAACGTTCCATCTCCATCTCAGAGAGGAAAAAAACACCCATCTCATGGGAAAACTCAAGTCATGGGCTCTCTCATAGGCCAACTCACTAATTCTGTCTCCTGGAGGATGTCTCACACAACTATAATCTTCAACAAAATGCAGTCTTATAATGATCCTCTGGTGCTATTCTTATTTGGTGATACCCTGAAAATACATCAATAAATGAGTATGCTTCTTGTCCTCCTACATTTTCCAATACCTCATATATAAGTGGAGTAAGAAAGGGATCATGCAGACATGCATTATTAAAATTCCTCAAGTATACATAGATCCTTATCCCCCCCCACTTCTTCTCCTGAACTACCATAGGGATAATCGACTTATATTCTTCAACAAGTTCTATTATACCAGCCTCTAACATTTTATCAATATCTACCTTAACTTTATGTTTATATATTGTATTCAGCCTATAGGGTCTCTTTCTTATTGGTATGGCATCTGATCGCACATGGATTTTCATTTCCCCAAGCTCTCCTACCATCCCTTTCATTTATGAAAACGTTGTTGGAAATAGATCACTATATTCGCGTAGTAGTTCTGTTATTATTTCCACTATATGGTTGTCCCAATAGTCACCAATTCCTACAATTTTTGGATTCTCTTATGTTCCAATATTGACTTACTTTATCTTTCATGGTGAAACAAATTATTATGACTTTAACTATGGGTATTCTACTTCTCTTTTCCTTTCAACTTTTGTTACATGAATATTGCACGGGTTTTCTTCTACTAGGTCATATTCTACGACGTGGTAACAATGTAACAATTGTTTGACTATTTTTCAATTGTTATTATTATAAGATGTTGCAATTTCAACTTCAGGTTATTCAAAATTATTTTCTTTTATCAACTTCAGTGTTTCATCTACCATTGGATGCTCATGTTCAAATGAAAACGTGATTAAAAAGTTTTGTTGCAAATATTTCCAATTTACAATTCCTCTGTGTAGTTCCAGTTATGTATAACAATTTATTGGTATTCATTCTAATGTATGGATGAAGTGATGTGGCCATTCCTCTTGTATTATCAATTTCCATTGGGTTATTCATATGTCTATATGTTCTCTTGGATGTCCTCTTCCATCGTATTTCTGCATATGTGTATTCTCTTGTTTTGCACCAAATATGATGCGAAATAATATTTTACATTGATACGAATCATGTATCGTTTCTTTATGAGTACCCCACCAACTTGTAGGTGTTTCTTTCAAAGAAATATCTAAAACTAATAACCTTTGAATTTACAATACTTCTAACTCAAACTTTGTTAAGAATTATTCCAAATCATTATGACCATAGAAACTTAGAGGTTCTCTTACCTCTGTGCCAACACATCTTAGTTTGCATGTCATTCTTTCACATCTTCTAGTAGATATCTCATGTAAGTGTTGTTTCCAATTATCCAGTCCTATGTTAGAATTTAAATCACAAGAAATGATGCTTCTCCAACTAAACATTCCATCTGTTGTTGGGTTACTTTAATATTACTCGTGTGCATTAGTTCTATAGAATTGGTTTATCTCTTCTATGATAATTGTTTTTGTTTTTGGTTCAACATATATTCCACCTTCTAAAGGATATAATGGTGCTACGGATCTATAATATCCTAATTCAAAAATGATTTTTCGAGTCTTCAAGTTGATGATGGCTTGATTGTCAAATTTCCAATCCAATCCCAACAATGTTGGATAAGGTGCAGTATTATCCACTATATGAATTACCTAAAAATATGTCATAGTGCACACACCATCTAAATCCACTGGTATGCCTTTCAATCGACCAATTGGCATTACCCTATGTTGGTTTTCTAGTTTCATCTGAATAGGTGAATAACCCAGTGTAGGTTCACCCATGCATTCTCATGTTTTCTTAGGAAGAACATTTACCTCAGATCAAAAATCCAAAATGATGTCACTCATGTAAAATTCTTTGATATTTTCATTTACTCTGAACTATCTATTTGTTCTTGTCTTCCTTTGGACAAGATTTACTATCTTTTGTTCTAGTTTTATCTATTTTTCAGGATTTAATTTTTCTATCAAATCTTGTAATACTTGTATAGGTGTTTGATCATTCAATAAATTCAAGCAAGAAACCAGAACGTTTCTTAGATTACTTACCTTTTCTGAAGGTTGACCTCTGTTGGTATGATCATATGGATGAGGTTTATCATATACTGTTGCATCATAGCTTGGCTATGTATTTGAAATAGAAGCAATATTCTCCTGCAAAATTTCTTGTTTGGCATGCTTGAATGTTTCTTTTTCCTTGTGCGCATCAAAATGTTTTTGAAGTGTTGTATTCTTTGCAACCCACTGGTGTTGGTTTTGATTCCAATTTATTGTGTGTTCTCCTATTTTGGTTCCACCTCGAGTAACTAACTTGATGTTTTTTCCATCATCTCTAGTTTACGCAACAATCCATTGAACATTCTGGTTATTCTAATTCCTTTTGTCCTATATTTTTGTCAAAAGCATATGATAGGCTTCTGTAGTATGATTTGTTGCATGACAGTACATGTATGTTGCTGGTGGTTTTGGACAATCCCTTGGATAATGTCCAAGTTGCTATAAATTGTGGAAGGTTACTAGTCCTCTACCTCTTCCAAATCCTCCTCTTCCACGCCCTCTTCCTCTGAATCCTCCTCAGTTTCCTTTAATGTATGTGAGTGGTGTATTATATTGTGGTACTTGATTATATTGTGGTGGCACTGTAAACTTATGTGCATTACTATACTATTGCATAGATTGTCCTATCATTAGTTCATCACGCATCCTATAAGCATATGAGGACCTTTCCTTCATAATTTCCAAGGTTCGACAATCCTTATCCTCATGTTCTACAAAATTTCATAAATTGTAGAATGTACTTTTAGGAACTGTTTGGTATTTTTGCATAATTGAACAATGAGAGGGATCATGTCTAGGTGTTTTACAGAGTTAACACCATACTCCTCCTATGGGTAATGGATTTGGAAGCCCTGCTCCCAAAAAATGTGAAGATGTTGGGCACTCATTTTTGTGGTGTCATTTTTTTCTTCATAAGTTACACCAGATAGCTTCCCTCTTTTAATTTCCTTTCTTCTGATTCAACTTAAATGTCAAATTATTGAGATCCTCTCCCATCTCTTATACAATTGGATCTGTATGTTTATATTGATTCTCCTTCATTTGTGAGGATTCTTGCAGAGCCTTGGCATGAGTATGGAACTTTGGTTTCCTCAATGGGTATTTAAAATGTGGAAATAACGAGTTTATGAATAGTTTCCTATGTTTCATGTCTTTTATGGGATATTTCAACTTACCTTTAAATCACTTGAACTTCTGATCAATTTCCCAAACCGAATCTCTTAGATTCTGTTTTATTTATATCGTCTCATTCATATATTGATCTTATGAACTTGGTGGTTGGAACTCATTGATTAGTTCCTTATTTACATCTCTAATGGTTGTAGGTGCTCCTTGTGGATTGTTCACCGCTAGGATCATAAACCAGTCCAGTGCACGGTTTCTGAATGTAATTGTGGTTTGAACCACTTTTGTGTCTTCATCTGTGATTTGTTTAGCTTCCCAAATATTTTCACAAGTAAATAGATGTTTCTTTGGGTCCTCTGACCCTTCTCCATGAAATTCTTGTAACTAAATGGTCGGATATGTTCCTGTCATTATAAAATTTGTGGTACTACTTCCGCGCGGTGTATATAACTAACTAATTCTACTTGAACTTGTACTTCCAATTAAATTTCCACTGGTCCCTTGAACTATTTCAATCCTTCTACTACTAATTATTGGTTTTCTAAAATATTATTTATTTCCTGATGTTTTAGTCGCACATGGGGTTGTGGGTTCTACACTAATTTTGATCTAGATTGGAGTTCCTTCTTCTGCGTTTGACCCCTGACCTCTTCTTTTTATCTCATATGTGGCACGAAGGATTTTCTCAGTCTTATCTGTAGCATGGATATTATCTACCTCTTATTCATCACTTTCCAAGCCTTCGCTCTCGTCTATTTCCCTCTTTTTCCTATTAATATTATATTGGTAGGGTCTTTCGTTGTGCATCATTCCTGCTTTGTACATTATTTCCTTTATTTTTTATTCATCCATCATAATAGGGTCCATTACTTCCTTATGTTTACCTCTATCTATATCCCTCTCAATGTCTTAGATTGTCCTTAGTGTTTCCCCCTAGTCTCACCATGCACACAGAGTTATTTAGCTGTCAGACTCCATTGTCATCACACCTTTATCATGCAAAAAAATATTGATTGACATATAGAGTGATGTAGTATACCTTCCTCTTTGACCCTTCAAAAAACGTTTCTCTGCAACACTATATGATTTTTCAGTATCGACTATAAATGCAGTAATGAATCCTGTAATGATGTTATCTAGCTGGAAATCGATTGCGCATGTGAATTTGTTGTTGAATTTTTGTAGATGCACAATATTTTTAGTAGTCCATTCTATTGGTCTTATTCGGTTAGTTGGGTGAGTGTATTTTAATCTCAGTATCCACTCCTGCAGAAAAAGTGGAAATTCATAGAAAATATCTCTTGAAGATTAATGAATACGTACCCCTCCAAATATTAGCACGATGTACACTTACGATTTATATTGTATTTCTATGAAAATTTGATCTCTTTTGTTGTCATCCATCATTCAATATCCTATTTAGTTGGGTTCCATGGTATGAACATCCCCTTCTAATCCTTCATTCTCTTCATTATTCTTCTTATCAAGTCCCTTTGAATCATTTTTTCTGGGTTCTAGCCGGAAACAAAGCCAGATGTTGGAGATGTTTGGGTTGGGCCAGGTTCTATGTTAGGTTTCCAACAAAACCCTTCAAACCATTAGCCTGTATAAATACCATAAGGAAACATTGTGCACAAAGTGCACAATCTAGTCTCACTCGATATGGCTTATGGTTGACTGCAGGACCTAGATGTCTGTAGTCTTGGAAGGGGGACTTATGTGGGGATGAGAGACATTATTTCTACCTAAAACAACATCGTATTTATTATTCTATTACTTAAACACATCATTATCTCTTAGATATGTTGGGTATGTGTTATATTCTTTGCATGTGTGTGTGTGTGGGTGCGTCAGATACGATGACTGCGTCTGACGATCCCTTCACCTAGGGCTCTGCCGTTGCGCCGGGCGGTAGCCCGGGGCCGACGGGGTTCGGGGCAGCGCCCCGAGTACGCGCAGCGTTCGGGGCAACGCCCCGAAATTTTTTTTGGGGGGCGTTTTTTGCTATTTTTAGCGGATTTTTCTATTTTTAGCTGATTTGTAAATTAATCCTGGATTAAGGGATTAGGGTTTTGGTATATACGGAATACCTAAAAACATTGTATATATTGTATGGCGAATGGTGAAATTCGATATAATGAAAAAGAAAGGTTTTCCCGGTTGAGGGTTTCCGGTAAAGATCTCTGTGTATTCTGTGTATGAGCCATTGATTAATTTTTGTATTGCTTAAGAATATATATGCATTGCTTTACTTCGCAGGTTTATAACTTACAAGATATACCACTCAGTAATTAGTTTCATTCATTTAACATTTATTTTGCAATAATTATCACGGTTAATCGATTGTGCACTACATTTTACTATTGACAGATTAATCCATTCATCATAACTAAATAATTGCAAAAAATAACATAAGAACTCAACGGATAGACACAAAATTTATTTTGTTTCACCCCCCCTTTTCTACATCCACAAAGATTTGTCTTTCATGTCTCTTTTATTATTTTTAATCAAGGTTACAACGTTGTCCATATTACATTTGAGGCTGACAATATCATAGTAAGATGCACATCTCATGACATATGACCTTACCCTTGATTACAATGCTTGATCTAATATACCTTTGTATGTCTTCTCATATACCTATCTTTGTCTCTCTCTGTCTATCTCTCAACAATATATTTATATTACAAGAAGGGGTTAATCACCCATTACAAAATTGACCAAATCCCTAACCCACTAACCCTAGGCAACTGGTAGAAAATTCAATTGTTTTCCTTGTTGATATGCATATTTATTCATTTCTTTGACTTTCCTGGTTTCTTGGAACTCCTTTTCCATGTTTTCCAGTGCACACTCTTTCTTTGATGCATTACCTAACTTCCTTCATTAATAACTGCACTTTTCCCCAAAATGTCTTGTGCCAACACCTATCTGCATTTGCACAAGGGATAAACATATTATAAAAAAAAAAATTCCTTTCTGATTCTTTAATTTTATCATCAATCAAATGAATGATTGTTAACACCCGATGCTTGTCTTCATTGTATAGGTACCCTGCTACTTCTTATGGTACTTGAGTTATTTCTTGAATTTCTGAGTTATCTTTGGAAGTCTCTTGGTCACTTTCATACTCCTTATTGTCTCTCAAGACAATCCTTTGTTATGCTCATTTCTACTATGTATGTAGCATAATTCCATCTTCACAAGACAATCCTATGTCTTGAATTCCAACTTCCTCACTTTTAATGATGAAACTAGGAATTCTTGGATATTTTGTGTCTACATATGTTATGTAGTCTTCTCCTCCTTTGGGCCTTTCTAACCATTCTTACAAAAACCTTAGTTCTTCCACATAATACATCAAAATTGTATATGAATGTTTTTTTTAAACACCTTCATCTTCAAGGCTATCTTCATGATCTATCTTTGTATTGCTCAGTTCTAATACATGTTCTTTCTCTCGATTCTCAAGATATACATAACTTAACTAAAATTGATCCTAATAGGATTGTTTACCATGACCCAGGTTAAGCGTTTTCGTCAGTATATTTTTCAGGGAACAAGGGCATAAGAATCAATTATCTTAATCCAACGAAATTAGACCCCACTCTAAAACTTCCTCTCTAATATAATGTTTCCACGATCCTTCTTTCCAAACCATTGATTTGGTTCTCTTTTGAATATATCCTCGTCTTAGATCTTCTCCCTCGATGAAATATTCACAATCAATTTGAATAATATTACCTTAGATTACTGGACTATCAACCTCCACCATTGATATCTCCTTTGATCAATTTGCACCATTAATCAAATCAACCATTTCCTTTTATAAATGTTAGTTAATATGATCTTCAAATTTACTATTCTTGGACTAGCAAACCTCCAACGATTTGGATAACCCGATGATGTTGGGATCCTTCTAAAATTTCAGTCGAATAGAATATTTCCACATGTCTCTTTTCAAATAAATTGATCTCTCCTTTCGAATGTGTGTTTGGATCGTCGCCTGCGATCCTAGAGTCATTGTCAACAATAAACTATAGTTAACATAGTCACCAACATCAACACACCATCCTCGACGATCATAAAGTCTAGGGAATAATTGTTGGTGATCTCAAAGTGGATATCCTCGACAACAATCCTGTGGAGCTTGAGTCCCGATATCCCCAAGCCAAGTCCCAACTATATGGAAAAATACCAATTAATATCCACCATTCACTAGATTTTATTTTCCATGATATCACTTAGGGTTGGATCACCATTAATCCTACCATCATCAATGATAGACCTAATTCATGACCTTTCAACTCTTCCTTCGGTTGCTTTCGACTATTGATTTCTAGAAATTGGATCTTTAGAGGGACTCTACACCATCAATAGATCTGTAAATACTAGCTACAAGTCCCTATGCATAATGAATATCTTGTCACTGTGGAAATCATATATATCTATTCGATCTACCGACCCAACTCTTGGAACCTGCAAACAAAATTTATGAAAAAATCTAACACACAAGAGATACAAAGCTCACTCTTACATGAAGAATAAATAACACAAGGATTATATTAATAAATCTTTGTACACACTTTACAAAAAAACATTTATCTTCTTGATTCATAATATGGGCTCCTTCCCTTTGTCTTGAGTGTCATTAATCAGCCTTTCCTCAATGTTGTCCCGATTATCCCCTAATTTGTCCACACTCTACATGGACGAAGTCTTACAACATATACCCAAAGGATTTGTTACATGAATTGGTTCAGATCCTAGTTTTACTCCACAATATCTACCATATCTCTTCAATCTCTCTAAGATCCCTTTATACTTCGATATATTCTCAACAAGGCATATTTTATTTACATACTTAGCCCTTAAAATCAAACCAACCCTACATTATGCAATTCTTCTAGAATTTAATAATTTCAATTTAGGGAACCCACTCCCTTGGTAAATTCTAAAACCCCTTAAGGCCTAACAAACAAGGTTTCTTTTGGTGGGAAAATTATCTTGCATCATATTCACTTTCATCAAATCAATAAAATACATTATTAATACAAGGAATCAAAACTGGGGTATTATAGGAATTATAAAAATGATTGTACATTTAAAAATGTTTATAAACGAAAGGGATCAAATGATGTTCCTTCCATAGAATGGAAAAACTCGTTAAAGGAAGAAGGGGATGTGTACTTGGGTTCTACAATAACAAGTTAAAATCATTATGTATGCTTGATCTACTAAGGTTATTACTTTCATATGACTCCTCATAGGGAGTGGTCTTGTGAATATGAAAAATATAATGTAGGTTATTTTTTCTTAGGAGATAACGCGACAACTAGAATACTCAGACATGGAAGAGTTAATTTTTTTCTCAAGGATGGAAGTGAGGGGTCTATTTTTTGGCATGAATATATGACCTTTTTCCTTTTTATTTCACACTTCATCATTCCCTTTCAACCTTTTTATATCCATAACTATAACCATTTTATCTCATATATCATTCAGGTATACCTTCCTCTATTTTATTGGCAATTTAATAAATTATGTAGTAAATTTTGTAGAGGTCATTTATTTTTTGCCTAAAATGAAAATACAGTTTCTACATATCATAAGTATGCAACAAAATTCAAAGGAATGGTGTGTTGTGGAAGAGACATATTTCTATGAAACCTCATTTGTTGCATATCATGTCCTATAAATCAAGTCTTGTTTGTTGCAGAACTATGAGGTTCACCATTTTCTATGAATATATGCTTGTTGAGTGCTATTGTAAATCCTAATCAACCACATTGTTGTTGCTAGTCCCAATCATGACAACAAAGATCAATAATCTAGGACAATAAGAATGCTACTTGTCACCTATTACTAGTTTCCAAAGATCATGTTGTTGTTATTCGGTTACTGTGGAACGAAGAAACAACAATAATAGCTTCTATTATGTTAAATCAATTTCCAATGTGATGATGAATGCACATGTTACTTTGAGTGAAATTATGATGAATATCCAAAATAATGAAGGACATTTTGTATTCCAACAATTGATTTGATTTCTTAGTTATGTTAGATACTCAACATTATTACTATTGTAAATCTATAATTGAATAAAATGATTTGTTTTGATTAAATGTTTTTAAAATATGTTAGAAGTTGCTTGAAGAGTCATTGATTCTTCAAGTGAGTGGCTCATTATTTCCATTTAATCATTTGGTTAATCACTTAATCCATAAAGTAATGATTTCCTCTTTGATAGAGAAGGAAAGGTAGATTCCCAGAGGAGAGGAGTTTGGAGAAAAAAATATAGAAAACAAAGGGTTTTTTTGTAGATCTTATATTTTTCTAATATAAGCATATTTCCTCTGTTTTATGTATGATAGTTTGATCACCGAAGTAGAATTACAATTGTAATCTTGTCTAGTACCTCACTCCATAGAGAAAGGGACTTCTCTAAAGGAACTTGGTGCTTATTCTCCTTTCTATTTATATTTTTATATTGTACACTTACATGTTGCATTTGATTTCTTAAGTGTTTGTAAAGTTAAATAGATTTTTTGAGTTATCTTTATAATTTAAAATGTGTTTGTTTCAAAAGGAATTGATTTCTTATTTATAAATTAATGTTATGTTGTGATAGGTCTCATGCTATAGAACCTGTGAATATAAATCATCAACTAATGTGTTTTTCTTCCTATTATAGTTCAATGTTTATCAATTGAATAGAATTGGGTTTCTAAATAGTTGTTAACAACATGATAAGAAACATTGAACTAGCTCATTAACCCCTAAGCCTTGCATATATTTTCCATGACTCCTCACAAGATTACAAGTCTTGGGTTGGAAATTAAGTGCA
>ML799874.1:196705-213609 GCA_009831015.1 Picea engelmannii | reverse complement strand
AATTTCTAGCATGTATGCCGTTCTTGACTGGGTAAATTTTTATAATTATTGTTCTGACTGTGCAATTTATTTAATCATCATTCTATACTGGTAAATTTTATTGAATGTGCGGGACTGTGTAAATTCTTTCAATTTATTGTTCTGAAAATTTTCATGTGACTGTGGGCATTTTCATTTAGATGCATGGGCTTGTCGTTCTGTAATTCTGTTCGGTGAGTCGTTCTGGCATCTGATAAGTTCCACCTTGAGTCCCCACGCCTTCTTTTTCTAATTGACTTGAAACGAATGTTCGATCCCTGCATTTTCAGCTTGATTTTATGTCAAACAAATGATGGAATCCTTGCGAGGTCAACCGCTAATTAATTTTGAATCACTGTTAGAATCCCTGCTGTTCCAGTGTTAAATTTCTATAAAAAGGGAATATTAAAATCCCTGGACCTTCAGAGTTGATTTTTTTTGAAATACATCAGAACCCCTGCGCCTTACCCAATCTGATCTTTGCGTGGAGGTCACTCAGCTTCTGTATTTGCGTTGAGAATTTCTGTGCATTTGGGGAAGAAGATCCATGTCCTTGCGTTTGAATAATTTTATGAGTTTTGTTTGACCATTGCCTCCACCTGCAAACCGCGCAATGACTTGGATGCTCATACAACTATATCACTAAATTTTTACTCAGCGAAGGGCACCTCATGTTTTCTACGTTTGGCATTCGTACCCCAACTTTCTCTATGGTTGGAAAATCGATCCCTCAGATTTTCTGCGATTTTGGGCAAATCATTCCCAGATTTCTCTGCATTTTTTTTGTAATCCGTATCCCCTTAAATTTTGTGTTGGCAATCTGTCTCCTCAGATTTCCTTGGGTTTTACCTTCTCCCAGACATTTAGTTATTTCCCTTCACTCGATTCCATTGCCCACGGTACTCGGCTATCTGCGAGGAGATAACTGTTACCCCACGTGGGATTTCCGTCACTCAGGGTATGCTGCCAAGGAGTCGTTGCACTTAAGTTTGCCAGATTGAGTTGATTATGTCAGTTTAAATGAAATCCTGTCAGTATAGATTTAATTCCGTCAGTTTATCTCAGCATTGATTAAATCTAGGGATTGTCTAAATTGTCTTTCAGCTCTACACACAACTTTAAATTCAGAATGTTCTTTGTGTGAAGACTGTGTATTTCCTTACATCGTTGTTAAATTAATTTAAATTAGCATGGGTAAATGAGCCTGGTAGTATTCATTATAGCATGGTTAAATTAGTTAAATTTGTTGTGGCGTATGGTTAATAAATTGCCATGTATTCTAATCGCCATGTATTCTAATCATAATCGCCATGTATTTACCAGATTATCATGATTATTCTAATCTTAATTTCCATGTATTGTAGTTGCATTGTAGTCCATAGGTGATTTATTTATAATTGCCTTGAGAAAAAGGGATTAGAATAGAATATTCTAATCATGATTTACAAGATTTACATTTTAATCATAATTTCCATGTATTTCCATGTATTCTAATCATTTACAATGCCAAGATTTACATTCTAAGTCATAATTGCCATGTATTCTAATTGCCATGTACTCTAATTATAATTTTCCATGTATTTACACGATTATTGTGATTATCTTAATCATAATTGCCATGTATTGTAGTCATATTCTAGTCCGTCGGTGTTTATTAGATTAGATTTACAAGCACTAATCATGATGAGAATAGATTATATCAATTCAAGGGAGTAGCATGCTCTCATGTTTCTTGTTTATCTTCATAGATGATTCTCTTGATAAATTTTATTTGCGTATTGGATTGTTTGGCCATAGCAGATTATTTTGGGCATAGTGATATGTATGCCAGACATGTGCCCCGTCACTTCATCTAGAAAGGTTATCTATAGTAGAACCAACAAATGTTTAATTCTGCACCTAGAAGTAGAGTAGCTGACTACCCTTGCTTCTTGAGTTAAATAATGTCGTTTTCATTTCGCTCGCACTTATGTCATGTCTTGATGGAATTCGCACTCCGGTTTTCTTGCACCGTGGAATTCATATCATGTGTGTCAACTTATAGAACTTTTTTGCGCAGCGATTGTCCTTGATGGTGGTTGATTGGTTAGTCAGTTTGCTCGGGTGTGAGTCGGGCGGGAGGTAGACACCCCCATGTAGACTTAGTATATAAGGTTGTGTGTGTGAGTTTTTCCTGTATAAAGAATCTAGTGCCGTATCAAGAGTCTCGGGCCCTTTAAAGGCAGGGTTTCCACTCTTGTGACACATCTGATGGAGATTACTAGTTTCTGCCTGAGCAGTCGGCCAGGAGCCTATATGACCTTCTCTCTCTCCGGAGCAGAGAACTAAGATTAAACGCCCTGCTTTCCTGTGCAGAAATAGTAAATCTATTGTTATGGATTCTTCCTTATGGCTATGTCGTTTATATGCTTGCAGTTATTTGTTGTGTGCCTTATGTCTTCTCATTGTGATCATCGTGGTTGCATCTTGTTAGTCGTCGGGTGGCGACGTAGAGTCAAGTGTGTTTGTTTCCTCTTTACATGCGTGCACACATGTCACGTCTAAATAAAAAAAAAAATCACACCTATTATCCGAGTTGTTTTCGTAACGAGAGGGTTTGTTACAGATACATCAATGATCCAATCAGCTGTCGGTACAAGTGTGGATTAATCTCACCTGAATCAACATCATTCATTTTCTTCAAACCCATCACCATTGATGTAGGGATGGAGTTTCATTCTGTCATACCAAACTTCTTCAATATATCCACTGTATATTTTTCTTGACTTAGTAAAATATCATCAGTCCTCTGCCATACTTCTAGTCCCAAGAAGTAGTGCATCATACCTATATCCTTCATCTCGAATTTAGCAGTCAATGATTTCTTGCATTCAACAATGAGTCTCCTTGAACCGATGAGTAATAGGTCATCTACATATAGGACCAAGATTAAGAACTCGTTGCAAACAATGTGATAATATATATTTGGATTAGCAACACTCTTGCTGAAGCCCAAACTCATCATGAATCCATCCATTTTCTCATACCAAGAAAAAGGTTCTTACTTTAGTCCATACAGGGCTTTCTTCAACCTACACACATGAGATTTATCATTGTGTATCATGAATCCTTCTGGATGATCGATATAAAATTCTTCCTCAATCTCACCATTGAGAAAGGTTTTCTATACATCCATCTGATGTAGTTTCTAACCCATGGATGAAGCTAGTGCAATGATAGTACAAATGGAAGTGTATCAAGCTACTAGAGAAAATGTGTCATCATAGTCAAATCCCTCTACTTGTCAGAATCCTTTGGCTACAAATCTATCTTTTTATTTCTCGATACTTCCATTAATTGCATGTTTGATCTTATCGATCCACTTGGAAGTCACTATAGACTTCCCTTCTGGTCTCAGAATGATATCCCATACATCATTCTTCAAGATAGACTGATATTATTCTGTCATGGAATCTTTCCATAACTATTCACCTATTGGTTTTCCATGACAAGAAGGCTCAGAATCAATTATGTGGCTCATGGTTGAAAGGTAGCTCAAAAATATCTTTGGCCTGTCATTCTCTTGGGATGTACCTTGAGGGGTTGTATGTCTCTTTGCCTCCTGCATAGTTTGTCGAGCCCGCACAAGCCTTTTATTATCGATTGCAATATCTATAGGCATATCAACTGGAGCAACAGGATCATTTGGAATAGCTGGATCAACTGGAATAATGTTTGTCTCCCTCTGAACTATTAAAGGGGCAGAAGTTATTATCTCACCGTAAATCTCCATCTAAGATTATCTGTATCTTTGAAATGTTATCTCTTCTTCAAAGATAACATCTCTTCTTATATCAATCTATCTCTGACTAGGGATGTAGATTTGATATGCCTTTGAATATTCATTGTATCCCATAAATCTACCCTTTCTCCCTGACGGTTCTATCTTGGATCTTTTATTTTTAGGTACATGTAAATATACTGGGCACCCAAATATCGTGAAGTGACATCCAATATTAGGCTTCACTCTGGTGAAGGATTCTTCTAGATTTATGTTCTTCAATATCTGGTTAGGACTCATGTTTTGAACATATATTGTTGTCATACATGCTTATTCCCACATAGTCATAGGCAAACTCTGATCATGTATAATTTCTTTGGTTGCCTCGATGATAGTTATTTTCTTCATCTTTGCAACCCCATTTTGTTGAGGGTTGTATGAAATTGTGTACTCCCTCTTGATCCCTACTTCAATATAGAAATTGTTGAAATCCTTGGATGTGTATTCTCCTCCATTATCTGATCTTAGTATGTTGATCTTTCTTCCGGTCAGGTTCTCATCTTGATATTTGAATTCTTGAAATTTTCTAAGGACTCCATCCTTGTTCTTCAAGAAGTAAATCCAAGTTTTTCAAGAGTGATCATTGTTGAGTTGAGAAAAAGGTACAAATATCCTCCTTATCACCATAGTTTATGATATAATATTGATTGTCTTTTCTATTAATTAGAAACAATTAGGAATAAAAATGATTAAAAAGTCTTCTAGAAATATTATTGAGTGATACTAGATAATTTTTGAATTTCGGTTTGAATTGTTTGGTTTTATTGAAGAAATGGACAATTATTGTTAAAATAAAGATATCTAAGAGGATTATGAGGATGCATAGACTATTAGAGATCAAATAAATCAAGCGCAACACAATTTTGAGGAAGATTGACTCTCTTTTGTAATCTTTATAAATAGTAAAATCAATCCTGAGGATCTCTCAATCCTCGAGATAGATTAATTTATCCATATCATTGTAATATATAGAGGGTGATGAACCATAGAGAAACATCTAACAAATTTATCCAAGCATTCAGATATATGATTTGCTCTATACAAGCAGTCTATTGTAAATGTTTTACTAGTTATGGAATTAATGGAAGCCTTGAGTGTTTTTACCATCTTTGCGTACAAAATTTTTAGTAGCAATACCTTATGAAGACTATGGGCCTAGTCAGAAGGAGTTATTGTCTCAATATGTAATCGTATCAATTTGATTTTAGTTCTGTGATTTAAATATCTTTGCAACAGTTAAGATAAATGCATGAGTGTGTTGATGTTTTCATAAATTGGTTATTCCATTTAATTACAATGGGTAGATGTTTCATTTGAAGGTTATCAATTGTTGTTACATTTCCCATTGCTATAGTTTATTCCTTGAGAGTTCCTCTCATTTTCACATGCGTCATTCCTTTTATTAAAATTACAGTTGTTTTTCCTTTCGCTTAAATCTGCATTTGGTGCTCCTTCTCAATTTTACAATACTTAGTTGTTCTTTTCCAGCAGGTTAGACAATCATTGATAGATTGGTTTATTAAGTATTTTCATAGATTAAATTATTGTTTCTTAGCTAGATGAATTGAACAAATTGGTTAATGCCTTTAATTCACAGCATGTTATTGATCATATTACAATTTTGTTGAGTAAGATCTTATTTTCATATTTTTTAATGAATGTGTGAGGAACTTGATTATTGATAAAATCTGATTTGCTTTAACTACACGATTTTAACCTCTACAACTATCTGCATAGACTTTGTCGATATTATTGAAAGAAAAGACAAATCCTCGGTTGATAAATTAATGTTAAACTAAGGTTTTTTTTAGGACATCTTTAGAGACCAACAATCATCTATGAAGAGTACATTGTACAAATATCCATTCAGGGAGGCAACAGTAATTCGCCCACACACATCTGAGTGTATCAAGTCCAAGATTTCCTTGGATCTATTGTCACTTCTCAAGAAGGACTGATGCAGGAGCATCACCAACATCAAGCGAGCCAGCATAGAGACATCGGATAGCTGGACAAGCGCCCAACACAAATTTTGAAATCACCTTGAAGTTGTTGTGCAATCTTAAATGAAGTCATTAAGAAGGGGCGCACTTGTAAAATGTAAACGGACCTTGAGCGATTTTCTCTCATCCTTAGTAGGTAGAAGGCATTTATGGTAGTTAATGTAAAGTAGATAGAAATTCAATTCAAGATTAGACAGTTTTAGAGCGCAAGCGGGAAACGTGATATAGACACCCTCATTTTGTATGGTAAGATCATCAGAGAAGAAGAGAGCATAGGGAAGAAGCAGAGAGCTGTGTAAGAACACCCATGTACAGATATTTGGATTAACAGAAAGAGTTTGATTCAAATTCATGGTTTTGTGTTTGTTCTCTGTGTATTGATCCTGAATGATATGCTCATGAATGTTTGCTTCCTGTTATACATTTGCTTTATATGCTGTGTATATGATTTCATGTTTGAGTTTGAAGTCTAAAGGAAGTAGGAATGAGTTTCAATTGTTTCTCTATCTAAACAAGGGTTCCTGCAAGGAGTGCAGTCGAATTGTCTGCAAGGAGTGTGTTGACAAAGGGTTCAGCTAGGGTAGCTTTTGTTCTCATTTAGAAGTGAAGTTAGGCATAAGAGTCGTTCTAGGAGTGCGCAGGCTGAGAGAAATCTCAGGGTTGTGGACCTGAGTGAAGTATTTAGAGACTGCTACTGTAGGAGTGCGCAGGGTCGAAGGATTCAAACACTTGGAAGTGTCTGAAGGTTGCCGCAAAGAGTGCACGCAAGGGTCTTCTCTAAGACTCAGAGTTGGGAAAGCTCGAAGGAGTTTGATCTTTGAAGGAGTTGAAGGAAAGCGCAGTAATGAAGGACCACAAGAGGATGAGCTCTCAGAGGAAGAGACGGATGGTTGGAATTCTCTGAGGAGAATTCATGAATTTCCGTGAGCCGTCAGACCTCACGGAGGACCAAGTGAGTTACCGCGAGTATCTCAGAAGGTTCTAAGCTCAGGAGGGGTAGGACCGTAGATCCGAGCCATAAGGGCCATTGGATTTTCACATGGATATTTTTATCGAGATTTCGTAGGTTGAAGTTCCGTAAAACTTGCAACAGGAATCATGAAATCATGAAACGCGATATCCTGAAGGCCAAGAGAATGGTGTGGGACCACAAGAGTCAGCGAGGTGGAAAATCGGCACACCATTTCGGAGTTTCATGGGGTGAAGTCCCGAAAACATTGCATTAGGATTTGCGATATTGTGAAGTCCGAAGTCCCGATAAGAAGAGGCAATGAAAAGCCAACCGCGCGAGTGTATCGGAGTTTCAGAAAATCAGGATTTGGGAGTCGAAGAGACAAGTTGTTCAACATCGCGATCACCGAAATCACGATAGGGAAAATCCCAAAAGAAGGAAAGAAGAAAGGGTCAACGTTGACTGTATCGGGATTCGGGGATTAAAGGGTCCAACGCTTGACCACTGGATTCGCGAAGCTGTGAAGTCCAATCTCCCAAGTGTAACAAGGGGATCCTGTGAGAGTTTGTTGTGGGTGAAGATTTCTTGATAGGGAAATAGAAGATCCGTTAGAGTTCTTTGGGCCATGGTAAAGGAAATATCCTATGTTGACGTGGACCTTTTGACCTGCAGGTTGTGAAGGGAGCATGCGTTGAAGTCAAGTTTGGTATCAGAGCTCAAAAAGATTCTTTGCTTTCTGTAGCAGAGAAGAAGAGAATTCACTAAGCCGCCAAGGAGAAGGGATAGGCAAACGCACGATCGACTAGAGGATAGGGAAATGTCAAGAAGAAGAGGTAGGCAGATGACTGATCCAGCCGTGGAGAGAGAGATGCGTGATCTACGAGCCAGACACGAAGACATGGAGACAACACAAATCCATACAGTCAGTTCTGGGGATCTCAGTGATTCCGAAAGTGAAATTGAGGCTAAACATGAAGAAGAAGTTGCAGCTGAAGATGCATCAAATGAACGCTTGATCAGAGCTATTGCAAGAATGAGTGCAAGAGCAAATATGGACATTCCATTTTATGAGGGAAATCTGGATGCAGAGGAGCTTCTATACTGGATTAGAGCTCTAGGCACGTACTTTGACTATGAGGATGTCGAGGAAGACAAGAAGGTCAAGCACGTTGTCACTAGATTGAAGGGACATGCATCATTATGGTGGGATGAACTACAAGATGACAGACACTGCAAGGGAAAGCAGAATATCAAAAGCTGGGATAGAATGATCGCAAAGATGAAGGCGAAATTCATCTCCAGAGATTATCAAATTACTCTATTCAGGAGGATGCAGAACCTGAGACAGAAGCTGATGACAGTGAAAGAATACACTGAATAATTCTACAAGTTGAACATCAGGGCAGGTCATCGGGAGAGTGATGATGAAAATTTTTCCAGATACATGAATGGCCTGAGATACAACATCCAGGATGGGATGAGCATGGTAACCATCCAAATGGTGGAAGATGCTTATCATATGGCTCTGAAAGCGGAAGAGAAGCTGAGTCGAAAACAAGGTCAAAGAGGCCGAGGCAGAAGTCAGCCCAGAGGCAAATCAATTGCCTAGGACAAACATCAGAAGCCCAAGGAATATTGGAAGAAGCCTCAAACTCTAACTGAGAGAGGTGGAACCTCATAGCGAGGGAAGCATAATGAACAGAGAGGAGATTATGCTGACAATAACACTTTTCCTCGTACTAGAGGTAGGGGAAGAGGAAGAGGTGGAGTAATAACATGCTTCACATGTGGGAAGAATGGGCACAAGGCTTATGAGTGTCCAAATAAAAAGAAAAAAGGGGGATAAGATCACATCGCCAAAGCACAGAGGCAGGATGTTGAGGCAGAAGATGCTGAAGGCAGAAGATCATTGATGATGTGAAAATTCCTTTTGACACCAGAGAAGGAGGTGGAGAGTTCATTCCAAAGGAACAGACTTTTCAGGACTTCTTGCAAGACCAAGGACAGGGTATGCAAGGTCATTGTGGACAGTGGTAGCACAGATAATATCATTTCTACTGAGATGGTAGAAAAGCTGGAGCTGGAGACGATTTATCATCCAAGCCCATACAGAGTTTCGTGGCTACAAAAAGGACATCAGGTAACTGTCACTAAACAATGTTTAGTTGAATTTAAGATAGGAGGATATAATGATAAGATACTCTGTGATGTTATTCCCATGGATGTTTGTCATCTATTGCTGGGTAGACCATGGCAATATGATAGAAATGTGATTCATGATGGGAGAATGAACAAATACACCCTGGAGAAGGATGGGAGGACTCACATGTTACTTCCAATTAAAGATAAGGAGGTGAAACCAGAAGTAAGAAACATTGTACTTCTCATGAGTGGGAAGGAGCTTCTTACAGAGGTTAAGAGGAAGGAGGAAACGCAATTCATTGTGGTCAGAAAACTGAAGATTGTTTTGACCAGCACTAGGGTGGATGATTTACTAGAAGAAGTTCAGGAACTGCTGGAAGAGTTCGTTGACATAGTAGTCGATGAATTACCTCATTCGTTGCCACAGATCAGAAGTGTGAGTCATCATATTGATCTCATACCAGGAGCCAGTTTTCCAAATAAATCCATGTACAAATTGACGCCACAAGATAATGAAGAGGACAAAAGACAAGTCTAGGAGTTGTTGGACAAAGGTTTGGTCAGGGAAATCTTGGGTCCATGTGTTGTTCCAACAATACTCAGTCCGAAGAAAGATAGAGGCTAGAGGATGTGTACTGACTTGAGGGCGATTAACAAGATAACCATCAGGTACATATTTCCATTGCCAAGGATGGATGATTTGATGGATTTCTTGAGTAGGGAAAAATTCTTTTCAAAGATTGATTTGAAAAGCGGTTATCACCAAATCCGCATGAGAGAAGGTGACGAGTGGAAGACAGCCTTCAAAACCAACGAAGGGTTGTATGAATGGCTTGTTATGCCATTTGGCTTTAAAAATGCACCGAGTACCTTCATGAGGTTGATGAACGAAGTCCTGAAGGAGTTCATCGAAAAAAATTTCATTGTGTATTTGGATGACATACTGGTTTACTATAAAGCAGTGGCAGAGCATCTGAAGCATTTGGCTATAGTGATGCAGAGCTTATAGCAGGAGAAGTTGTTGATAAGCATGAATAAATCTTCATTCATGAAGACAGAGCTCATCTACTTGGGATTTTTTATTTCTGCAGATAAGTTGAGGATGGATCCAAATAAGGTGGAGGTAATCAAGAATTGGCCATCACCGAAGAATGTTTTTGAGGTGAGAAGTTTTCATGGATTGGCTAGTTTCTACCGAAAATTCATCAGGAATTTCAATGGAATTAGTGCAGCGATGATGGACACGGTGAAGAAAATACACAAGTCTTTTCACTGGACAGAAGAGACTGAGAAGAGTTTTAATCTATTGAAGAGGAAGATCACAGAACAACCAGTTTTGGTGTTGCCGGATTTCAAGAAGACATTTCAAGTGATATGCAATGCAAGTGGATTTGCGATAGGGGCAGTCTTGAGTCAGGAAGATAGGCCGATAGCATACTTCAGCGAGAAGCTGAATGAAGTGAAAGTGAAGTACTCCACTTATGACAAGGAGTTTTATGCTATTATCCAGGCATTGAAGAAATGGAGGCATTACTTGATCCCGAAGGAGTTTGTATTGTACAGTGACAATCATGCATTGCAATTCGTGACTCAACAGGAAAAGTTGAATCAGAGACATGTTAAATGGGTTGAGTATATGTAGAATTTCACTTTTGTGATAAAGCATATTTCTGGTACTGCTAACAAAGTTGTTGATGCTTTGAGCAGGAAGTGTTTGTTGTTGTAGGAGTTCAAGTCAAAACGTTGGGTTTTGATGATCTCAGGGACATGTACGCAGGTGATCCATATTTTAGGGAAGCATATGAAGCAACTAAGAATCCAATTATTAGGGATAGAAGCCAATGGATAGAATACATGATCCAGGAAGGATTACTGTTTAGAGGTAATCAACTATGTATTCCAAAATGCTCCATGAGGGAGAATTTGTTGAAGGAGAAACACAGTGGAGGATTGGCAGGGCACTTTGGTCATGACTAGACATTCGCAAAGTTGAATGAGTCATATTTTTGGCCGGGAATGCGAGAAGATGTCAAGAGATTCGTAGACAGATGCAAAATTTGCCAGCATTCGAAGGGAAGGAAGCAAAATGTCGGGTTTTATCAACCATTGCCAATACCTGAGAGGCCGTGGGATGCAATCAACATGGATTTTGTATTGGGGTTGCCAAGAACACAAAGAGGATTTGACTCAATCTTTGTGGTGGTGGATAGATTTTCCAAGATGGCACACTTCATTCCATGTCAGAAGACTAGTGACGCAACTCACATTGCGAATCTGTTTTTCAAAGAAGTCATTCGACTTCATGGCTTACCAAGAAGCATAGTTTCGGATCGAGACACTAAATTCATAGGGCACTTTTGGAGGACCTTATGGAAGAAGCTGGGGACTAACTTTTCATTTAGTTCAGCTTATCATCCTCAGACGGATGGACAGACAAAAGTAGTGAACAGAAGTTTGGGAGACTTGCTGAGGAGCTTGGTGACAGAACACCACAGCCAGTGGGACAACATATTACCACATGCATAATTTTCTTATAACGACTCGGTTAACAAGAGAACAGGACAGAGTTCATTTCATATTTTTTATGGCATGTAGCCAAGAGGAATTTCTGAACTGAGGGATTTAGAACAGACTACGACTAGGAGTGCTAGTGCAAAATATTTTGAAGAGGCAATGAAGGAACTTCACAGCCGGGTGAAGGAGCGATTGCAGAGTTCAAGTCAGGAATATAAGTGTAGAACAGATCAGCACAAGAGACAACTTCAGTTTGAGGTTGGTGACTTGATTCTAGCACATTTGAGAAAGGAAAGGTTCCCGAGAGGAACATATAATAAGCTGAAGATGAAGAAAATCAGACCATGTAGGGTCTTGAAGAAGTTTGGGGCGAATTCTTATGAGATTGAATTACCTGATGGGATCAGAATTTCTCCAATATTCAATATCTCAGATTTGTACCCATATAAATCTAAGGAAGCAGCGACAGAAAATGAGTAGCCATAGGTTCAATGGAAAAAGTAGATGCCAGTTGCAGATAAGCCACAGATGGAGTGCATACTGGACCAAAGAGTGAGTAAGAGGACCAGGCGAAAGAAATATTTTGAGTATCTGGTCAAATGGAAGAACCATCCATTTGAAGATGCCAGCTGGGAGAGTGAGGCAGAGATCTAGAAGCATGGACAGACCATGCGTGAGCTCATGAACATGAGCCCATGAAAAGTTTTAAGCGAGGGAGTATGATGCAGGAGCATCGCCAACATCAAGCGAGCCAGTGCAGAGACATCGGACAGCTGGACAAGTGCCCAACACAAATTTTGAAATCACCTTGAAGTTGTTGCGCAATCTTAAATGAAGTCATTAAGAAGGGATGCACTTGTAAAATGTAAATGGACCTTGAGCAATTTGCTCTTGTCCTTAGTAGGTAGAAGGAATTTTTGGTAGTTAATGTAAAGTAAATAGAAATTCAATTCTAGATTAGATAGTTTTAGAGCGCAAGAGGGAAACGGGATATATACACCCTCATTTTGTATGGTAAGATCATCACAGAAGAAGAGAGCACAGGGAAGAAGTAGAAAGTTGTGTATGAACACCCATGTACAGATATTTGGATTAATAGAAAGAGTTTGATTCAAATTCATGGTTTCATGTTTGTTCTTTGTGTATTGATGCTAAATGATATGCTCATGAATGTTTGCTTTCTATTATACATTTTCTTTATATGTTGTGTATATGATTTCATGTTTGAGTTTGAAGTCTAAAGGAAGTAGGAATGAGTTTCAATTGTTTCTCTATCTGAACAAGGGTTCCTGCAAGGAGTGCATTGACAAAGGGTTCAGATAGGGTAGATTTTGTTCTTGTTCAGAAGTGTAGTTAGGCATAAGAGCCATGCAAGGAGTGCCCAGGCTGAGCGAAATCTCAGGGTTGTGGACCTGAGTGAAGTATTTAGAGACTGCTATTGCAAGAGTGCGCAGGGTCGAAGGATTCAAACACTTGGAAGTGTCTGAAGGTTGCCACAAAGAGTGCGCGCAAGGGTCTTCTCTAAGACTCAGAGTTGGGAAAGCTCAAAGGAGTTGAAGGAAAGCGCAGTAACGAAGGACTGCAGGAGGATGAGCTCTCAGAGGAAGAGACAGATGGTTGGAATTCTCTGAGGATAATTCACAAATTTCTATGAGCTGTCAGACCTCACGAAGGAGCAAGTGAGTTACTGCGAGTATCTCAGAAGGTTCTAAGGTCAGGAGGGGTAGGACCGTAGATCCGAGCCATAAGGGTCGTCGGATTTTCACACGGATATTTGTATAATGATTTCGTCGGTCGAAGTTCCATAAAACTTGCAACAGGAATCGTGAAATCATGAAATGCGATATCCCGAAGGCCAAGAGAATGGTGTGGGACCACAAGAGTCAGCGAGGTGGACAGGTGGCACGCCATTTCGAAGTTTTGTGGGGTGAAGTCCCGAAAACATTGCATTAGGATTCACGATATTGTGAAGTCCGAAGTCCTGATAAGAAGAGGTGTTGAAAAGCCAACCGTGCGAGTGTATCAGAGTTTCAGAAAATCGGGATTAGGGAGTCGAAGAGACGAGTTGTTCGACATCACGATCGCCGAAATAGCGATAAGGAAAATCCCAAAAAAAGGAAAGAAGTAAGGGTCAGCATTGATTGTATCGAGATTCGGGGATTCGAGTGTCCAACGCTTGACCACTGGATTCATGAAGTTGCAAAGTCCGATCTCCCAAGTGTAACAAGGGGATCTCGTGAGAGTTTGTTGTGGGTGCAGATTTCTCGATAGGGAAATAGAAGAGCCGTTAGAGTTCTTCGGGTAGTGGTAAAGGAAATATCCTGTGTTGACGTGGACCTTCTGACCTGCGGGTTGTGAAGGGAGCGTGCATCGATGTCAAGGACCCTTTAACATTATTTCCAAGAGCACAACCTTTGCAAACACCTTCATGTTGAATATGTATCCTTGGAAGGCATGTTACTATTTTCCTTAGAGATGGGAGGTCTCTATAATGAATGTGAGCAAGTCTCCTATGCCATAGCTCATTCAGGATGATAGTATCATGTAACAGGGTCTGGACTAGTCTAATGGTAAATCTATATAAGCTTCTTTCTTTAAAACCAATTACTTTGGGAGAATTTATATGTGAGTCCTTGTGCCATGCAAAAACTCTTCCTTTAGAAAAGGTGACCTTGTAGCCTTTTTATTCCAAGGTAGAAATGGAGACAAGGTTCCTCTTCATCCCATCTACATATAGTACTTCACTTAGCTGAAGCTTCATTTCATAATCTAGTTGGAAGGTAGAAGTTCCAACCCCTTTCAAATTATATCTGGCATCATCTCCAAGGACAACACGTAGATTGGTCTCTTTCTCAACAAGATTAGTCAGGTGATCTCTAAAACTGGTCATGTTCTTGGAGTCACCAATATCAATTGACTAAGTATCATCATTAGTAGGAACCATACCTGAGAGTGTTGAAATGTTGATGTCTTCATCTCTCTGAAGTCTTGGCTTCCATGAAGTGTATTTTCTTGATTCATCAAGCTTGTCTTCCATCATAATTATGTTCATCATATTTTTAGATTCTTCACAAACCCTTGCCAACTGGGCTAGAAAACCTAATGGCTAGGGTACTCTAGCAACCTTAGTTTTTGTTGGGATTATGAATACCAACAATAAACCTTGAAAATTGGTAGAACATTGGTGATATGAAGAGCTCCTTCAATGAGCTACAAAAATCCTGATTTTTGAATTTTTTGCAGAAAATTGAGAAACCCTAGAAACCCTAGGGCCAAAAATCCAAAATGCTCAGAAATGAAATTTGAAGCTTACTGGAGGTGCATTCAAAGAGGCCATACACTCTTGTACAACTTTTATTTCCAACATTCAAGTTTAAGGTGTTGAAACACCTTAGAAAAGGAGGGTCGTACAAAATTGCAGCAAACCCTAGAGGGTTGTATGGAACTACAGAAGAAGAGGATGTCTTGACTTGAATGATTTTGCAATGGGTTCTTCGAGACCTATGCTCTGATACCATGTTTAATTTTCACTAGGATAGGCTCAAGCATGAATTTTATTCAAATTTTATCATTTTACTTGAACCATAGACAATTGTAGTTACACCATAAACAATTTGTTGCAGTAACGAAGATCACAAGAAGAAATATCATGCAAAAGTACACAAGAAGTATCCTCTGAAACCCTTCTCAACAAGGTAATAAAACCCAACCAATTATTTTCTATATTCTTCAAGAGAAATACCTTCCACACCATAAACCTAGCACACAAAAGGGTTCTCACAAAACCAAGAAGACTAGCACCCAAGAGAGGTGCGCACTTCATCCCTAGAACAAGTACTTGCTAAAATTTCCAAACTCACATGTGTTTTGTTTCATTAATGGGGAGATCACCTTTATTTATATTAGACTGGAAACATAAAAATTGGTGTCTATTGGCACAACAAGGACGACCTCAATAACTCATAATGTAATTAATAATTACAATATTAATTATTTTTAACATTAATTATATTTCACTTTATGGTGGGGCTGACTTGTACCCTTTACATCACAATTAAGGTTACAGGTAAGTCTGACTCTTAGACAATATAGAAATGGATCTCACACACCCACTAGTTCTCAACCACTAGGGGCACATCCACCTGTGCTTAGCAACAGGGACGTCCAAGTCAACAAATCTCTATCTCATTGTGTCTCAAAAGAGAATCATCAGGATACACACTCACTAGTGCTCAGCCACTAGGATCATTTCCACCTATGCTCAGCCACATGAATGTCCTACTCAACAAATCTCTATCTCACTGAGTCTCATAGGAGAATCATCTGGAGTATCACATCATCTCAACTCTCTGCACAAAGGAGAAAAGTAAACATATCACATGGGATCCTTAACCCCTCACAGGGGTATAGATCATTTCATATCAACAACACACCCATCTCATGGGAATCTTCCCTTATTAGGTGCACATAATTTTCCATATTAGTCTCAGAGAGAATGACACACCCAACTCATGGGCATATTCCCTACACAGGGGCACACAACGTTCCATCTCCATCTCAGAGAGGAAAAAAACACCCATCTCATGGGAAAACTCAAGTCATGGGCTCTCTCATAGGCCAACTCACTAATTCTGTCTCCTGGAGGATGTCTCACACAACTATAATCTTCAACAAAATGCAGTCTTATAATGATCCTCTGGTGCTATTCTTATTTGGTGATACCCTGAAAATACATCAATAAATGAGTATGCTTCTTGTCCTCCTACATTTTCCAATACCTCATATATAAGTGGAGTAAGAAAGGGATCATGCAGACATGCATTATTAAAATTCCTCAAGTATACATAGATCCTTATCCCCCCCCACTTCTTCTCCTGAACTACCATAGGGATAATCGACTTATATTCTTCAACAAGTTCTATTATACCAGCCTCTAACATTTTATCAATATCTACCTTAACTTTATGTTTATATATTGTATTCAGCCTATAGGGTCTCTTTCTTATTGGTATGGCATCTGATCGCACATGGATTTTCATTTCCCCAAGCTCTCCTACCATCCCTTTCATTTATGAAAACGTTGTTGGAAATAGATCACTATATTCGCGTAGTAGTTCTGTTATTATTTCCACTATATGGTTGTCCCAATAGTCACCAATTCCTACAATTTTTGGATTCTCTTATGTTCCAATATTGACTTACTTTATCTTTCATGGTGAAACAAATTATTATGACTTTAACTATGGGTATTCTACTTCTCTTTTCCTTTCAACTTTTGTTACATGAATATTGCACGGGTTTTCTTCTACTAGGTCATATTCTACGACGTGGTAACAATGTAACAATTGTTTGACTATTTTTCAATTGTTATTATTATAAGATGTTGCAATTTCAACTTCAGGTTATTCAAAATTATTTTCTTTTATCAACTTCAGTGTTTCATCTACCATTGGAT